>JAPPVO010000029.1:128994280-129075520 GCA_030407325.1 Camellia japonica | reverse complement strand
TTTTGTGCAGTGTAGCAGATTGTGCAAACAGAGTATGATTTGAGACTGTGGTCAGAAGAACATACCGGCAGGCTGTAGACGGCCAAAGCGTCGAGAGTCCGCTGCAGCATCCCCATCAGGGAAGCATTCAGCTCCACAGACTGACAGGTATACTCGGAGGAAGCCTGCAAAAGTATTAAATACATCAGTATTCTGTGGGTATTTGAATGAACTGAAATGAAATAACAATGCAAGATGTAGAAATAAAGTAATACATACCGGAGGCAAGTCGGGAATGCCGGCCAACTCGTGACTAGCCGGAGGAGGAGCAAAGGGATCTGGTAGGTCTCCCCACTCTGCCCTCTATAAGTCAACATGGTAGGCAGAGCGGGCCAGCCCATCCCTCGTCCCCTCTGCACTCCCCTGCCGCGAGCTCGAGCCCTCTGTGACGACCCCACTCCTGCTCCTGCCTCTGCCCGGGCCGCTGGCGCCGCAGGTCTCGCTGGATCAGCTCGGGAGCCCCCGCTCAAAGGCCGCATCAAGAAGGTCCGGACGTACTCTGAGTAGTCGCCCTCGCCCCTGTCGGCATCTACGTCCACGGCCCAGCCAAGGGTGTAGTCCTCCATCTGCTGGAAGCTGTACCCCTCAGTCTCCCTCATGCGCTCGGGAGGAAGGATCGGAACTATCTGCTCCGGTAACCCTAGGGTCTGGCGTATGAAACGCTCACCCAGGTACCAGGCCTGACAGACCGGGCCCTCCAGGAGAATCCGGTAGCGCGAGGTCTCGATGGCGCCGGCATACCGATCTCGTATCACCGCTGGTAGTGGAGCCCACGGCTGCCAGGTGACCTG
This sequence comes from Camellia japonica, assembly GCA_030407325.1. Taxonomy (NCBI): domain Eukaryota; kingdom Viridiplantae; phylum Streptophyta; class Magnoliopsida; order Ericales; family Theaceae; genus Camellia; species Camellia japonica. The sequence continues at coordinate 129,074,690 of JAPPVO010000029.1, read as the reverse complement.
AAATGAAATACAGTCGATTATCTACTGATATAGAAATGTACGCTTGAAAGCGAAGCTTAAACGGACTGTAAGTAAAACATACCTCGGTGGGGGTGATGGTGTCGAAGAAACGGCGGAAGAAGCTAAAAGTGTCCCGAGGCCTCCGGGCGCATCGCCCGTCGTAACGGCGAGAGAAGGGGACGACCAGAGGGGTCTCCGCCTCTGGCACTGGCTCTAGTCTGGGGAAGTAGGCGTACACCCACAGCTGCAAAACAGACGTCAGTATGACTATCAGATCAAGCAGGATGCAGAATAAAGCAGAAATAACGGAGCCGTGTGTTGTGTATTGTGTTGTGCAGAGTGTACAGCGTGAACAGTGTGCAGTCAGTGTAAAGCGGAGTATGTGTGTGCCGTGTGTACAGCATACAGACTACAGTGTGTGCAGTGTACAAAATACAGAAAGTATAGGACAGAAATGTAAAGCAGAGGAGAAGACATACCTTCCAAGCCCGCCAGTAGCCTCCGAGCAACTGTCCGCTGCCGCGGGAGACTGAGCTCATATAGCCGTACAGGGTGGCCAGAGCCGCGCCACCCCAGTCAAAGCGCAAGATATCTCTGACGTCCACCAATGCGCTGAGAAGGCAGAGGGGCACTGTGTTCGCCCGGTCGGCGAAGAGGGTCGTCCCGAACAAGAACATCAGAAAACCGCGTGCATACCTCTCTACGGCCTCTGGGGTCATCGGGGCTGCATCAATGAGTGCGGACTGGACCCGAAACTGCACCTCGAACCAAGAATACCGGACGAAGCCGGGACGAGCCAGAGGCGGAGCCGCGCCAAGTAAGTAGACCTGGGCTGCGGTCCACTCATCCATGTCTATATCAAAGGGGATCGGATCACCCCTACCCCGATGCCAGTGAGCACCGAGAAATCGTAAGGGGTCATCGTCATGTCCCCAGCCGCAGAAAGATGAAACGAATCGGTGGTGTCCCACCACCTCTCCGCCAGAGCAGCAAGAAGAGGTCTGCATGTCGTGAGCTGGGAGAGTCCCCTGCAGAAGGTACCAAAGCCCGCCTGGTCCACGATGCGTCGAACCGCCTCGGGAAGATCCAAGTACCACTCTCGAGCCGCGACATTCCCATACCCGCGGATGGCATGGGAATCTCCCTGTTTCAAGCAAATAGTTGCAAAGCAATATGAGATGTACAGTTCTGAGGAAACATGTTAAAGTCGATACAAATCTGGTATGCGTGCAGATTTTTAAAATTCAAACAGAAACCGGGTACCGGTATGCTTGCAGTAAACTACAAGCGCGTGATGCGTCAGTGTGTTTTGGATGCCCCAGTGTAAACTTGGTGCATGTGTGCACATTTTTCAGATTCAAGCAGACATCGGGTTTCAGCATACCAGTGGGTGAACTACAGCCTGTGATGTGTCAGTATGTTTGTGAGGGTCAGCATACAGATATGGTACATGTGTGTACATTTTTCAGATTCAAGCAGATATCGGGTTATAGTGTGCCAATAGGAGAGCTACAACGTATGATGCGTCAGCGTGCTTTGTGTGGTTCAGTTTAAATACAGCATACAATATGTTTTCAGATTCAAACAAGTACCGGGTATCGGTGAATTTGCAGTGAAATGCGGTGTGCCGTGTTTGGGTGATTAAGACTAGTGCAGTGTGTGTGCATGTACGTCGGTCCTAAACAGATGTCAGTTATGAGTTTGTCTACAATCAACTACAGTACGGTGTATCAGAGCTAAGCAATTAAGTGTTGTAATCAGCTATGTCAGTTGACAGTTTACAGTTCTACATTGCAGAAAGTAAAGCAGAGCAGAAGGGTTACCTCGAAGCGCCGAACGAAAGGTGGAGGTCGGCTCGCGCAGCAGAAGCTCCGGGTCCAAAGCCCTGTCGAAGCCGCGGAAGTGGCGGAGTCCGTCTGGCGGAAGCACGTGGATGGCCGGGCGGTAGGTCGCCGGGTCGAATGGTCGCTCGCTCAGCGGGAGGAGCTCAACCCCGGGATCCATCTCGTGATCCGGGGGAGTCCCGACGTGTGGAATATCATCGGCCATAGCAATGGAGATGAGAAAAATAGCCGGAAGAAGAAAAATGGGCTGGAATGCGAAAAGTCAACTAGGAAGTCAACCCCGAAAGGGTCAGAAATGGCCGGAAGGCCGGAAGAGGAAAATGCACGGAAACGTAGAGAATATCGAGGGGAACGAGTCCCGAAAAGGGGAAACGGCGAAAAGTGCACCGAAACGAAGTTTTGTTCGGTCGAAAATGTCCGAAACGCGGAGAATATCGCGAATCCGACGAGAAAATACGCGTGAAACGCGGAGAAATCGGCGAAAAATCGAAAGGAGAAGCACTAGAGAGAGAAAGTGAAGGTTTTCGGCGGAGGCAAAGTGAGGAAATAGGGTTTCAAGCCCTATTTTAAAAGACCCGAAGCAAAATGGCAGAACTGCCCCCGATCAGGCATTTTCTGCCGGTCGGCACCTTTTTGTGCCGGTCGGCACTTTTTTGTGCCGATGGATGAGTTTAGGCAGCCGGTGGCAGCCGGTGACCACCCCACCCAGCCGGTGGTGCTCCCAAGGATGTTTTTAGGCAAGATGAGGGGTCTTGGGTCTCCATAGATCAATAAAGTGCAAGAAAGTGCATCCCCGATGCTCAACCGGTCTCCGTTTCGACCTCGGACCATGTCTTCTGTGCATGGCGCTCAAATTCAAGCAAGATTGTATCCTTTCGTATCCTTTTTATCTTTCATAAGATTCAAAATTGCCCTATGTGCGCTGCGTGCATCCATCACTTTGTCTAGTGCGGTACGTCGCGCCGTTTTAAACGTCCTCGGCGACTTGTACTGTTTTTGTATTTTGCGCGACATGCGTGTCACACCCGCATCATTTTGTACTTCGTGTTGCATTCATGTCGCACTTAGCATTCATTTCATTTTCAATTCGCGCGAGGTGTGCCACCTCACGTGTTTCATTTGCATTTCAATTCGCGCGAGGTGTGCCACCTCCCGTGTTTCCTTTGCATTTTCATTCGCGCGAGGTGTGCCACCTCGCGTGTTTCATGTCGTTTGCATTGTATTTCAAATCCTATGAGGTGTGCCACCTCATTTGTATCATTTACATTGTTCGCGCTATTTTGCGCACCCCGCCTGTTTGCACTGTACGTGCATTTCGATCGCACGGTCCGGCGGGACCCTAAACACGCCCGGTCTAGGAGACCTTAAATCCTCGGGAGGTGCAAAACCTTCGGTGCATTAAGGTGCACACCTCATTGCATTTGGCATGCATTTCAAAAGCCGCGCGTTGGCGCACATTTCAAAAACATCATGCACCATCTGCATTCAACAAAACAACCTGCATTGTCATGCATACGCTGTGCATCCTGGTCTAGGAGACCTTAAATCCTCTGAAGGTGCAATTCCTTCGGTGTTTGTCGTGCCCGAACGACTTTCGGTGGTCTGGTAAAGCCATCAGCCTGTGTTTGCGGTGAGTTCCTAGAAGACCAACTGGGACGGTGAAACTAGAGTTCGAACGGCTTATGCCTAGAACGCAAAGGTTCGGAATTTCCGAGACTAAAGTCTGGTTTAAATACCCAGGGGGTGTACCCTCGGCTTGAAATCTGTATGGAAACCCCATAGGTTGAGGCGGCGTGTTTACGCCTCGATTCTGGATACTGAACCAACCTAGTATATCGCCCTGTTGGTAAGATAGGGAAAGCTGCAATCATAGTCATTGCATCACATGCATTGTCATGCATCATTTGTAATTACTGCATATGTCATGCATTTTCAAAAAACCAAAAAAACAAAAAAAAAACACATGCATTATCATGCATCATTTGTAATACTGCATATGTCATGCATTTTCAAAAAAAAAACAAAAGAACATGCATTTGTCATGCATCATTGTAGTATAGTGCATATGTCATGCATTTTCTGTAAATATCCATTCCATTGCATATTGCATTTTAGTTGCATGCATCCACTGCATCATCTTCCATCCATGGCTTGCGCCTTTCCAGGTTGAGCTTGGTCTGGTATGTGCTCATACTTTTCACGTCTATACACTCATAGTTCTGTGTGCGCTCGCGCCTTGAGGGCTTCGACACCTTTTCTATGTTAGACATGGCTTGTACGTGTACATGCCCTTCCTAGGCGAGATTTGGTTTGGCCCGCGTGCCATATCCATTGTATCATCTATCCATTATATTACATTGTAGTGTAATTGTTGCATCCGGCATTAGGATCATTATTCCCTCCTCAGCGGGTCGTTACCCCACTTATGTCAATCCACCCAATACTTGTTCTCGTGTCCGTGCGAAGTACTCATAGATCAGACATCGTTCTATGGGAGACGGACTGGTTACCTCCATCAATCTATTTGACATTCGTGTGGTTTCGAACCGCTCATGATTGAATCATGATTCAATTGCCCTGCACGTAGTTTGCATATAGTTTCAATTGCATTGCATTATTAGTTGCATTATTCATACATAGTTTTGTATATTTTGCATTATTTGCATTCATTGCATATGTCATGCATTGCTAACAATATTGTACCTGTTAAGTTTGCTTTCTTTTCAGGCACGATATTGTATGTACGGTTCATTTACCGCTGGTGGAACCAGGCGAGCCGCACAGGTATTGTATCTCCCGAGTGAGACGTTTTGAGAATTGCATAATTCTCTTACATCCTTTCTGCATTGGTGTAGACTGTTGCATGTTAGCTTATAACTGTCGCATGTATGCTTCATTACAGCTTTCTTTGCATGATCATAAGTTATGCTCGGCTTCTTGCATTTTCAGTTGCATTTTGCCCCCGCCTACGGGCGCATATCTTATCTTTGGCATGTGTGCCCCTGCATGAACTACGCTGGTTTGATTCCTAAGGGATACGTAGGCAGCTTGCGAGTTCAACCATTTGCGCTTTGTATGTTTGTCCAAGTCTTCGGCCTTGTCAAAAATGGGTCGTCTCTGGGCTTTGACATTCACTCCCGTCATTGTTATGACTTTCGAGTTCTGTCAAAGAGGGGCAACTGTAGACACCCCATTTTTGACCGTCCTCAAGACTTGGACGTCACCGTTGGAACACTCGGTGATTATCCATGTTTGTGTTCGTTTGGAGTTCCCGGAGTTCTCGGCTACGCGCCTTGCCTCAGGACCTCCGAACTCGACCGTTTGTGTTTGGTTTTGCACCAAACACTTGTGTTTTGCCTTGGGAGGGCAGGGAATGCTTTGTGAGGCATCCCCACACACCACCGGCTGGCTAGAGGCCACCGGTTTGGTGTTGCCACCGGCACTATATTGTGCCGGTCGGCACTATTTTGTGCCGGTCGGCACTCTTTTTGGCAAAATGACCATTTTGCCCTGCCGACTCCTATACAGCTGCTTTATGAGATATTTTAGACAGCTGTTGCGTTTGTTTTCCCCTCCATACACGTGTATGGAGGGATGACCCTTGGATGCCTTAACTTGTAAGTTTTCATGCCTATACAAGAGAAGGCTCTTCTCTTGGCTCAAGGGTTAGAAAATTTGGAGAGTGAGAGAGGAAAAGAGAGAGAGAAGCTCTGGTTTTCTAGGTTGAGTTGCATACACATCTATCTCTATCCTTCTCTTGTGTGTCTAGGTGTTTTGTGCCTTACTATTGCACACAAACACCTAGTGTTTCACCTTCTCCTTGCAATTGAGGTTCTAAGGGCTGGTTTTTGAAGTTCTTGACAGATTTTGAGCCTAAGGAAGCATCAACTACAACTTTGTAAAGAGGTCAACAAGGGTGAGACACTAGTCCTCTTTTTACCCCATTTTTGCACCCTCTTTTTGCTTGCTTTAAAACAGTTTTTGTGCTTAGCATATAATACATAAAAGTTCTGATTTTTAACCCTCTTTTGTATATTAAGAGTGTTTTGTGGTTTGGGGAGTTTGACCCCCTTTAGGCCTTGAAAAGGGCTCATTTTTGTGCTATTTTGGAGAGATCCGGGACTTGTGTGCTTGGACCTTTCCACCACTGAAATCTTGAGGGATTTCAGTGGTGGAGATGGTGCCTTAAAGTCCTAGAAAGGGGAGGGCCACCCCCTCTCCTTGATGTCCTTGAAAAGGGCAAGTTTTGGCTTCCAAAGGAGCACCATGTTTGAGTGTGTGTTGAGCATGTTTGACTTGTTTTCCATGCTTATATTGCCATGATATAACATGCCTCCAAGTTGGTTTTGGTCTCCTATGCATGCTTAGTATAGTTGCCTTGTAATGCCTCTTTATGCCTTAACATGCTTAGGTTGTATGCCTCCATTTCTAGCATGTTTTAGACTTGTGTTTGTGAAGATTTGTGCTCATATTACCATGTTTTAGGTCTGTCCATAAGTATTTTGGTCAATCTTAGCATGTTTAATATAGCCCCTTTGCATTTGGCTTGTTGGCCTTAAGAGCATGAGTGTAGCATGCTTTGCTTGCATTGTTTTTGATGGTTTGGAACCACCTAGCATGCTATTTCAGTCCCCTAGAAGTGCTTGTATGTTTACATTGCATGCCTCTTTGTGACTTCTTAAGCTAGTGTTAAATGCTCCATGTTTTGGTCATGTTGCATGCCTTGATTTCAAGCTTCTTAGATGCCATCTAAGTGGTCCTTTGGGCCTATTTTGACATGCTAAAAGTCTGTTTTGGGTTGATTAATGCATGCCATAATTGTCTTGCATAGGTGTGGTTCAATGCCTCATTGACTTGCCTTAAGCCTAGGCCATATGCATGCTTTGTTTGGCATGCTTCATTGCATGATTTGGCATCATGTTTAACACGAATTTCAGAGCTTTTAATGCATGCTATTAGTCCATGTTTGGCTTCTTTAAGTGTGCTTGAATGTTGCTTGTTTATGCCTTGGGTTTGGCACCTTAACATGTGCATGTGTGTGCGTGTGTTTGGCCCTTGACTTAGCATTTGGCACTGATTTAGGCCTTTTTAGAGTTGCCTAATTCATGTATAAGACCATCCTTCCATTGGTTTGCATGCTCATAAATCATGCTTGCTTGTATGCCTTGCACAAGTGCATCACATTGTCCATGTTGCATGCCTAGATAACATGCTTAGGATTGCATCACATTTGCATGCATGCTAGGTCTCTTGAAGTGAGTTTGATAGAGGTTTGGCACCCTTGTTTGTTGTTATTTGTTTGCATGCATTTTATATAAAGTTGCATTCTTGATTCTTAGGGCCATCATGCATGAAAATGCGCGATTGGTGGTCCGAGGATCGAGGCATATACCCCATTGAGTCATTAACATGATGTGGGATGTGTTTTGTGCATACATGCTTTGAATTACCTTGCCATGCATAGTTTGTCCTCTGCTGCTGTGAGTTGCAGGATCTGCAGAACATTTTGTGCCGACCGGCACTTTTTAGTGCCGACCGGCAGTGTTTTCCCAGCCGATGGAACAATTCAGTGCCGGTGGCCTCCTCCTTCAGCCGGTGGTGCTCTGCCCCAGCCGGTGGTACTCCCCAGTGCCCTGAGAGGCACTCCTGGGATTTTGGTAATTTTCTGAGGAGGAGAGCAGAGGAAACAGAGGCAATCCGTGCACGGCAGTGCGGTTCCGAGCCAGCCCGAACACGCGCTGCATCCGGCCCTCATCCCGAGGCGGTTTAATGCTTAATTAGATTAATTAATTTATTTAATTAATTTAGTTAATTTGTAATATTTAATTAGCTAGAGTAGTTAGTTATTTATTCGGTTCTGTATTATTATTCGGTCCCTCCGAGCGAGGGCAAAATTGTAATAAGTGTGTGTGAGTGGGTGTATGTCTTCCAACCCCATTTCTTTCTATCCCTTTTATTTACCGCTTATGTTGGTAGATTAGGGCATACTATTTTAGCATACCTTATGCAATGCATGCGTGCATTCATGCATTTGTTTACATGCACCGGGCTCGGTACATCATACAAACTGCATCGTACTTTCAATTCCAAATTGAATACGTGATAGTTGTAGCATTTCATGTGCCATGCTTAGGGATAGCCGAGCCTACTCTAGATTGCATCTATGCCTGTGTTGCATTAGCCACTTAACATGAACTAGGTCATGCATGTTTGCTAACTAGTTCCCTGTTTTGGCGCGGAGTACGATGTAAGTTTTATGCTTTAGCATGTCGCATGCGTGTGAATGTTAACATAACAGTATGCCTGCCATGCGGCTAAGTGCTTATGTGATAAACTGCTTGAATGCCTGTGGGTGGAGGTTGGATTACTTGAGTTGGGAATACTCATTGAAATCCGTGTTTTAGCCTACTCGCGAGTAGCAATTTCAAACTGTTTTCCAAACAAGACGGATATGCAATGCTTATTTCCAAATTAGGCGATCTAGTCTATACTTGTTTGCTGTGCGCACAACATAGTAATTCTAGGCTAATAACCGGAATAAGAACGCATAAAGTTTTCAAAATTGGATATCACGGTTAGTAGAGGCCGGTCTTCGGACCGGGCGAAAGGGGGTGCTCATAGCTGACCTTCCCCGATCGTACCCAAGCTCCCGAGCCAAGACCACTTTGGTGATGACGGACACGTGGCCTTCGGCACCGAGTCAGGGTTTCCTAAATTTCCCATTTTAAAAATATTTAGGTGGCGACTCTGTAATCTGGCAAAGCAGTCCATGTTTGGCACTACTTTTCAAAAATCTGTTTTCTCAAACGATTTGCCAGAGTTGGACTCTTTGGTTCAGATTTAGAACCGCAACAAACAAAAGGAGACCCCGAACTGTAGCCGAGGTCCCCCGCGGACGTGCTACAGTACCGAATATTCGCAAGAATCTTGTTTCTGGATCTTTGTTGAGTAAAAATGGGTTTAGGCTAGTATTTGAGAGTGATAAATTTGTACTTACTAAGAATGGGATGTATGTAGAGAAAGGTTACATGTCTGATGGCTTTTTCAAGATGAATGTAATGACCGTTGTACTCTCAGTTATTAATAAAAATACATCTTCTTCGTACTTGTTTGAGTCTTTAAATTTATGATATGGTAGACTAGGACATGTTAATTATGGATCTTTACGTAGATTAATTAATATGGAATGTTTACCTAAATTTGACATTGATTCAAATCATAAATGTGAAATTTGCTTTGAGGCAAAATTATCCAAAACTCCTTTCTATTCAATTGAAAGAAGTACAGAACCACTTGAATTAATTCATAGTGACATTTGTGATTTTAAATCAATTCAAACAAGAGGTGGGAAAAAATATTTTATCACTTTTATAGATGACTATACTAGATATAGTTATGTTTATTTAATTCAAAGCAAGGATGAAGCTTTGGAAACTTTCATTCAATATAAGAATGAAGTAGGAAATCAACTTGGTAAGAAAATCAAGAAACTTAGAAGTGATAGAGGTGGTGATTATGAATCACCTTTTGGTGAATTTTGTAAAGGACATGGTATAATTCATCAAACCACCACTCCTTACTCACCTTAACAAAATGGAATCACTGAAAGGAAAAATAGGACTTTAAAAGAAATGATGAATCTCATGTTAATAAGTTCTGGATTACCTCAGAACTTGTGGGGGGAAGCAATACTTTCTGCAAATTATATTTTAAATAAAGTACATCGAAAGAAAGTGAATCAAACACCTTATGAAATGTGGCATGGGAGACTACCCTCCTACAAATACTTAAAAGTGTGGGGGTGTTTGGCTAAAGTGGCTATTCCTAGTCCTAAAAAGACTAACATAGGTTCTAAAACCATTGATTGCATTTTCATTGGTTATGCCAAGAATAGTAGTGCATATCAGTTTTTGATTCATAAATCAGAACATTTCGAAATGCATATAAGTACTATTCTTGAATCTCGGAATGCATCTTTCTTCGAACATGTATTTCCAAATAAGACTGGCCAAGAGACTAGTAATAATAAAAGATCTCATGATGCTATTACTAGTCAGGATCAAGAACATGATCAAGAACAAGAGTTAGAGAAGATGAACCTAGGCGTAGTAAACGTGCTAGAACCTCAAATCTTTTGGTCCAGATTTTCTAACATTTTTGTTAGAAAATGAGTCTTTAACTTTTAAAGAAGCTATGTCCAGTCCTGAGGCTCTTTTATGGAAAGAAGCTGTCAATAGTGAAGTTGAATCTATCTTGCAAAATCACACTTGGGAATTGGTGGATTTGCTACTAGGTTGTAAATCTCTTGGTACAAGTGGATTTTCAAAATAAAAATGAAAGCAGATGAATCAATTGACAAATACAAGGCAAGACTTGTGGTCAAAGGTTTTAGACAAAAAGAAGGTTTAGAGTACTTTGACACATACTCACCGGTTACTAGAATAACATCCATTAGAATGCTAATTGCCATTGCATCTTTATACAATCTAGAAATTCATCAAATGGATGTAAAAATCGCTTTCTTAAATGGTGAGTTAAATGAAGAAATTTACATGGAACAACCAGAAGGTTTTTTTGTTCCAGGAAAAGAAAAGAAAGTGTGTAAATTGGTTAAATCATTATATGGTTTAAAACAAGCGCCAAAGCAATGGCATGAGAAATTTGACAAGGCAATGATGTCAAATGGATTCAAATTTAATGAGTGTGACAAATGTGTTTATATTAAAAATACAGACAAATGTTATGTCATTGTATGTCTTTATGTAGATGATATGCTCATCATAAGTAGTATTAATAATATGATTAAAACTACCAAGAAAATGTTGAATAAACATTTTGACATGAAGGACATGGGCATTGCTGATATAATTCTTAATATGGAAATTACCAAAACATCAGAAGGATATGCTTTGTCACAATCTCATTACATTGAGAAAATACTTGACAAATTCAGCAAAGACGATGATCATCTTGCTAGAACACTTGTAGATGTTAATTTGTATCTATTTAAGAATGTACAGGAAAGTATTTCTCAATTAGAGTATGCCCAAATTATTGGAAGCTCAATGTACTTGATGAACTGCACTCGCCCAGATATAGTTTATGTAGTAAGTAAATTAAGTAGATATACGAGTAATCTAGGAGTAGAACACTAGAAAGCTATTATAAGGGTTCTTAGATATCTCCGATTTACTCGTAACATTGGGCTTAATTATACTAGATATCTAGCAGTAGTTGAAGGATACTGTGATGCAAATTGGATATCGGATACTAGAGACTTAAAATCCACTAGTGGGTATGTCTTTACTCTTGGTGGTGCGGCTGTATCTTGGAAATCTTCCAAACAGACTTGCATAGCTAGGTCTACTATGGCATCAGAATTCATAGCTTTAGACAAAGTAAGGGAAGAGGCAGAATGGCTTCGCCACTTTCTTGAAGATATTCCAATGTGGCCAAAATCGGTGCCTGCTATTTGCATACATTGTGATAGTCAATCAGCAATTGGTAGAGCACAGAGTCATATGTATAACGGTAAGTCACGTCACATTCATCGTCGACATAACACCGTGAGACAACTACTCTCTAATGAAATTATTTCCATTGAATATGTGAAGTCTAAAGACAACATAGCGGATCCACTAACCAAAGGGTTAACAAGAGAGTTAGTTGAGAATTCATCGAGAGAAATAAGACTTAAGCCTATTAAATAAGAGTTACCACAACGGCAACCCAACCTAATTGACTGGAGATCCCAAGATCTAGGTTCAAAGGGACAACGGAGTTGTATATAACTCAAAAGGATCACTAGGGAGTCTAACTCCTACCATTTCTATGATGAAATAGTGATGTCTGCAGCGTTTTAGGTTAAGTAAAATTTTAATGATTTTTATATCTAAGTAAACCTACTCTTCATAAGAATCACCTATATGAGTGTGAACTGGGCCGGTTCTATGAGATTTATGAAGGGCTACAATTCTCTAGAGCACTCATGAAAGACCAGGTTGTTCAGCGCCAAAAAGAATACAATAGTGAGAACTAAACTGTGTCTGGGGATATACTGTATGAGTTCTATTGTCTTGGTTTACACAAACGGCTGAATAGTTCAAGACATCATGTTCACTAGTTAACTAGTAAATCCGATAGTGTCTCACAAGGGAAGATTCAAAGCCAAAAGTTACCTATCTTTTGCAGAATATTTCCAATTTTTGTATTATCTGTATTTAGATCATGTTGTTGCATTTTCTGTCCATCAAATTCTATTCATGTGGGGGATTGTTGGAAAAATGGTGTGATATAGGCTTATTTTGGGCCATCTTTGAGCCCAAAATAGAGTGGGCCCCAAACGTTTTCTGGAGTGGGTTCGAAAAGGTGACGTGTTTCTTGCCACATGGCAAGTCACACGATGAAGACGGTTCGTCAAAACCATTTATGAGTGAATGGGAACTTGACATCGTTTTCGGGTTCGTGGAATAGACATTTAAAGATTTTGTGAGACCATGAAATATCCTCTCATAAGGATGTAGTAGAGATCTGACGAAGAGATGAACTTTGTCCCTGTGTCTGCAAAGATGAGCATGATCGGCGCTATCTAACCGGGGTTGCCGGCCGGAGGCACTCCGATGGTGAAGTCAGTCACTTGATAAACGGAATAGAAAGAGTATAGTGCTTGGTGTGTAATGTAGAGGAGAGAGTACCTACCCTTTCTTCTGGGATGCCCCTCTTTTATATAGATAGAGGGGGTGTGATATTTGTTTGGGCTAGACCCAGTGTAGGCATTGTTTGGGTTAGCCCCAATAAGTTGATATATATTTATTTTCTGGTTCTCACAATTGCCCCAAAACTTTCATTGTCTGCGGTAGAAGGAATGAGAGTTTTTCTTGCCGAGTTACGCTGTTCAAATATCTGTTAGGTTTTTTTTGATAAAGATCACTCTGGATAAATGAATAAAATGTATGAATGAATGACTACATGTATGCTTGAATGTATGCATAAATGTATGTATGTCTTGAATATATGTATAAATGTACGTATGTCTATCATAGGATGAAATTATATCATATGAGTTCCAAACAAATCATAATGATGGGCCACGGTATTATTACCCCAGGGTGAAGGTGTAGGCCTGCGGTATTATTACCCTCGGGCGAGGGTGTAGGCCTGCGATATTATTATCCCCGGGTGAGGGTGTAGGCCTGCGGTATTATTACCCCCGGGTGAAGGTGTAGGCTTGCAGTATTATTACCCTCGAGCGAGGGTGCAGGCCTGCGGTATTATTACCCCTGGGCGTGGGTGTAGGCCTTTGCTGATGGCGCTCCATGCCAAGTGCGAAGATTACGCTGTACTCGGAGACTTATGCTAATTTTAAGTGGAGATCAAGTGCTAATATTGCAAGGATTTTGAATAATGCATCCTGTGTCAGTGATGGCCTATACCGAATGAGGCAGACGTATTAATCACAAATACTATTGCTCCGCTCGTAAGGAATTGCCAAGTATATATTGGGCCAACTATTTAATTGTCGAGTAAAATTTGGGCCAATTAGCATTGCTTGGTTTGCGTTTGGTCCAATGTCAAATGCAGATTGGACTTGCCCCATTGCCCTATGTTATAGGGAAGATTCGGCTTTGCTAAAATGACGGCGCGCAAGAATATGCGAACTGCCGACTGCCACATGTGAACTGTCGACTGCCAAGTGCTAACGGCTGACTACCAAGTGTGTAATGTATTGCCTCGAAACTAGCACTTGCTTGGAGCGGTGTGAAAAGGAGCAGAAGTTTGTAACGTAAGAAAATTTTGTTGTAATGTTTGTACCAAGTTGGCCGAGTATATCAGAGGTGCCGAGATATTTATGTTGAACAATTTGCTATGAGTTGGCTCGAATGTCGAATATAAATATAAAGCTCCCAAATTAGCCATGTTGAGTTGCCATACAGCCTTGGTGGGTTGCCGAACAACCTTTGCGGAAAAACCTGTGGGTGAACCCAACTGTCCGGAAAATCGAGGGACTTGAGTGGTGTGCCGAGTAACTAGTGTCAAAACATCGATGTCCAGCTTCGCGGTGTGTTGGCATCCCTTTGAAGTTCGATTTGCTAAGAACTTGGTTGGCAATTGTTGCTGATTTATTGAAATTGAGTTTCTTGTCCAACGTACAACGTATATTTGCCCCATTACTTTTAAATAAGATTTGTTATTCGGAAGGAATAAAATTGACTTGGGCCAAAATTGCCGAGTAGGCCGATAACAATTTGAAACGGATTCCGTGCCCCTGTGCGGTGCCATGGCAATATCTAAATGGAACCGAGACAAAGTAGGGTGCTTAGGGATAGGCGAAGTGAGAGCCATTGTGCTCAATTCTTTGAATGAAATCTACATTTTTTTTTTTTTTGAGTTGAATTTGTAAATTTTGACCGTACGGATGGGCTCAAAATGCGTCAAATAGTTGGAAAGGACTATTGGATTGTTATGAGTGGAGTCCAGATGGCTTAGATTTCACTAAAATAGAATAAATGGTTCAGAACAACCAATTGCAATGTAACTGCGCAGTACATGATAATTTCCCATATGCTTAGTGGTTCTTCTTCTTCAACAAAACATTGAATTTTTCTGGGCAAAGTTGGATGGGTCCTTACGGCTTCGTTTTAGCACTGATTTTGACACGGTTTGTTGTATTGGATTCATCTCGATGAGTACTTCACATTGGGATAATCAAAACTTGATTTCGACAACTTTGAAAATTTTAGTTTTTCTAAAAATTTGGTCCATTTTGCAAAGATTAGGGAACTTCGGTTACCTCTTGGCTCCTTGGATTGGTGGGTTTAGACTCATTGAATTGACACGAATCCACTGGTATATTCAGATGTTGATTTTGGTGAGCCGAGATGCTAGTTCTATGCCGAGATAGTATCACCGAGCAATCTTGTACTTCCGAGAAATCATGAGATTTTTGCCGAAGAGGAAGATAAATTAACAATTGTAGTTGTTCCGAGAATGTCCAATGTTGTGTTGATGTATATGTGGTTGAATAGGCTTGCCGAGTAAGCAATGTTAAGCCGAATACTGTTTGCCGAATAAGTTGCCAAAGCCGAATAATGTTTCCAAAGCCAAGATAATATGCAGTTGATAAGAGGCCGAATGATACGCCGAATTGCGGAGTTTATAAGTAATGTGGTATGATGTTGTGCCGAATATTGTATAATTCAGAGTTGATAAGCAATACCGAAGCCGAGTCGAGAACATAATATGCCGAATAAGTTACGAATTGAATATGGATTTGCAGTTGCGAATATGCCAAATAAGTTGCTGAAGAAGCCAAAGAAGTTGTCGAAACCGAGTTGACAACATGCAGAGTCGCTATGGAGCTTTGGTCGGCCATGAGGGATGGTGAGTACTAAACCAAGAAAAACAAAAGCAAGTAATAGGCCAACATATTAGCTGAACAATATGAGCCGTATAGATGGCCTCAGTGTGACTTCATGTTTTATTCTTATATTATTATTATATTTATATATATTGGCATTAACATGAGCTGTATAGATTGGCTCGTACTCTCACAATTTATGAAGTAAAAAATGTTAAATTACTTGTGATAACAACTCATGGCCTTATTTATGTTAATTTAGTCTAGAGAGAGAAAAAGTGAAGAATAATTGTTGTAGCATAGATACACGTGTATACATGTTAAGATTCAACTTCAAGATAAGTTTGAGAAACAAAGAATAAATAAATAAATATATAGATCATGCATGAATTTGGCCAATAAATCCTGTTAGTAATGTCGAAAAGATGCTATCACCAACAAAAATGTGAAACCCATTTTTAGAGCGAGAATGAAAGTGCAAAAATAAATAAAACGAATATGAGCCGACTACTCTGCTAGAGAGAACGTTGAGATTAACATGAAATAAATGTTTGGACCAAACCTAGGAGCATCAATATATATTAGACCAAATCTATGAGCATAAATGTATATATATATCTGTGTATATGTATATGCTCAGCAAGATTGAAATTTAAAAAGTAACTTTAAACAAAAAGGAGAAGGATAGAATCAACCGTGGGTCTTGTTTTTAGTAACGTGAAATGATGATCTAAGCATCTTGAGTGTGGTATTTGTCATCTCCTTCGTTGAATTCTTGTAAACGTTTCCCACAGACGGCGCTAATTGTGAGACCATGAAATATCCTCTCACAAGGATGTAGTAGAGATCCGACGAAGAGATGAACTTTGTCCCTGTGTCTGCAAAGGTGAGCATGATTGGCGCCATCCAACTGGGGTTGCTGGCCGGAGGCACTTCGATGGTGAAGTCAGTCACTTGATAAATAGAATAGAAAGAGTAGAGTGCTTGGTGTGTAATGTAGGGGAGAGAGTACCAAACCTTTCTTCTGGGATGCCCCTTTTTTATATAGATGGAGGGGGTGTGATATTTGTTTTGGCTGGACCCAATGTAGTCCTTGTTTGGGTTAGCTCCAATAAGTTGATATATATTTATTTTCTGGCTCCCACATATTTAAATATGGGTTTCCTTATTATGGGTTGTCCCACATTGAAACTTTAAGAGAGTTTTTTTTGTGTATATAAGCTCTAGACTACAACACTTGGGTTGTGCCCCAAGGGGCACCCTAAGTTTGTAGAAGGAAGAAGTTATGGATATAGTGAACCTTAGCCCAAACCACCACACGCGCGCGTGCCGCCGCCGCTGCCGTCCGTTCGGCCAAGCCGTGCCGGGTGTGGGTCGGGTCAATTCTAATATTAATTTTTGGACAAAATTTATTTAAATTTTAAATGAAATTAAATTCAAATTTTATGCAAAAAAAAATTGAATTAATTTTCTGTCTAATTTTATCTCCTTCAGTTCGAAATTCCTCACATATTAAAAACTGTTTTTCAGTTATTAAATTTCCAAAAACTGCCCAGTAGTTTCGGATTTAACTGTCCAACAGTTAATCTGTTCAAACAGGTTGTAGATCTGTTTGAATTTTGAATTATACCTGTTCAAACAGGTTCATACCTGTTCGATTCCTCATAGCACCTATTGGATAGATTTCTTTGCCTATAAATTCAGATCTGTTCCAGCAGTCTTCACATCCGAAAAACAGTCTGCAAAATTTATCTTTGCTGTCCAATTTCGCTCTTTAGTTGTATTATTCTTCATATATTTTTAGGGAAAAAATAAAGAGAGTATAAAATACATGTTTGGTTCGTAGTACAAATTTGTTTGGAGTGCTACTACAAATTTGTGAAGATCATTGTATCCTGAGAGATAGACGCTACGTAACCGTAAGCACCGTAGCGGAGCGAATTTGTCTTAAGGACAGAGTGTCACACACTCAACTTGGTCTTTAATTTTTCATTCAGTTCAATAAAATAAATTATGTAAGTTATTTATTTTATTTTGTTTGATCTAGTTTCAATTTATTTTATTTACATAGAAGATTGTTCCAACAGATACTCCAAGAAGCACAACACCGCTGGCTCCGTCCTCCTGAAATCTATGAAGTTCTTCAAAACCACGAAAAGTTTCACTTGACATCACAACCACCTGCTAGGCCACCAGGTTGTCACCAATACCATTCTTAGATGCTTCAACTCAACAGTTTAATATAGCAACTTCTTATTAATATGTTGTTTCTGTTGCTGATACCTTTTGGGATTGTGGAATTGTTTCTCACCCAGAGAAAATTCTTCTCATCTAACTCAGTTTTTCTTTAAATCTTTTTAGGATGAAACACCACTTATATGTTGTGAAATAGCAAACTAATTGACTACATCGAGGTCTCCTTACTAGCTCTTGATAGACATCTCATTTCACTGATATATTGGTTATCATGGAACATACTTGTTTTATTCTTCCTTGAGTCATGGGAGTGTGCATTTTTCATTTTGTTATGCCAACTAATTCTGAGGACTCTACTATAAAATTTGGATTTTCAATCTCTTGGAAAAGGGAACAAAACCATCATGGTACAAAAGTTAATGTCTTGACTAGAGGTAGCCCTTATTTCATGTTTTTTAAAAGTTATATTCCAATAATATTTTAGAAAGGCAAGGCTGGATATTGATACCCCATCTTGTATTTGCAATGTATATGTAGGTGTTTGTGCTTGTGCTTGTTTAACCTTCTCTTTTTTGTTTTTCAGTCTGTTGGTGTAAATTTTGATTACAATCGTAGTGTGCTTCATTCAGTGTATTCAGATTTCTACCCAAACAGCAATTAACTATAAAAAATGTAAAATTGATCAACAAAAGCATGTTGACTTTTGTTGTTTATTATCTTCCAAGTTAGATTTTTCCCCTAGTGCTTTCATTCTCAGATTCTTATCTTGCAAGCTTGCCTTCATTAAATTAACGTCTACTTCCAGGACAAAAACATAATCTTATCTGTTTGAATCCAGGTTTTGGGGCTTGAATCTGTTGGTAAAATGAGCCAAGCGAATATCTATGTATTCTGTTGATTGCAAAAAGCAAAAAAACATGTGTGTTTTGTTGTTATATTATTTGTGTCATTTTTAGATTATTAATGCTTAAGCAAACAATTTAAAGAGGGATGATTTTCCCCCATTTTGATATCATTGTCAACTATACTTCAATAGAACCAGATAGCAAGTCGGGGTTATCCAAAAACTGCTTCATCAATGGCTTTCTTTCTTTATAAAGCCCTTGTGTAGGGATCAAAAGATTTAATAATATTACCAAAAGATTTCGGTTATTTTAATCATGGTGGTCTTTTAGTTCATTTCAGAATCATATTCTTTTTGTGTTACAGCATTGGCACCGAACTTACTCGAGATGATCATAAGAAGTGGTACTCCAGTTTTGGCTTCCTGTAAGCTTCTGCTCAAGCTTATTTCTATTCCAACTTTTGATGTTATAGACATTTTTCAGTTTTGTTTTGATAATGATTTATTTGTGTGAAACAGTTACCCATATGGTCATGAAGAGCTTGCTGTCTGCGAGGATATAGATCAGGTTCCTTTCTGAGAGGGTAATTTATATCTAAATTGGGCCGAGCTAAGGAGGAGACTTCCTTGGAAATTGGGCCGCGTAATGGACCGAGGTAAGGATAGATTTATTTCGGTCCAAGAACTAAACGAATATGGGCCGTGGTAGAAAAGACTAGCAAGTGGGCCGCGGTCCAAGTGTTAGTTCGGTCCAAGTGTGGAAAGGACTTTTTCAAGTGTTACCTCAGTCCAAACGTGATTATAAGTTACCAATCGGAGTAGAGATAGTTATCTCGGCCATGGCACTCGGAGCCAAGGTAATGGCTTCTCTTGGTGGGCTTCGCTCTAGATAGCGCGGTAGAAGCTTACTCCGGTTAGCCCGGTCCAAGAGAGCCTTGAAGTTACTCCAGTCCGCAAGAGGTGTAAAGTTACTCCGGTCCGCAAGAAGTGTAAAGTTACTCCGGTCCGCGAGAGGTGTGAAATTACTCCGGTCCCAGAGAGCTTGCGGTAAGTTCAGTCGTCACACAAAGTTATACCGGTCGGACCAGAGTATTGGTTATACCGGTCAAGACATACCATGGTTAGCATTGAGAGAGCCGAGGTAAGAGCAGTAAATGGAACAGCCGAGCTAAAGTTATCTCGGTCTAGTCTGCGGCTTAGCATAGCCATGCTTACCTCGGTCATATTGAAGTCTGACCATAGTAAAACCATCTCACTTGGTTTATGCAGTGAGGGGGGTGTTGAAGGATAAGCATTATCTTTCAGGAGTATGAATCCTATGAGGACTCTACATAGAGGAGTAAAAGTCCTACTAGGATTGTGCCACACAGAACCTATAAAAGCTCACAAACATCACCTATGGAGAGGTAACACAACTTCGTTTTCTGAATACACAGAGCTTTTGTCTATTTGTCAAGCTTACTAACTTAGGCATCGGAGAGGTTTCCGGCACGCACCCGCCGGTTAGCTCACGTTTGTATTTTCAGGTGATAAAGCGACGTCGTACAGAGGAACGCAGACTTGATCAACAGGATTATACGAGAAGGTTTATTTCTTTCCCGTACAATTGGCGCCGTCTGTGGGAACTCAGACAAGAACAACCTCTTGATCAAGCTTTTCCTCCCAAAAATCAATGGCGAACAACGAAGAATTACCACAGTCCGCCGTTGACGGACTAACTCCAGAAGGGGGTGCAAGGCGCGAAGGCCTACCCTTGGTCACTCCCATGGAGAACCTGGAACCACAAAGATAGAATCCCAGGAGGGATACAAGAGGGAGAAGGCGGACTAACAGCCCTCGTCACTCTCGTTCGCAGAACCCAGAAAGACAAAGGCGCAGGATTGATCCCCAAGTTTTGGAAGATCGCGTCAGGGAACAAGATGAATTGATACGTCGGATGGCGGCGGACATGGAATCTCTTAAGCGCCAGGTGAAAGGAAAATGAGTGGCGACAGGAGAGGGGCGCACAAACAAGACGCCCCCTCGCCACTCGGAAAGTCGTAGTAGGAATACTACACCCTCTCAAGCAGAGAGCAAAAGCCTCAAGACAAGCGATACTCAATCCAGGTCTTCCAGAACTCGTCACTCCAGGTCTGAGAGGACGAGATCTGAGAGATCATACACTGAAGGAAGCACCTATTGGCCCTCGCATACGCACCAAACGAGATCCAGGCAGACGGAGTTACCAAGATCGTCCGACCTTCGAACCATGCTGGAAGAAAAGGCACGATGGAAGGAGGATACTGGGGCGCGTGACCCTCGCAGAATATCTGCCCTTCAGCGGTTGGCTCCTCGGACGCATGGAAGCGTCGAGGTTGCAATGCCAATACCGCGCCCTGCCTACGAACCAACGGACAAAGCATTAGCGAGGCTGCAGACCTCGCCATTCGTTCCGGCGATTGAAAACGCGTCCCTGCCTTCAGGCTTCCTTCAGCCCAAATTCACCACGTACGAGGGGAAGATAGACCCCTACATGCACCTAAGCCACTTCCGCCAAGTTATGGCGGTATATCGGCGCAACGAGGCCTTGATGTGCATCCTCTTCCCCTCCAGCTTTGGCGACCTAGGCTTGACTTGGTTCGAAAAGCTTCCAGAAGGCAGCATAGCCTCCTAGGTGCAGTTAGCAGAGGCATTCGTGATAAGGTTTAGAACGAACACCAAAACCCCGGTGGAGATCGATCAGCTACTCTCCATCGACATGGGCGACAAGGAGACGTTGAGGTCCTACAACAGCCGTTATTGGGAGACCTTCAACCAGATAGGAGATTGCCCCACAAATCTCGCCATCGCGCAATACAATAGAGGTCTTCCAGTCGAAAACAGGTTAAGGGACTCAATTACCATGACGCCACCCCTCACGATGGAAGCCTTGATGGAAAGAGTACACCAACATATTCGCGTGGAGGAAGATAGCGCCCATGCTAAAACAAAATCTGGCACAACCGCAATACCAGATAAAACGACTACGGCAAAGGTCAACACGATAGAATGTCCAAGCAGAAACGGGCAAGGCAGGCGGGACAATGGAGAGGACCAAGGCAAAAGAAGGTTGAGAGTCCACACTGCCATGACCACGGTGTTCAAAAAACCAATCTACCGAATTCTCAGTGAGATACGCAATGAACCTTTCGTCCGATGGCCTGCTAAGTTGGAAGAAGCGCAAAAAGACTACGACGAGAGATCGCGGTGCACCTTCCATGATGAACAAGGGCACCGCAATGAAAATTGCACGCCATTGAAGCAGCATTTGGAGGAGTTAGTGGCAGCTGGCACTTGGACCAATACATAAAAGGAAGAACTTGAGAGCAAGGAACTGTTGTCCGCAGATGTTAGCAAGGCAGCTGAACAGAAGATAGTGGAAGACTTGGTACAGGAAATGATAGATGTAAAGAACCTAGAGAAAGCAAGCCAGGGCCCAATAGGGAAGGACCATACAAAATGATTGGTTTAGCTGAAAAATGGGCATATCACTTGGAGGATGGAGCCAACAAGGCTATCCCCAGACCATGGAACACTGCCAATCTCGAGTTATCTGTTCGATAGGGTACTTGTAATTTACATTTTCCTCAATAAAACTAGTTCCCTTCTCAGCATAGATTATTTTCTTCTGTAAAAATTGTTTTAGTAAGCTAGGGGCATTGAAAGTAGAGTTGGCTGGAAAAACCAACACTTATCTCTCCTAAGCCGAGGTAAGGACCTAGGCTAAAGGTGGTTGGCAGGTTTGACCAACAAAACTCTTTTGCACCCTTTAGCCGAGGTAAGGACCTAGGCTAAAGGTCGTTGGCAGGTTTGACCAACAAAACTTTTTTGCACCCTTTAAGCCGAAGTAAGGACCTAGGCTAAAGGTGGTTGGCAGGTTTGACCAACAAAACTCTTTTGCACCCTTTAGCCGAGGTAAGGACCTAGGCTAAAGGTGGTTGGCAGGTTTGACCAACACAACTCTTTTGCACCCCTTAGCCGAGGTAAGGACCTAGGCTAAAGGTGGTTGGCAGGTGTGACCAAACAAAAAACTTTTTTGCACCCTTTAGCCGAGATAAGGATCTAGGCTAAAGATGGTTGGCAGGTTTGACCAACATTTTTTACTCTTCGGCCGAGATAAGGATCAAGGCTGAAGAGTGGTTGGCAGGTATGACAAGATAGATTGCAAGGTTAAGACCGAGATGAGTATCTCGGCCAGAGAATGTCATACTTCATTCAAAACATAAGTGGAAAATAAATGACAAGCAGTTGAGAGAACTGAAGATTTCATTCCAAAAGTGCATTACAAAAGGAGGGGCCGTAGCCCGGTTACAAACTCTTTTGGTAAACAGAAGAAAAATCATGCAAAGAGGTCATTTAAATCGGCGTCCAAATCAACTCTGGCTTCACCTAAAGATAGCTCGGTCGTGGCAAGCACACTTTGGTTGAGCTCGGTCGAAGGCACCGCATCAGACACAGCAGGCAAAGGTGGGATGGAGACCATAGGAGTTGGAGAGTTGGACTAGCAACCGAGCTGGGCGTTATTATCAAGCTCTTGGGTTACATCCTCTTCCTCAGTATTGAAGAAATTTTTGTTGAATGGCATTTGCATACTCCACCATGGAGCTCGGTATAAAATATGGAGGAGGGTTTAGGAAGACCTTGGTCTCTTGGCTATGACCGAGTTGCGCCACAGCTGCTTCCCACCCACACTTGACGAAGAGGTCTTTGGCAGCCTCACATTGCAGGATATAGCTCGCGCAGTATCTCGGTTGAGCGTGCAAAGGTGTGCCTGGCCAACCTAGTCAGTTTGCAAAGTAAAAAGGAAAAGTATTAAGCACGGATCGTTGGACCGTGCTAAAAGAAACGAAGGTGAAATAAATGGAGTCCTCGCTCGGCTAAGTGGAACGAAGGATTCGTAGCCCGGTTGAAGCTTATTGTGCAGCATTCTTAGTTCGGTTTTGACTAAGTCAAGGAGCTAGTTTAGCCCGGTAGAAGGCCACAGTTTAGCTCGGTTGAGAGGCTAAAGTTTAGCTCGGCTGGAAACAAGTAATCCCAAATCATGCATGGCAGATGGAATTAAGGGGCAATTGAGAGGGTAATTTATATCTAAAATGGGCCGAGCTAAGGAGGAGACTTCCTTGGAAATTGGGCCGCGTGATGGACCGAGGTAAGGATAGATTTATTTCGGTCCAAGAACTAAACGAATATGGGCCGTGGTAGAAAAGACTAGCAAGTGGGCCGCGGTCCAAGTGTTAGTTCGGTCCAAGTGTGGAAAGGACTTTTTCAAGTGTTACCTCGGTCCAAACGTGATTAGAAGTTACCAATCGGAGTAGAGATAGTTATCTCGGCCATGGCACTCGGAGCCGAGGTAATGGCTTCTCTTGGTGGGCTTCGCTCTAGATAGCGCGGTAGAAGCTTACTCCGGTTAGCCCGGTCCAAGAGAGCCTTGAAGTTACTCCAGTCCGCAAGAGGTGTAAAGTTACTCCGGTCCGCAAGAAGTGTAAAGTTACTCCGGTCTGCGAGAGGTGTGAAATTACTCCGGTCCCAGAGAGCTTGCGGTAAGTTCAGTCGTCACACAAAGTTATACCGGTCGGACCAGAGTATTGGTTATACCGGTCAAGACATACCATGGTTAGCATTGAAAGAGCCGAGGTAAGAGCAGTAAATGGAACAGCCGAGCTAAAGTTATCTCGGTCTAGTCTGCGGCTTAGCATAGCCATGCTTACCTCGGTCATATTGAAGTCTGACCATAGTAAAACCATCTCACTTGGTTTATGCAGTGAGGGGGTGTTGAAGGATAAGCATTATCTTTCAGGAGTATGAATCCTATGAGGACTCTACATGGAGGAGTAAAAGTCCTACTAGGATTGTGCCACACAGAACCTATAAAAGCTCACAAACATCACCTATGGAGAGGTAACACAACTTTGTTTTCTGAATACACAGAGCTTTTGTCTATTTGTCAAGCTTACTGACTTAGGCATCGGAGAGGTTTCCGGCACGCACCCGCCGGTTAGCTCACGTTTGTATTTTCAGGTGATAAAGCGACGTCGTACAGAGGAACGCAGACTTGATCAACAGGATTATACGAGAAGGTTTATTTCTTTCCCGTACAATTGGCGCCGTCTGTGGGAACTCAGACAAGAACAACCTCTTGATCAAGCTTTTCCTCCCAAAAATCAATGGCGAACAACGAAGAATTACCACAGTCCGCCGTTGACGGACTAACTCCAGAAGGGGGTGCAAGGCGCGAAGGCCTACCCTTGGTCACTCCCATGGAGAACCTGGAACCACAAAGATAGAATCCCAGGAGGGATACAAGAGGGAGAAGGCGGACTAACAGCCCTCGTCACTCTCGTTCGCAGAACCCAGAAAGACAAAGGCGCAGGATTGATCCCCAAGTTTTGGAACTTTTAAAGACAAATTTTAGCTGTCTCAAAAAAATTATAACATTCACAGACCACTTTTAATTGTCTCCAAAACTAAAACCTTTAGCCACCACTTTCATTTCTCCGAAAAACTAAAACTCTTAGAAACTAATTTGTGTTGTCTCAAAAAATAATTTTTTGTCTCTATAATTGCTTCTTTTTCCCTGGAATGTAATTAGACTTTTAGAGACAAATTTTGGTTGTCTCAAAATCAAAACTTTTTACAACCACATATTTTTGTCTCTAAAAGTCTATTTATAGTGACAAATGCAAAATTTTGTCTCTAAAAGTCAATTTTGGCTTTTCCGGACGGGCCATTTGGGACAAACTTAGCAACGGAGAAAATTAGTTGGCTAAATTTTTTGCCAACAAATATTACACTTTTAAGGACGAAATAAATTTGTTCCTAAAAAGCTGATTTTTTATAGTGATTATTGTTCCAAATTTGCCATGAGAACTAGAAGGAGCAACTTAGTGTCCATGGTGATTTGTTTGAATGAAACTAATTTCATTAAATTATGGCCACTAAAAAATTAATAATGTTACGCTTGAAATCATTTTGTGTCATATTTTATTTAAGGTTGCATTTTTTTAAACTGGCCATCTAACTTGTCAATTTGAGAGAGTATTTAGACTTAATAGGCTCAATTGGGGGTCTACCTTAGTGATTCAAACCATTCATTTTTTAACTAAGCAGAATATTCATATAAAAAATTAAGATTATTAGATATCAGTAATTATATGTTTGAATTATATTTGTTTAAAAAAAATAGACGATAATTATAATTTTAAGAATAACAATTCATTTTTTATAATACAAATATCATTCAAACATATAACTATCTATATCCAATTATCTTAATTTTTTGGTATGAATATTCTACTTTGGATTATTGAAATTGGCTCCAAAAGGGTC
This sequence comes from Camellia japonica, assembly GCA_030407325.1. Lineage (NCBI taxonomy): Eukaryota > Viridiplantae > Streptophyta > Magnoliopsida > Ericales > Theaceae > Camellia > Camellia japonica. The sequence continues at coordinate 129,049,105 of JAPPVO010000029.1, read as the reverse complement.
TACCAAATCCAAACATTTTTTCAAATTAAAATGACCAACTTGAGATAATCCAAACTTTTTATTTAGTGCTCGTTTAGGATGTCCTATTGGGGCTAAAATAGTTATATAAGATAAAATAGACTATTTTAGCCAAATAGGACAAAAAGTAATATCCAACCAATAATTATTTTATTTTTTCTCTCATAAAAATAAAAAAAAAAATCTATCATAAACGAGACTTTTTAGTCTCAGACTAAAATAGTCAAAAAATTAAAAAGTCAACTCATATTCCAAACAAGTTCTTAATACCTAATATGCTATATCCACAACTATTATTGGTGATGGGTTTTATATCAGTCTCATTAATATTCAACATTTATATGACGTGTCATATTAAGTAATAAATAAAATAGGATAAAAAGAAAGAACAGTTATGTATCATTTGTTCTTTTACTTTTTTTTAGGTTAATTACACTAATAGTCCCTATAGTTCGGGACTTGTGTCACTTTGGTCCTTGACTTTTCAATTGTGACACATTTGACCCTAGATTTTGAATCTTGTTCCAATTAAGGACAATTGAAAATATTATTAGATTTTTAAGAGTAAAATCGTCAATTTGATAAAATATAAACTAATTTGACAAAAATAAATGTAAAAAAAATATTTTTTATTTTTTAAAATTATTTTTATCCACCAATGATAAAATTATGTAAAATTAATAAAAATTACCTGATTAATTTTTAAAATTAATTTTACATGATCATCATCCAAACACATAATAAAAATTAATTTGGTAAAAATAAATAAATAAATATCTAAAAGATTTATCATTTTACATAATTTTATTTTTAGTAGGTAGAAATAATTTTTAAAAATTCAAAAATATTTGTTTGATATTTATTTTTGTCAAATTAGTTTATATTTTATCAAATTGACAATTTTACCCTTGAAAAATCTAATTATATATTCAATTGTCCTTATTTGGAACAAGATTCAAAATTCAGGGTCAAATGTGTCACAATTGAAAAATCAGGGACCAAAGTGACATAAGCCTCAAACTATAGGGACTATTTGTGTAATTTGCCCTTTTTTTTATTATTTATTTTATTAATTAATGAATAATTATTTCAAAACAATAAAACCAATCATAAGTACACAAGAAGTAGGTTATTTAAAACGGTGATAAAAAATTGATAACGGACAATAATTGCTTTAAAAAAAATATGAGAAATGTAGCATATGATGAAATTTTAGGATTTCGCATAGTGTTTTTATTTTAAGATAAAAAATTGTATTCTAGTAAATTGTGTCAAACAGTTAAAAAAATGGATAAATTGGACGTGAGAGGAGCCTTCATAATTTTTTATAAGTAATGGTAGATATCATGAAAGATTTTCTACCGTTAGATTATACATATAAAAAAATCCTTAATATTATTGTTTTTTTATTGAGACACATCAGTGATTGTCAAAAATATATGTTTATAAAAAAAATTTAAATATTATAAATATTAATAATTAAAATTGCAAACTTTTTTAATGATTAAATATTAATTTCTCCCGTTTTAGGTGGCTAGTGGTTGAATAATCAGCTGGAAAATACATCAATTATGACAATGTGATGTTTTGAAAAATTGATAAAAAGTTGATTTTTTTGATTTTTTTAATATATTTTGTCTTTTTATAAATAAAAAATATAAAAAATAATGTGATCTAAAATAAATAAATAAAAAAATCGCTTTCCAGAACACCTTAATGTCATTCATTTGGTGGTCTCCACTTCTGTTACTTCATCACATGAAAGTAAATGCACCAGAGACCTTAGGGATTGTTTATATATTTATTTGAGTCATATTATTTATTTATATATATATATATTTAATAAAAATTAAAAAATATACTTATTTAAATCATTCCAAATAACTTCTTAGTATACACCTCTATTCAGCTAGTTTGTTTTGAGTTTTCTAAAACTTTTTATTTTTTGTATTTTTAATTTTACAGAATTTTTTAATATTTTAAGTAATTTTTTAATATTTAAAATATACCTAACATAAATACATTAAAAAAGTATAATATTTGTAAAAAAAAATTTAAAAATTCACTAAATACTAAAATTGTAAATAAAAAAAAATAATACATTTTTCATATTTTTGTGTATTTATTAATTTTTTAAAATATTTTTTTATAAATATTTTGTTGTTTAGATAATTCTAAATAAGATGCATCTAAAAAAGTAAAAGAAATTGTTTAAAATTTTAAAAATATTTATTAAAAATAAAAAATAAAAAATATAATTTTTTTAAAAATTAAATTCAAAAAATTAAAACCAAAAAGACAATGAATACTTTTCCACCCCACCTCGTCATTCTTTCTTCTATTGCCATAGTTATTTCAAACCCATGTGCACAAAACCAAAACCTTCCTCCCTCGAAATAAATCATGGAAAATGTTTCGGACCCCAGTGGCGGTGCTGGGGTCGGCTGTGATTAGTCTAAAAAAATTGTTTTTTTTTTTTTATTTTATTTTTTATTTTCAACCAATGAGAGACTGACAAGTCACTGGGGGTGTCACTGGGGATCACCCCCACTGGGGGGTCGGAAGCATTGTTGATAAATCATTAACCACATTTGTATATCATTTTTCATCTATTATCTTGTATGTTATTATTATATTAATTTAAGGAATACAGCCTCATATTTATTATGAATATGATAGTGACATATCACATCATAAATATAGGGAGAGAAAAAAAAAGTAAATTAAAAATACACTATTGAGATTTGCTTAAAATATAGATTAATTTCTTTGATTTGAAAAATTATAAATACCCCCTTATTAAAAAAATTTATTTAACAAAATTAATTGAAAAAATAAAATTCATAATTGCTTTCATATACAATAATTAAATTACCTAAATTATTAATTGAAACATATTTTAACATCATTAAAAACTGTTAATTGACTTAATAATTTATTAATAAAAGGCGTAATTTGTTATGAAATTAAAAATATTAGGGGATGAGATGTAATTTTCAAAACCATAGGAACAATTCGTATTTTAATAAAACAACAGGGGTATATTTTTAATTTCCTCAAAAAATATATATATTTTACTTCATTATATGATTTGAGGCCAAAATGCCTAATCCCCTATGATTTAAATATATTAAAAAAAAATTGTGATTTTTAATTAAAGTATCACTAATAATTTTTTCTTCCAAACTAACAGAAGACGTATCACGCATACCATTTTAGGGTGAGCTTGATTTTTTGAAAAAATTAAGTGAAATTGACATAATAAAAAGACAATTTTACTCCAAACTTTTCTAAACCTAAAATTATATTAAGATATTAATTAAAATAAAATTAACATATAAATAATGAGTGATTTAAAATATAATTAAATTAAAATATAAAATAATTAAAAATTAAGAATTGATCCAAGCTTAATTAAACTAAAATTAGATTAAGATGTTAGGAATTACAATAAATAATTAATAATTTATGATTAATTGTGATCTAAAATGTAATTAAATTAAAATTTTAGGAATTAAAATAAATAATTACAGATTTAGGATTAATTGTAATTTAAAATATAATTATATTAAAAAGTTAATAATTAAAATAAATAATTAAGAATTTAGAATTAATTGTGATTTAATTGATTTAATGTTCGAAATTATAAATGATGTGGATGAGAAAGAAGAGAGAAAGAAAGGGAAATTCTATTTCCACCACCCTAAAAAACTCAGGGCAAATCTTTTCTCAATACACATCTCTACTAATTTAATTATTAAGTAATTATCTCAACCCACATCCTTAAAATTACAAATAAATCCTTCACTCATATATACACACACTTTAGGGTAATTCTATTTATATACCATTACTTATCTTAGCACACATCATTTACTCTGTGCAAACCATACACAAATCAAAAATTTTAATTTTACCTCAATACACACCAATAATTTTCAAATAATACTAAACTACCCTCATCTTGTCCAACAAACCCTAACCCTATATATATTTCAATGGTGAGGCTTTTGAATATCATCTTCTAAGTTGGAAATGTGACTGTGTGGGTTTAATAGTCGTAGGTTTTTACTCGTGTGTTTTTGTATGATTTTTTCTGGAACTTCATTTTTCAATTCTGATTTTGCTTCAGGTTGGAGGGTTCTTTCCGTAGTTACTCTAGGCCTGTGCTTCATGCAGCAGCTAGAGTTGTGCAGGAGATGGGTAAAAGTCGGGCTGCAGCTTTTGCTGTAGGCTTACAGGATATTGATGAAGGAGCTCATGTAACTGAAATGCTATGAAGGTGGTGATGATCGGAAGAGGGAGAGGTGGTTGGGTGGTCGGCAATGGCAAATGTTAGGGTTGAGTTAAGAGAGAGGGAGGGAGGGAGAGAGAAATGGAGGGGTGTATTGGTAATTTGATTAAAGGATAGAAATGTAATAAAAAAATTAGAGAAATGGTGTGAATTGAGAGAAATGATGATGTGTAAATAGAATTACCTTTAAAATTAGAGAAATGGCTATTATAGTAATTTTTAATTAGAATATAATTGTCATTAATTTAATTTTTCATTAAGTGTGTTGACTGAGTTTATCGGGGTGGTGGAAATAGAATTTCCCAGAAAGAAAATAGGGTAAATTCCACTAACCCCCATCAACTTTTGTCTTATATCAATTTACCCTTCTCAATTAAAAATTATAACAACTAACCCCTCTCATCTACTAATTGTTTTCAATTTGGACCTTTATGCTAAAATGTCCTTTTATCAGTTGGATAAATTACACTTTTCCCCCCATTGAGTGACTATCACCTCATATTACTTTACCCCTTTCAACTATCACCTAATATCACTTTCAATGTGGACTTTCTTATATTTTTCATTTCATCACTAAATTATTTTTTAGTTTTTAAAAATAAAATAAAATTGACAAACCAAACAACGAAAATATTTATGAAAAATTCTAAAAAAATGTTTACTAAAGACAAGAAATATAAAAAATAAAATAAAATAACCAATTTTTTTGTTTCTTTAGTGATTTTTTAAAAAAATTCTTCACAAATATTTAAATTTTAGATGCATTTAAAATTTTAAAATTTCTTACAACAATATGAAAAAAATTACTAATAATAAAAAATACAAAAAAATATTATAAAAAAAAAATTAAATTTTGTATTTTAAATTAAAAATCAAATATTGTTTTTAATTGAGAAGGTAGAGTGATATTGAGTGATAGTTTAAGAGTGTAAAATGTAATTTACTCTTATAGTTAAAAGGGAGTTAAGGTTACACTTTAGTCTAAAATTACAAGAGTCGTTTTTGTTATATTTGAATTAAATGGGATAAAGTGATCGGACGTCAAACCATAAGGATTAAAATGAATTTTATCCATAAATAAAATGTAATCTGTAAATATAATAATGAATAACATTATTACAAAAATAAGTGAAGCGGTTAACAACAACAAATAATCTCTTCAAAACCTGTTCTTGTCATTAAGGTTATGTTTGTTTAGGCGAACTGAATTAAGTTGAATTAGCATTTTCATGACTAATAGTCTTAGGATTATGAATCCCTTTAGATTGTGTATCATATCCTATGTTTGGGTTGAGTTAAGATTACAAGGAGAAACTAATAGTTTAGACTTTGACTTAATCCTCCAATTTATATCTCACCTCCCTCTGTGAGATGGAATAATCCATCATATATGGAATACCATATACAGATGAATTATTAATCCATACTTTAATTGTTTAACTAAATATTAGATTAATAATTTTATTAAATTATTAATCCAAATTTATATCCACCCAAAAAAGCTTGTAGGCCCCTCTCGTGGACTATTTGGGTTCATGGTTTGAAAACTAACGTTGTATCAAGACTTGGAAAAAGTAAGTCGACCAAAATAATGACTTGGAAAAAGTAAGTCCACCCATAGAAGGTCACGAAGGAATAGTTGGTCGAGCAAGGATTCCCTACTTAATTTCTTACTTGATGGGTTATTGGATTAATTTTTGAGTCAAATTTTGATAATTCAAACCGTTCACATTTTAAAATTTGTCATATATATCATACCTATAAAAAATCAAGTCAATCGGATATCAAAAACCACGTGAACTAAAAGTTTTATTAAACAATAAAACTGTTTATTAAATTTTTTAATAAACAGTTTTTAGTTCTTTCAATATTTGATTAATTTAATTTTTTACAGATATGATGTACATGACAAATTCTAAAATGTGAACGGTTCGGATCATTGAAATTAGGCCCAAAAGTGAATCCAATGGCCCATCAAGTAAGGAGTCAAGTAAAGAAGTCAAGAAGGGGATCCTTCCTCGTAGTTGGTCACCTAATTTGTGGTAGTGTTGAAACCAAGTTAAGCGAACATAAAGTCTAATATAAATATCGCCTGGGCAAAATCTCACTTAATTTGTTAAAATCGTTTAATTCATATCAATTTGTGTGTTGATCGTGGATTGATTTAATTTGCGGTTTAAAATTTATGATCTATTTTCAAAATCACTCTGTCATATCATAGTTAATATAAATATATTATTTATGAAATATTAAAGTAAAAATCAATATAAGAGAGAAATGAGATATAGAATTTAGTGCAATTTAGGGTTATAATTACAAGACAAAAAAGGGTTTCCTCGGCGTTTTAAAAATCTGGTAAAAGTCACAAAGCATTGAGAAAAGCTTTTTCGACACTTTTGCCAGCATTTGTCACAAATCCTGACAAAAACAATGTCAACAATGTCCCTAGCGTTTAATAAATACCGGGAAAGATCCTGGTGTTTTATTTGTGGCATTTAATAAATTCTGGTAATATGTCTGCCAGCGGCGAGCTTACCATGGGTGTAATTCGTGACATTTTTCCAAAAACGCCAATAATAGTATTGGGGGGGTTTCATTAAACGCCGAGTATAATTATTTCTTTTGTTGGTGTTTATTAATAAACGCCGCAAATAATAAATTCTTCGATGGGGTTTTTAAACTTAAATATTGATAAAGTATATTTGTTATTGAGGGCGTTTTATCATAAACGCCACTTTCAATTTTTTTATGTATTCTATTTATTTTTATAATTTTTCATTTGGATAAGTTAGCCGAACTGACATCTCCCATTAAAACTACATCGTATTACTAATTTAGATTAGTAGCATTTTCCCTAAACGACAAGAAAAATTATAACAAAAATGAGATTTATTAAAAAATGGAATGAATAATATTAAATGGAGGAGATTCAATAAACGTCACAAAAAAAATGCTAGGAAATCTCTTATTAAAGTTTTATTATGAGGAGGCTTTGAGCAAATCCTCATTTTTCTTATACTATATATATAAAATATCATGTAAGTTAGTGTTATATATTATATAAATGTTTGATAATTGTTTATGATTATTCATCAATTAACTAATAGGTTAAAACCATCCAAACAACCCAAACTACAGTTTGATTACGGATATCAAATTTGTTAATCTACCATCCAACGGTTTGGTTTTAATTTTTTTCAAACCTCATCACGCCCACCTATAGAGCAAGAAAAATTATGTTTGATTAATTCAACTCAACTTACTATAATAAATCAAAATTTAAGAGATAAAATCACTTTATAAAAATGATGTGTTTGAGTTGCTAAGAATATTATTATTATATTTTTACCAACGAAATTAGTTATTTAGTGATAAATTACTATTATTTTAGGATCAAATTTTTCGTCTTAAAAAATAAGCACTTGGCACCATATTGTTTTGTCTCTTGAAATGCATTTATTAATAACATTTTTTAAATTTTCTTGCTAAGGATTTTATTTTGCTTTTTACTTTTTAAAATAACTTTTTAATAAATCTTCAAATATTTTTGGGTAAATTACACTTTGCACCCCTGCACTTTACATCAAATCCCACTTTGACTCCTACACATCAAATTGGGACATTTAACCCCCTACACTTGTGGTCAAGTGTCACTTTGGCCCTTCTGTTAGACTCATTGTTAACAGAGGTCAGTCACATGAAAAATATATGGGGATAAATTACACTTTGCACCCCTACACTTTACACAAAATCTCACTTTAGTCCATACACATCAAAATCGTGACACTTAGCTCCCTAAAGGATATTAACAGAATAGCCAATGTGACACTTGACCAAAAGTGCAGGAGGTTAAGTGTCACAATTTGATGTGTAGGGACTAAAGTGAGATTTTAAGTAAAGTGCAGAGGTGCAAAGTGTAATTTATCCAATATTTTTTGTGACAAACATTTTACTAAGGATAAAAAATTTAGTCCAAAAAATCTTTATATGTTGTTGTAACTTATAAGACTTGGGAGCCAATAGAAGATTACAAATATAAAACCATTAATTTTGAACAACAAAGGATTGTTTTAGGAGTAGGTTAAAAGTTAATTTTTTTTGACTTTTTTAAAACTTTTTTTTATAAAAAAAACGTATAAAAAAATAGAGAAATAATATGACTCAAAAGAGATTAACACTACAACAAAATACACATTCGGCGACCAAAATTGGCGACTAAAAAAAATTTAGTCGCCAAAAGTTATGAAATTGGCGACCAACTAATTTTTTTAGTCGCCAAAAGTAAAATATTTAGCTACTAATTTTTTTTAGTCGGGGTATATTGGTTTTTGGCGACTAAAAAAAATTTTAGTCGCTAAAAATGCTAGAATTGGCGACCAAAAAAAACTTTAGTCGCCGTATATTAAAGGTTTGCCGTTTAAGTATGTATTTTTTGCGAGTTGGCTTAGTTTGAATGAGGTGTGGATTAGGCCAGGACTGAAGTACAAGTGTAGAACAAGTTAGTTTTGCTTGCTGTAGGGACACTTGCCCAATTCATATTTTTGATTGCAGAGATGAATAAAATCCTAGTTTGATAAGAATTTTCATGATACTCTTTGGGTTTTGTAATGTAACTAGTTGCTCTAAAAGCTTAACCTATTAGGAAATAAGCCCAACACATTTTTAAGCTCTTATACCCTCCCTTTATTTGTGACCCCCTATCCAACATGAAGATACAAATTAACACAAGCTAAATTGACACACTGACAAACATATTATAAGGTACAAACAAATACAATGATATTTGAACGTGTGATGTCTAGAACTAAAGCTCTGGTAACATGTTAAGCAACCAGTTGCCTCAAAAGTTTAATCTGTTAGGGCATGGACTCAACATATATATCAAGCTCTTACATATTTGTATTTGTCATTGAACTTGTAATTATTTGAGACTATTTTGTATTTCAGTTTCTTGATCTTTGTATAGGACCATATATGAATGGAGGCAAGCCGTAACTGCAGCTGGTTCAGGATGCATTGCTGCTTTATCAGTTGAGAGATATCTTACCAGCAACAATCTCCTTGTTGAATTTCACCAGGTATTCTCAATTCTGATTGTGTTCTATATGTTCTTCTCTCTTGGCTGCATAGAGACTAGCAAAAGCTGAGGTTTACTTGTTTTTAGGCACACAAATGCTCTCCAGTTTTTATGTGTGTACATATATTTTGAAGAAAAATGTCATGCATATTCCTTAGCTTAAATTTGGTCATTCTTAGTGCGGAACATTTGAGGAAAATCATAACTATAGGTTCATTTGAGCTCTAGAAGGCCAAGTTCTTATTTCAGTTAGTCACTTTCACTTGAAAGTGGGTATTAATTTTTGGAATATTATTTTAGTGAATGCCATATTATAAAGTGGGTGAAAACTGTAATTTTATGTGAATCTCACTATTTTGTGAATTTTTTTAACAGCCTAAGACTGAAGAGGTTAAGAAGGAACTCACAGCTACTAGTGCAGATTCTAAGGCCCAGAAATTGTTGTGCAGGAAGCTCCAGAATTGTAGAGTTGCTCTGTTTGGTATATGCTTGTTAGGAAATTGGTTTTGGCATGGAGTTTGGATTGTTGTTGATGTTATGTATGCAGCTACTAATGCTGATTCTCAGGCCTTCAGCTGGTGTTGATGTTTGGATTGATGTTAGGATTGTTGTTGTGCTGATTCTTAGGCCTTCAGCTGTAATTTCGCCTTGCTGCTATTTGTTTCGTTCTTCTGTCTTTTGTTCAGTTTTTCAGTTTTGGAGTTCGGGTGTTTGATTGGCTCCTCGCCAAACTTGAGTTTATTGCAGGAAGCTTTGTGCCCCCCCCAACGGGATTTGTTGTTGTTTTGTTGATTGTATATTGCTTTATCATCAATATATTTTCATTTTGCTGATAAAAAAAAAAAGAAGTTATTCTCTTTTTTGGATGGTTGTAAGTGAAATACGTGTTGTGGAATGAGTGATAATATGTATGTATTGTTTTGTTTATATACCTCTTACAGGTTGCGTGGGATACATACAGGTTGTGGACAAATTAATTAAAATAAAAAAAAAATATAAAATGATATTTTTGGCTACTAAACAATTAGTAGCCAAAAATGAAGTTAAATATTTTTAGTGACTAAATAGTTAGTAGCTAAAAAAAGAATTAAATGGAAACAAACCTTTTGGTGACTAAACATTTAGTAGCCATTTAAAAAAAAGACTTTAGGCGACTAATGATTTAGTAGCCAAAAAAAAAAAAAAAAGTTTTGGCGACAAAAATTTTAGTAGCTGAAAATGTGATGTTAAATTTAATTGTAATCTTTTGGCGACTAAAAAATTAGTCGCCAATTTAGCCTTTCAGCGACTAAAATTTTTTTGTCGCTAATACTTTTTACTTTTGGCGACTACTTGTTTAGTAGCCAATTTAGGACTTTTGGCGACTAAATTTTTTTTAGTCGCCAATACCTTCCCCGACCGTCTTTCCGCGACCAAGTTGGCGACCAAACTATTTAGTCGGGAAAACCTTTTGGCGACTAAAAATATGACTTTTGGCGACTAAAATTTTAGTCGCCAAAAGTGCATTTTCTTGTAGTATAATAAAGGCCAAAAAAGCTACCTCTTTGCCAAAAGAGGCCAAGGGATGATTAACTAACAACAGGTTTTTCAACAATCCTTGCGCGCATGTGCAGAGGGGGGTTGTATCTAGAGATATAAGGTTTGTTTGGTTTGTATGTCAAGATATAATTTTTGAGAAAAAAAATTTCAAAATTTTGTTTGGTTCAAATTTTTTGAATTTTTTTTTTTAAATCACTTTCTCTCTATCTCCTACACATCAATCAATCACTTTTTCTCTCATACACATCTACTCAACTATAATAACATAACAAATCATCCCAAACTTCCAAATTCCAAAACTCTTTTTAAAATGGAAAAAGCAGGGTAGCTTGAATTGCTCGAATGGCCGAATCCAGGTAGTGCTACAACACATATTTTATTTTTTTTATTTTCCTTCTTCCTCGAAATTGATTTCAATGAAAAAGAGAGAAACAAAGAGGCGAGAGAAAGAGAGGAGGAGGACGAGAGGAGAAGAAAAAAAGAGAGAGGAAAGCTTGATCTTTGGAGAGGGGAAAGCTTGTTTTGATTTTGATTCTCTCAGATCCAACTCTTCTCTCTCGCTCCTCTCTCTCTCAAACAACGATTACCACACCGCCACCACCAACGATCTAACCACCCGCAACAATGATCGACTCTTTCTCCCTGATGTTAACCCTCATCCTACTCACCTTCTCTAGATCTAGTTCATGATTTGGGTAGGCAACGGTTGGATCGTGCAAGTAGAGGGTGACATTGTAAGATTATAGGATCTATATACTAGAAATCAAAACACTATGAATATAAGTAACTACTAAAATATAAACTTAGATACATACCGTTTGATTCCGTTATTGTCTTGAGTTTTGCTTCCCTGAAAGAATATGGCATTCACAATTGGAAAACCTTAGCACCAGCTCTTCCCCTTATTCTCTTAATCTTTTTGTTGTCTTTTCAATGGGGCTAACAACCCTTTGATCTACATATATATAAATATATGTAAACCCTAATAAGGATAGGAGAGGGGACTGGGCCTAAATAAAACAATTACTGGACCCTCCCATTAAGGAACCCAAATAACTTAAAAGAGGCCTTACACCTTCATATCTGTAGACACCCCATTTTTGACCGACCTTAAGACTCAGATGTCACCGATTGAGCGCTCGGTGATGTTGCATATTGTGCTCGTTCAGAAGTCTCAGAGTCGCGGCCGTGCGCCCTGCCTCTGGACTTCCGAACTCTCTTCTGTGCCTTGCCTCGGTTTGCGAACCAGACTCAGTTTTCTCTGTTTTCTTTCCTGAGGGGAGGGAGAGGTCCCGTAGACCATCTCTCAGTGGCCGTGGGCTACATTTCGTGGCCGTAGGCCATTTTTCCCATTTCGGAGTCCGGTTCCCGGTTTTCGGAGCCGTCAGGCCGTGTGCCTCGGTTCGGGACCACCCAACCATCTCCGATTCCTCCGGTTTTTGGCATGCATCTCATTTACTCCCTTTCGAGGGACACTGGGGTCTTAGATACCCACTTCGTGGCCAAACACCACTTTCGGTGCTTAACGGCCAGTTTTCGGGACCCCGAACTGCGTGTTTCGGCCCCGAGCATTCGTTTTGCATCGGTTTTCGTTCATTTTTGGCAGGTACCTCTGTTTTATCACCAGGAAGATCACTGGAGGGTGGGAGGCTAGCAATTGTCTCAGCAATCAGTTATGCTCCTCCGACGCCCCCCGGCGCCCGTTTTTCTCACTTCCGGGCTAATGTTGAACACCCTAGGGCTATTTTCTTCGAGCCAAAACCACATATTTGTGTTATACACACATTGGAGGATCCTAAAAACACATGGCCGGCCAGTAATTCTTTTGTCCATTTTGAAACCTCTTTGAAAAGTGGCTTGTTGTTTCTCCTGTTTCAGAGTTGCCAATTTCCAACCATAGGGTCTTGTTGAGCAGACCTGGGAGGACACCAATACCTGGTGGCCGGCCACTAATTCATTTGGCCCATTTTGACCCTTGGCCGGCCGGCCATAGGGGGTGGCCGGCCGGCCACCTGCAGCAAAAACACATGGCCGGCCATGATCCCTATGCTGTGTACTTTACAGCTGTGCACCTTTTTTCCCAAAAAGATCTGTATCCGGGGGGGGACAGCTGGTGGAGGGAAGCTTGGTTCACTTTTTCCCTCCCTTTCTCCCCCCTTTTGGTCTATATAACCAAGCTCCAAAACCTGATTTGAGGGTTGACAAAAAACCCTTGAAGCCTCTTACATTGCCTCTCCCAATCTCTCTCATTTCAAGCTCCAAACTCCAAGTTCCAACTCCATTTCTTCATTACAACCAAGCATCACCACCACTACTCTATTTCCAGCAGCTAGGAGAGCTTTCCAGCAGCTAGGAGGCATCCATTCTTCAAGCAAAAGGGAGCCAAGACTTGTCTACAAGGGTAAGTCTCAATCTCCCTCTTTTGTAGCACTTTCTTGCCTCATTTCTTAAGCCTATTTGCTTATTGTTTTGGGCTCCGACCTTAACTGAAACTAGGCCTATTTTGAGCTATTCTTAATGTTTGTTCAAGGGCTCAATGTAAACCCTCCGACCCTGTTTGAGCCCTCCATCTTGCACTTGTTTCAATATCCTCTTATATGCCATTATTTTGCATTGAATATTTGGCCTATGTGTGATCTGTTTCCGAGCACAATGTAAACTGTAAGAGGGCCTATTTTGAGCCCCTCTTCAACATTGAAGAAGGGCTCAACCCTGTTTGGGTCCTTTATCTTGCACTTGCTTCATAATCTCTCATATTTACCGTAAATTTGCATGATTTGTTTGACCTACATGTAGTCTGTTTTGGAGCATGTCATGAACTGTGAGTAAGATTATTTTGTGTCCCTCTACAACATTGTAGAAGGGATCAACCTTGTTGGGGGTCTCCATGTTGTGCTTGTCTTTATATCCCTCTTTGGCCCCCATTTTTGCATGCTTTGTTAGGCCTATCTAGCTTCTGTTTTCGGCCATGAGCAGTACTGAAAATATCCATATTTTGGCCTTCTTGTCATGATTTGTTAAGGGTCCAAGGTTGTTTGATGAATGTACGGCATACCTCATGTTCTAGCCTTTGTTGGCTTCATTCTTGCATGACATTTTTAGCATGTTTGCATACTGAGTTGGGGGATGTCATCTACTGTAAATGTTCATATTTTTAGTCCCTCTTCAGTGTTGTAGAAGGGTATTTTTCCATTTGGACATTGCATATATCACTTACTTCAATACCCCTCTTGGGGAGCCTTTTTTGCATTCTTGCTTAATCCTATGTGTGCTTGCTGTTTAGCCCTTTTTATGACTGAAAAATGCTTGTCTTGGGGCTGTCTTGCTACTGTATTTTCATTCCATGTCCATATTGTGCATGCATTGCATAGCTATAGGCCATTTCGGGCGCCTAATTTCGCATTTCGGGACCATTCCTTGCATTTGGTGCCGCTTCGCCTCATTTCGGGGCTGTTTTCCCCCACATTTCAGTGCCAAAATTCATTTGCATGTTTGCATATCATTTCCATGCCATTTCATGCCTTAGGGCCATCGCCTCGGTTTGCGCGCCCGTGTGCACGCATTTCGAGGCATCTCATTTTCATCCCACGGCCTCCCGTGTGAGTGTGGCTGAGGCTCTCTCATGTTGGTGTAAGCCCATATTGCATCGTATATCTCATTTTAGTCCTGTTGCATTCCGTATGCCATTTTCTCAGTTTGTGTGCCCGTGGGCACGCATTTCGAGACATCCCATTTTAGTCTCATCGTATATCATATTTCATGCCATTTCATACCCTAGGGCCATCGCCTCGGTTTGCGCGCCCGTGTGCACGCATTTCGAGGCATCTCATGTTAGTGTAAGTCCAATTGCATTGCGTATGACATTTTATGCCTTAGGATCATTTCCTCGGTTTGCGTGCCCGTGTGCACGCATTTCGAGACATCTCATTTTCATAGCATTGCGTGTGTTAGGATTGCATATTAGTTGCATTTCATACATATCATGCATATTGCATCGTGTTCGGGATAGGAGTTAGCCCGGGCACGGGAAACGAGGCACGTTTCGTACTCCGAGTGACGGAACGGGTCTCAATTCCCAAGTCACCGACACTCCGAATTACCCATGATGGAGTTAGGTTTTGTTGTAGCATTCATATACATTCATCCTATATCGAGTTGTGCAATCCGATTCCTCGGCCATCATGCATCGGGATGCGTGATTGGTGGCACGAGGATCGAGACATGCATATATTTGTGAAATACATTGCTATGCCCCTTTCCTGCTCTCTGTTGCAGCAAAATGAAGAATCGGCAGCTTTTCAGAGTCCGGCACGCATTTCGAGAAACATTGCAAAACAGAGGCTAATTGGGGCATCCCAGTAGATTTCCGCGCAAGGCAGCCCAGCATACATCATTCATCAGAATCGAGGCAGCCCCTGGCTTGCATGCCAGTTTACAGTTTTTCTTATTTAATTTGATAATTAATTAGAAATTTGTATATTATTTCGGACTGTACTATTCTTTTATTTCGGACTGTATTATTATTTCATTTCGGACTGTATTATTTATTCGGATCCTCTGCGCGAGGGCATAATTGTAATAAGTGTGGGTGAGTGTGATGTATGTCTTCCAACCCCACGTCTTTCTTCCCTTTTATTTACCTGCTTATGATGGTTAGATTAGGGCATGTTTCAATTAGCATACAGTATGATAGCATGTTTGCATTCATTCATCTGTTTTGCACGCACCAGGCTCGGCGCATCATACAAACTGCATTTGTATTTCAATTCCAAATTGAATACTTGATAGCCGTAGCATTCCATATGCCATATTTAGAATAGCCGAGCCTGTTATAGTTGCATTCTTGCATGTGTTGCATTAGGCAATTCTGTATAATTAGGGTCATGCATGATTTCTAATCAGTTTCCGTTTTGGCTTGGAATACTCGGTGAGTTTTATGCTTTAGCATCCTTGCATGCGTGTGAGTGACTGCCATGAATAGCATGCTTACCATGAGGCTATGTGCTTATGTGATATAACTGCCTTGAATGCCTGTGGGTGGAGGTTGTGTTACTTGAATTGGGATAATTCATCAAATGTTTGTTTTAAAGCCCACTAGATAGTGGCAAAATCATGTTTTCTAAGCCCACCTGAGGGTGGCAAATCCATGTCTTAGCCTACCTGCGGGTAGCACCATCAAACCATTTTCAAACAGACAAACATGAAATGTTTTGTTCCAATTTAGGCGACTTAGTCTATACTTGTATGATGTGCGCATCACATAGTAACCTAGGCTAATAACCGGAATAAGAACACACAATGTTTTCAAAAAACAGATATCATGGTTAGTAGAGGCCGGTCTTTGACTGGGCGAGCGGGGGTGCTCACGAAGTGACCTTCCCCAATCGTACCCAAGTTCCCGAGCCGAGGCAACTTTGGTGATGACGGACACGTGGCCTTTGGCACCGAGTCAGGATTTCCTAAATTTCCCATTAAAAAAAAAACATTTAGGTGGCGACTCTGTATCTGGCGAAGCAGTCCATGTTTGGCACTTCTTTCAAAAATCTGTTTTCAAAAACGATTTGCCGGATTTGGACTCTTTGGTTCAAGATTGAAAACCGTGACATTTGAGTCCTTCGAACTGTGGTGACCCAATATCGAACCAGAACGGGGGAGGACTCGCACTCCTTCTCCCCGGGATGCGTTCGGGGGCGTCTACAATATCACATATCCACATATAAAATAATATATACACTAAGATGACCATGGCCCAAACTTTATGGATCACAATAATAATTTTGGGCTCATACCGGTCAATCTATCTGAATCACGTTCAACCTGTTTTTCACAAACCAAACAAAATATAGTCAATGACAGCCTAATTGAGAATAAATTCTTACATTCTCCCACTTAGGCAACATTGACTACTACTTTAAGAAAATATTTTATTTAAGAAAAAATGACTCTCGGGTTAAACAACTTTAGTGGCCACATAAACATGATTCAGAATAGAAACATCTCAGCAAGAATCCCGTTCAATGAGAAATATTAATATCGAACTGTAGCGGTAATTATGCTATTGAACAACATAACACCTTCCACAATTACAAACACTAATATCTCACCAACATGGATTCCTATATGTGATAAAGTGTAGTGTGGAATTTCAGCATAATTGATCCAAAAATTATATAACATGCTAATTCCACATTCAGTCCTCTGTATGGTCTTGACAAGACCTCGTAAGAAATTTTATTCCATTTTATACTTCCAAAAGAAGCCTTTATTCCTCTAAACCGAGGTCTTTCATGCTTTAAACCAAGCATCATATTTTATTGATCCATATACACTTCTAAACCAAAGCATTAATCTTTATATCTCAAAATTAAAATATAACTGTAAGAGCTCATATAAGAGGTATACATATATGACAATTACTATTTATGTGTACACACACATAACTATAAACAAAATGTGAATAAACACATTAAACTTTATTAACTGAAATATACCATAGATAATATTCATGGGTAAAAATTTTTTTTAACCTAGCACATAAAAAATTGTAAAGTACCCATATGCTCAATATATTTAGCAAACTAAAATTTGGCCTAAACCCTATATTTAGAAGATCAACTAGTATGTATTCTATAACATGTGCTCATAAAGAATATCGTCTTTAACAACTCTCTAATTCTGAAGTACTTTAAAATTATGTATTTAACACCATCAGAGTTTTTGTTATTCTTCATAGAGAAAATTAAAACCATATATCATAATACATCTTTATAGGTTTGGAGATGAAATTAACAATTCCAAGCTCTGAAATAAAATTCTTTAATTACATAACTCAAGTCGAACTCTAAAACATGTTTGTATAGTGAAAAATTATAAGAGATTTTATGAAACTCTTTCATGAAACAAGATCTCATGCAAACATAAAAAATGTAACCAGTAACAGACACTAAATATCATCTGAGCAACTTCCAAAGTCAACATTTTACAACCAATAATATTAACATGATTAATTCTTCTATAGCCAATTGTATAATCTTTAATTCTCTATAAATATCATGACACTTTATGTCTTTTAACCCAATGGTCGAGGCTTAAATTAAAATAATAATTGTTTAACAAACTAATTGCATATGCACCAAGTTTAATTCAAATTTCATAATTCATTAAACTCTCACAATACTAGCATACAAGACATTCCTCATGAACTTTTTCTCAAAATCATTTTATGAATACTGAATATTACTTAATTAATCTCGATCATTAAGAAGAGCAACGTAAAGCTTTCAATTCTGTATATTAAATTCAGTGAAAATGTGATCTAGGTATGTTCTTTGAGATGAGACAAATATTTCTCTAAGTTATTTTTCAAGTATCTCAATGCCAAACACATAAAATACTTTGTCAAGATATTTTATATCAAAAATTTATTAACAACAATATCTTCGCATCAAGTATTAATTCAAAATTATTACTAATAAGTAAAATTCCATCGGTATAAAGGATCAACAAAAATAAATTGCTCCCACTAACCTTGAGATATATGCATAAATTAACAGTATTATCCATAAAGCCAAGTAATAATATTTGGTAAACCTTTAAATATCATTACTCATAAATTCGTTTAAAATCATAGATAAATTTGTTTATCTTACAAATCAAATTTATTTTGTTTGGCGAAGCAATAGATAAAAATGTCACAATACCACTATAATCATTATAAACCTATATTTATAACATTGGTAAGAACAATACTCTTTTCAAATCACAACCTCTTGCAATAGCATTGTATTTATTTATTTATCTTTAAAAAATACTCATTAGATTTCAAACTTTTAAAAAAAAGTATAACATGATCTCATATCTAATTAATAATGTCTACCAATTCATTTACCATATTACAAATCGCCAATATCTTCATCATAGGTAACAATCATCTCTTCAATCTCTTGATATTACTCATTTAGAAAAATAATATAATCGCAAGGATCTTTTAATTGTATGAGAATGTTTAGAAGGTTGCACGTGTTATACATGTTCAACTTTTATCAATAGACTGAATAGACACTTCAGATTCTACTTGCACTCTCACTTTCTCTATGTGAGAACGAACAGACCAATTTATTATAATAGGCACAAGTATACAAGAAGATTTATATATTTAAACTGTTCACCAATCTAATAACTTCACATTTTAAAAGCTTAAAAGATTCTTATGTCAAAACCAAGATAATAAAACCATTGACAACTTACAAAGTAACAACAAATAGCTATAGGTCCCATTTTGATTTCAAAAATATATCATAAATTTTTTTACTTTTGTACAATCCCAAACTCAAAAGTGTTCTACTAGTTCACAATTCAAAAGTGTTTTTTTTTTAAATATTTTTAACTTAGTATTATATGTAAAGTATACACAAGTATATATAGTAATTAAAAACATTCTATCACAAAAACACTCGTATAATTTAAACATGTTGACATACACATCATCATTTTACTAGAGTCCAATTACGACGCTCAAGTACTCAACTTTCTTCTGAAGTTACAACCATGATATATTTAAATTGATTCCACAATTTTGTAAAAATTAATAAGAGGTTACTACATTAACCAAAATTATCATGTTCAGTATAATATCCATCTTCAATTAATAATTTTAAAATCTTCACCAATATGTTTTTCAACATAAATGAGATAGACAAATGTATAACATCAATACTCATTTATAAAATTAATAGAATAATTTCTCCCACACACTTTATGATAATTATCATCCAAGTCAAAATAAAATCTATTTCAATTATTATTATTATTTTATTTATTACCAAAATTAAAAATAATAACAATGCTTATTTTGTTGACATTAAAATTGAATTTTATCTCATAGATGATATAAAAATAACATTTTTTAAAATAAGATCAGTACTAAACTATAACTTAAATAACTTGACTAGAAAATAAAATTTTGATTAACACAAGCATTTTTTTTTTTTAAAGTAGTTTAAAAATAAATAAGGAGATTCCGAAGGTGGGAAGAGCGTCATGGCTCACAAAAAATTCTAAAGAATTTTTCTTACTTGAATTAATAATATATATAGAGATTTGCGAAATATTCTGAAAAGGAAAACATAAAACACTAAAGAGAGATAACGATTTGTAAAAGTCGAAGGTATTATATAGAGCATTGTAGAGTATAATTTAGATTTTCTTATAAGAATCACCTAGTGAATATTATAAAACTCTACTTTCTTAACGGTAATGCTGGGGACCCCCAGTGGGGGGTGACCCCCAGCACCCCCACCTCCACGTGGGGGGCTGCCAATAGGAAAAGAAAAAAGAAAAAAGAAAAAAAAAAAAAAGTTTTGGACCAATCAAAAGTGTAACGCCCTCAAAATAAACCCATAAATCAAATAATATTGACATGCTTAGACATAAGAAAATAAAGCATAATTACATTCCATCAGAGTATTCATTACAAAATGTATTACATGTTGACAACAAAAGTAACTGCCCTATGGGCTTACAACTTTCCAAGTCAACACTTGGATACAAAAAAGAGTACTAACTCGAAACACAAAATAAGCCCTTGGCTTGATATACATGTAATACAAAAATGTAATCACAAAAGATGTTCCAGCCACTAAGCCTCTCAAGCTACGTCCTTGGAGGTGACATGCTACCTGTACCTGAAAATGATGTCCCATATAGGGTGAGCCAACGCCCAGTAGAGATATGCTAAACATAATATAAGCAATAACTAAAACATTGGCCATTGATAAATGTTTAGCTCATATGAATCAGTTCATAAACCATTTCAATTACATGACAAAAGTGACCATGTTTCATTCCATTTTCCATTTCTTATCCAATTCTCAATTCATAACTATGGCTCAGAACTTGGCCAAACAATTTGATTGAAATCACATCTCATATCAACAGTATTTCTATTTAAGATGAGACAATAACTCATATTAAACATTTCACACTTCATAACCGATACACATTTTGGTGCTGTATCAATAACACATGACAACACTTCCATACTTCACAAATGATACACATTTTAGTGCTGTATCAATGTCAAACAAAAACACTTCCATACTTCAAGAATGATACACATTTTAGTGCTGTATCAACGGAGTCCATCTCCTATCTCCTCCCAAACAATATCCGGTTTAGAGGTCCATCCCCTATCTTCCCCTAAACCGTGGAGTACATCCCCTATCTCCTCCCACACAACACAATGTATATAAACACATATCATATACATAATCAGATCAATACATAAAATTCATGTATTATATCAACCGTCATATTCGATGACATACTCATTTGATTAGTTGTAGTTTGCCTAATCATCATGCATTGTCTACAACAATCAAGACTATCCTCTACCGATAGCCCAAAGCAATTATTTCTAAACAGATAATAAATGCATCAACAGATAATTTATCCACATTTTCAAAAGTGAGCGATTAATAAATCCAACTTCACTATTCCATCTCATATTGAGCCAATTTCATTATTTTCAACTCAATTTCACATTTTCATCATAAATGTCATTAATTACACTAATGACCAAAATATACCCAAACATGGCATTTTTTCCCTTTTTTTTTCTCAATATTGAACCCAATGGTCCAAATATTATCAACAACATCAATATACTTATTTTGAAACCCAAATACACCTTTATGGTTCAAAAGAAACAAAACCCCTTTTTCTAAAAATTACACATTTAAAACCCTAACTTCCAAAATCCAAAACCATTTATACAAAAGCTCAATATTCATGTCAAAGCTCATAAAGATGAGTAAGAATCCTTACCTCAAGAGATGAAACCAATGGGGATGATGGAGAAATCTCGAAATGCTCCAAACCAAGAAATTTTCGGATGGATAGGTGGCTCTCAACAAGCTCTACACTTTTTACAAAGACACTAAGAGAGTGGATCACTCTAACTAGATCAAACCCTAGAGAGAAGGTAGATCCTAGAGAGAGGAGCTCTCAAAAGAGGTTTTGAAAAGTAAGAGAGAGAAAGAAAAGTGAAAAGTGATTCAAAATCACCCAGCTGCCAACTGATATACGACTATCCCCCTCGAGCGAAAAATAGGACACTCGAGCGTCAAACACAAGAAACTGGACCCGTTCGAGCGCAATGGTACCCGTTCGAGCGCCAAGACACAATTGCAAAACACTCCCGCTCGAGCGCAAAAAGGGAAGCCGCTCGAGCGTAGATTTTCCCTTTCCAGTACTTTTACAGACATTGAACTACCGCTCGAGCGTCAAGATAACCGCTCGAGCGCTACCCGCTCGAGCGTGAAAAACACACCTGCAGTACTTTTACAGACAAACAAACTACTGAGAGTGTGTAAACCCCGCTCGAGCGCAAGAGGACCCGCTCGAGCGGATCACCTGAAAATTGGGCAACAAGGTTTGAAACTCAAACTCAACCAATCTACAACAACCCTGCCCAACACATCCTAAAACTCAAATATATGGAATTAAAGGATGACAACACAGCATACACAACAACCAACTCCACAGAACCGAGTCCGGAATACAATAACTAAAGAAAGGAAAACCGGGATCGCTATAAAAAGGGACTCCCAGCACCCCCATGGGGGTCTTATGCATTTTCCACTTTCTTAAATAGTTAACATTGAATATAATTTCAATCTTTCACACTATATTGAGGTCTTAAATAAAATGGTTAAGAAGACACATTCTCGAGTATGTCAATATCTAAATCAGTTAGTCTTAAAGCTAACTCAATATCTTTTAACCGATTCATAATCAAAACTTTAATGGAGTAAATTTGATTTTCATAAAAATATCTCCTTTCATTGCTTTCAATTCAATATAATATCATTCAATTATATATAGACAATAATAATCTCATAATCACAATTAATATTCTCAAATATTTAAAATGTATCACTCTTAAACTGAATATATAGAAAGCATGTTCACAACTCCAACTTTCAATTATACATAGGCAATTAGTATAATCTCACAAGAATATACTGCGAATAAACTTTAGCAATATTCTTAGATGTGCCAGAATGTATCACTATATAAACACCTTTGGGTTGAATATATAGAATATAATCAACATCTTTAAACTTCAATAATCTTAATTAATTATACATGGGCAATAATTATAATCTCACAACAATGGGCTGCAAATAAACATTAACAATATTGTTAGATGTTTCAGAATGTATCATCTTATAAATACCTTTGGGCTAAATATATAAGGTACATTCTAACACCTATAAACAAGTCAACTAGCAAGAATGATTTATCAAGAAATTATCTCCTTTGGGTAGATAAATTCTTTCGAAATCAATAAAATTTCCCTTACTAGCGGCTCACACTACCTCTAAAATTAATACACTCAATCAACCCCCTTTGGGTAGCTAATTGAGTGATATAATATTAGAAGAGCTTCCCAGAATCTTTATTAAAAAATCACTTTAAATCTCAATAAGTTAACCACTTCGGCAGTATCACCCATATCGATTCAAAAATCTTCCAATTGGGACTACAAAAATAAATATTTGTCCACCTTTAAAACTTTATTTATTTATTAACAATAATGCAATCTGTAACCTATCAAAGCGTATATAATATTGTCTTATGAATCACTAATAAACAGTTACTCAAAAATAATATCTCACGGCCAACCAAAATTTGCATATGAATTTACAAAAATTACACAAAGTGATATACATGATATAGAACTCTTAAACAATCTAATGTTTATGTAAAAGTCATAAAAACGAATATGTTTCATATGTTTTGCAAATATTTGATTAGGTAAGATTTGAAATATATATATATATATATATATCAATACAGATTCAATATACACACGTCCATACTTCACAATTTTCGTAAAACTACCATATCTAAATTACTTCTTATTTTATTTTATTTTATAAAGCACAATTGGAAGCAAACTATCAATACTCAAACAGTATGTACTCGTTACGTTGAAAAAGTTTGCGTGAAATTACTAAAGCACAATTTTGAGAGGCAAAAGCATCATTCAGTAAAACAAATATTAATTTATTCCTTATCATTATATAAAATAATTTTACTGAAATAATCTGCCATGATTTTGATTCTAATATAAACTTGCTCTGATACCACATGTAAGATTATAGGATCTATATACTAGAAATCAAAACACTATGAATATAAGTAACTACTAAAATATAAACTTAGATACATACCGTTTGATTCCGTTATTGTCTTGAGTTTGCTTCCTTGAAAGAATATGACATTCACAATTGGAAAACCTTAGCACCAGCTCTTCCCCACTTTCTCCTAATCTTTTTGTTGTCTTTTCAATGGAGCTAACAACCCTTTGATCTACATATATATAAATATATGTAAACCCTAATAAGGATAGGAGAGGGGGACTGGACCTAAATAAAACAATTACTGGGCCCTCCCATTAAGGAATCCAAATAACTTAAAACAGGCCTTACAGTTCCATATCACATATCCACATATAAAATAATATATACACTAAGATGACCATGGCCCAAACTTTATGGATCACAATAATAATTTTGGACTCATACCGGTCAATCTATCTGAATCACGTTCAACCCGTTTTTCACAAACAAAACAAAATATAGTCAATGGCAGCCTAATTGAGAATAAATTCTTACAAACATCACTATCGATCGCCGATTCATGTATAGATGAAATCTATGCATTATTTTCTGGGAATCTCATTATTCTTCTCTTTTTGCAGTATACTTGGCAGAAATTCTTCAAAGAATATGTGTACAGATTTCAATTTTGGGTGATTTATGAGTTGGGTTTATGAAATTTTGGAAATTGAAACTACCAGCATGAAGAAAAGCAATGTTTTCAAATATATGGACCATGTTTGGACCCACGCCATTTCCAGCCTTTCATCTTTCTCTCTGCTCTCTCACCTGTTTCTCCACTTTCCTTTGCTTTAATAATTGTCCCATACTCACAAAGCCATTAAAAAAGTTTTAGATTTTTATTTTGTTTTATTTTTTTCTGTGTTTGTAATGATATGCTTGGAATGTTAAGAAACTTGATTTTGATTCTGAGTTTGGTTTTAGAAAGAACAAGAAAGAATAGAGGGAGAAGAGGAAGGAAAAACAGGGAGGGCAGAAAAAACAATGCTAAAACAATATCGTTTTGGCACTTCGAACCATTCGAGGTAGAGATAATTCGACCTAGCAGCTCTGTTTCAAAATATACAACCAAATAAATAAAAAAAATTTCTAAACTCTCAAATTTTTTTTGAAAATTTATCTCGAAACACAAACCAAACACATTCAGAATTTTTATTTATTTTTTTGAATATAACAATTTGTTTGGTTAAATTTTTCTTTAAAAAAAATTTAAAATCATTTTTCTCTCTACTACATATCAATCAATCAATCATTTGTTTCTCTCTTCCCTCTCTTTCTCTCACATCCCACACATCAATCAACATTCAACTACAAAAAAAATAAAAATAAATCATCCCAAACTTCAAAACTAATCTCAAAATATACAACCAAATAAATTTTTAAATTTTGTTTACTCTTTTTAAAAAATTATTTTTAAAAATTGTTTC
This sequence comes from Camellia japonica, assembly GCA_030407325.1. NCBI lineage: Eukaryota > Viridiplantae > Streptophyta > Magnoliopsida > Ericales > Theaceae > Camellia > Camellia japonica. Next base: position 129,023,563 of record JAPPVO010000029.1, on the reverse strand, counting down.
ACAAATATAAACCAAACATGGCCGAAGTTTGTCTTGATTTCTTATTAATGACTCCCAAGACTTGGAACCAAAATTCTAAACTTCAAACTTGCATTTCATTTCACAGCAACCTCCAGCTCTCGGGCCTGATATTAGGGTTCAAGTCACAAAAATAGTCTCTCAAGTAACGAGGGTAAGGTGTATCTTTTTCCCACTCAGTTATGATTTATCATTTTAAGTCTAGCATTAGATAACAATTTTGGGTTTGATCAAAAGATAACAGTTCCTTCAAATCCTGAGCCCACTGAAATTAGAAGATATCCAAATAGAAAATGGGGATATGCATTTTCACACTGCTTGTTTGTACTCCACAAACTGGCCTCAATCCATGTTTTGTATAGAATTAATAACAAGGTATTAGAATTCCAATCATAAGCAAACTATTCATGTATACTTAAAAAAACTTCTTATATAATTCCAAAAGATCAACCTAAACAAACAAGTTTGTTTAGATTATAGGCAATCAAACAAAGCATAATAATGCAAAAAACAAACACACACAAGAAAACACAAACTGATCAACAAAAAAAGCTTAAACACTGAATGGTACTAAAATTATGAAGCCAAGAGCCTAATCAACATTGACAGTGATTCTATCCATAATTTGGGCAACCACGTCCTTGGACTGCTTGAACAACCTAATACTCTTGTTCAGCTTTTCACGCTTCATTGCAACTGGTAGCGGCTCTTCTAGCATCCTTTCAATTCCATGGCCTCCATGCGAACCCATGACCTCCTTCACTATATCCGTTTGCATGTTCCGGTTCACCAACTCATTAATACTTAATAGCAAGTGTAAAGCCAAGTTATCAATAAATCTTCTCAGAACTATCTTCCAGTAAGCAGTGATCCGCATTTTCAAGTCAAATGCTTGCTCCCTAGTGCTTGAATAAAGTCGGAGATGCCCAACCTCAATATTCCCAAAACCTTCAATCGTGATCTGCGGTGACATATAATGACTATTCATGACATTCCTGAAAGCATTCTGATGAGCCATAAGCTTAGCCCATTCTGTCATGTACTCTGGACTGCACGTATAATCAGCTAGCTTCTCCATCTCTACAAGCTCCGTCGCACGATCAAATGACTTTTCCTTCATTTTCGCTATAAGATTTTGTGTTGCTCTTCTTGTAGAAGACAGAAGTTGTGGGTAACTATCACAATGATACATCAAAACACGAATCACCACAGATTCAATGTAGTTCCACACTTTCGCCACGAAATCAACCGGCGTGTTTGCTATCTCCTTAACTTTCCCCCGCAAAATTATCAGAAAAGCAGCCCGGGAAGAAAATTGGGCAGCCAAATTCCTTTGGTTTCATCCAAAACCCGAATCTCATCCATGAGAAAATTCTCAGTGGACTTGTTCCCGTCACTCTTCTGAAGTTCTTCAGAGTACTCGTTTAGCATTTCAGCCAACCTAACAGTACAATGCATGTTTTTGTCTTCTGGGTACTCATCAAACTCACCCCTTGACAAAATTTTCCTCAAGGACTCCATCGACAATCCAATAATTCGCATGAATGCTGTCATTGCTTCAGCAACAGATGACAATTTCTGGGGCATTCTGCTCAATTCTGAAACGTCTGACTTCAACTTCTCATTGATCTTCCTCACAATATCAGGCAAACATTTGGATAGCATGGTGGCTTGAATTTGGACAAGCTTTTGTGCAAGACGAGGAACACCCACCATAGATTTGTTGATCTTGGAAAGAAGTGGATGAGACTGAAAAAGCCTTGCTTCTTCAACCCGAGCATCTTCATAAGACTCATCGCCAATTCGATTCCTCACACATACATAACCAAGTCCTATGTTCACATCATCCGCAGTAACTTTCTCAAGCAATCCTTCAGGAGCTATATCAACCTTTGTCACAACAGCTAGAGTCCTCTCACCGGTCTTGTCAACACGCTGCGACATCCTTATCGACTCGCATGTTGGGAAATCAACTGTTGCAGATAAAACATTCAGAATAATACTCTCATCTGGTTTGATATACTCCATTATGATCCTCGAAATCTGCTCGTATATATCTTCTGGTTGGCCATGAACAGGGACTCTGGTGATTCCGGGAAGGTCCACTATTGTAAGATCAGGAACACCTGCCTTTTTCACAACCAGAGTGATGGGGGTGTGGGAAATCCCCTTCCCGTTACCTGCAATCAAAGACCAACACAGGATTTCAATATAGAGTAGCCAAAATAAACACTAACAAAAAATTTTAAAAAAATAAAAATAAATTACAACATTAATGTGGACAGAAATTATGATTTGTATTTGACATCCACTTTCATAAAGGCAGCCATTTAAATTTTTAGAAATTTAGATGAGCCAATCACTTACACTATGCTTGCATTATGAATTTATATAAAAATTTGAAAAAGAAAAAAAAGGTAAGACAAATATAATTCTAAATTAACAACAAGCGTAACAAATCATTAGAGCACCTCTTCAGACTTTTTAAATGAGCCATGTTAGAGCATTTTCCACGCTGAATAAAAAATTTCATCAAATTTTAATAAAAATTTGATTAGATACTGTTCACTCTTCAAATATATCAGATTTTTTCACATCTCTAATTTTTCAGGAGGACATCCGAACGGATGTTCTAGAAATTGTCTGGACATGAACAAAAAAATCTATCAAAGTTGCTTTTGGGTGGACATAAGGGACGATGTCCAACCCAACAATAACTACTTAAATTTAATAAAAGATGAAAGGCTTCGTTCATTTAATGAATTTTTTAGTTTCCCCTTCATTTGATATGAATTTGATGCCAATAGTGGAGCAAAAAAAGCGAGCCTATTTCATCAAATTTAAATTTGATGAAAAATCTAAGGAAATGAGATGCTCTTAGCTATTATAGCTATGTTAGTTATTATAATTAGTATGATGATATTTTAGTAAATCTAACATATTGATCATATTTTAGTAAATCTAACATATTAGCTATTATAATAGCTATTTTAATAAAATTCTTGAAGCCTAAATATATTTGAAGAGCCTTGAGAAGCATTTTAAATATTTTGTGTGCATAAATAGATAAAATAAATACATAAATAAATAAATAAATAATTAAGCAAAATAAAAAACATATATTTTTAATATTTTAATTAATGAAAAATGAAGAATATGATTGAAATTGCTCAACATCTCCATTAATTGAAGGCTTAAATGTCAATTGACATATACAAATTTGACTTATCTTTAAAAAATACTCCACCAAAAATGCCAAATTTATTATTTTATTCTATTAACCTTAATCTTTTTTATTTTGATTTTTTGTGAACCTTTTTATTGGACCTCATTATTAAAATAATGAAAACAAAACCATTTATTGTGATGCTCTCCATTCGTATAATGGAAATATTCTATTACATTATCTAACCGTATGTATAATAATCTTTTTTTTAATATAAATTAATTATAAATTTTATTTTTATTTCATAATCATTAAGGAAGCGTTTGGTAATGTTTATGTTTACAAAAAATTTATAAACTAGTTTTTATTTTTTTTTGAAAAAATATAAACTATAAACGCGTTTAGTTTGAATAAAATGTTTGAAAAATTTTAAAAACATAACCTAAAAAATATGTTTGTTCAAACCTAAAATATTTATATTTATATTTATATTTTATTATTTAAGACAATGAAATCATATACATTATAATTGAAAAAAAAATTAATTAAAAAAATTTAATTGAAAAAAAAATTATTTGAAAAAAGATTAATTGAAAAAAAAATTATTTCGAAAAAAAAATTATTTGAAAAAAAATTAATTGAAAAAAAAAATCTGTTAGTCAAATTTTTAAATTTCTGTTTAAAAATCAACATAAACTCAGTTTACGACTTTTTCTCAAATTTACAAACTGAGATAACCATTTAAATAAATAAAAAAATTATCAAACAAGTTTTTATAATAATTTTAAAAAAAATTTCAATATAAATTAAAAATTAGGAAAAATTATTTATAAGTCCTATTAGGAAGACTTATGCTATATATGGTCCTACTAAAAAATTTATGTTCCCATAAGTCCTGTGAGAAGTTTGTTGATATATTTACCCTCAATATTAGTTGTTAATATCATAAATAATAGTAAAACAATATACAGGAAATTAAATGTTACCATAGATCATATCTATATAAACGTAACGTAACGTGACACCTACATAAACATAACGTGACACATGTACGTAACGTGACACCTACATAAACGTAACGTGACACCTATGATCTATGGCAACATTCAATTTCCTATATAGGAAATTGAATGTTGTCATAGATGATATCTACATAAACGTAACACAACGTGACACCAACATAAACCAACAATATTTTCACATTCAATTTAAAAAATAAAAACTCATTAAGTTTGCGAAACGTAACGTGACACGTTACGTTACGTTTACGTAGGTGTCACGTCACGTTACGTTACGTTTCGTTTATGTAAGTGTCACGTCACGTTACGTTTATGTAGGATATTGTGAAATACATTTCTATCTAAATACGACTTGAGACTTTATAAAAAATTACACAGGACTTAATCTAATATAAATATCTAAAAAACACTTATAAATAAGTCTTCTTAAAAATTAAAAATGAAATAGTTGTAAAATAGATCCCAAATATTTATTGAAAATCTTCCATTAGGTATGGTACGCCAAATTTGATATTGTTAAGTCATGTCAATTTGATGGACTGATTTCTTTGGGGTATCAGACTGAAGAGGTATTGTGGGGTCTATTAGGCCTATTTTGGTCTTATTTTAATTATTTATATTTATTTATATTTTAAGATTTATAGAGTATTAGTGTTTGTTTGCGTCTAAAGGCACAGTATAAATAAAATAAGTGAGAAAAAATGAAAAATAAATAAATAAATAAATAATATGGGGGAAAAATAAAAATAAAAATAAAAGAGAAGGAAGGTGGAAGAGAGAGATTGCATGCGTAAACAAAAAGGAGAAAAAAAATATAATGAGTGAGAATTAAAAAAATCTTGACCTTTAATGAATTTAAAAATTAATCTCAACTCTTGAAACAAAATGTAGGAAAAATTAGTCTAAGGTCCCTCTCCCATTTTTAGTAATGAAAGAGATCCACAATATTATTTTTTGATGTCTAAGGTCCCTCAACGCACACCCATCTATCAAAGAGAAATTTGATATTAAGAAATCTCCCTCTCATCCTCTCTCTTTCTTTCTGCTCCTATCCATCTCCATCGAACCAATCTCAACAACCGACATGGAGATTGAATTTGCACTCCACACAGCCGAAAAAATAGGTGCAGATTCGCCGATTACAAGCATTGCAATAGAGCATATGGGGTATGGCGACGAAGAAAAAGAGTGCTGGTGGTAAAGTTGAGAGCTGATGAGGAAGGACGCAACTTCCACTGACAAGTCGATGAACGTAGTGTCGCGCAATTACGTCCGTGACGCCAAGGTCATGGCGGTGATACATGCGGACGTGAAGGAGTACCCGAACTCGTACGTGTTCATCATCGACATGGCTGAGCTGAAGTCAGGGGACATCAAGGTTCAGGTGGAGGGCGACAATGTGCTTGAGATCAGCGAAGAGATGAAGCGAGAGGAGGAGAAAGATGAGGCTAAGTATTTGAGGATGGAACGAAGGGTTGGGAAGTTGATGAGGAAGTTTTTGTTGCCTGAGAATGCTAATACTGATCAGATCTCTGCTGTTTGGTAGGACGGTGTGCTCACTGAATTTCTCTGGAGAGAAATTCTGAAGTGCAGAGAAAATTGGTCAAAACACTCCGAAGTCCAAAGAAATTTGGTTAAAACACAGAGAATTCAGAATTTCTCTGGAGAGAAATTCTCTAGATTGCCACACAAATTTTCTCTCCACAATTTTCTCTGAACTTCTTTGGTACTCAGAGAAATTTCAATTTTTTCTGGCTTGAACTTAGAGAATTTCTCTAGAGAGAATTTCTTTGAGACTGAAATTTCTCTGGACAGATGTTGAGGGCTTAGACATCATGAAAATATTTGATATCCTTTATGCTATAAAATCTTAATATCAGGGACCTTTAAAAAAATCCCCCCAAAATGTATCTCTAAAATATTTTGACACATTTTCAAAAATCCTCTTGCTTTATTATATAGATATTATTCTTAAAAAAATTAAATTTATGGGAGAGATCAATTTTTTTAAAAATAAAATGATGAAAAAATAAATGATTCATATAAAATTAATTTAATTATGTAAATTCTATTATCCAATCAACGTTTAATTTTTTTTTAAAAATAATATACTTAACTAATCTTAAAATATCAACAGGTTAATTATGTTTAATTATCGAAACAGCATCTAAAAACCAGCCCATTGGCCCGAATAGAACGGTCCACCCCCAAATTGATACTTCACTTTTGAGATAAGAAATTAAGAAAAGTATGTTTTAAGAATAAAAAATGCAGATGTGGTACAGGCCCTCACGGATGAGAGAGAGAGGAGAGAGGAAAATGCTAATCGAGCCAATGGGATTTTTAAAATAGGTCTGTACCATTACCTAATCTTGAAATCTCCTGACCCATGACCTATTTTATTCTTAAAACATATATAGGTGATCCATGACTTATTTTTAAAATGCTAATCGGGCCAATGGGATTTTTAAAATAGGTCATGGGATGACCTATTTTCGGGGATTTCAAGCATTAATCTAAAAAATGCTAGAGATATCATCAAATTTTTTTTATTTTTTATTTTTTATGTAAATTCCTTGTTGTCTCATGGCTCAGGGTCGATCCTTACCTGCAATCTCATCGGTGGCGACTTTAATGGCTTCGGCGACATGGGTTTCATCAGTGGGCACTATTTTGCCAAGAAACTCTAAGTAAAGATCAGGTTGAGCATTTGAGTGGTGTTGGAGCCTCATTATGAGTGGCACTCTGGTACAAATGCCTTGGCCGCGTGGGAGGCTGATTCCGGCGAGGGATTCAAGGACACTGGACTTGCCAGCAGATTGGTCGCCGACGACGACGATGGTGGGGAGTTGAATGCCCTCTTCAGCCACCTTGAGGTGGCGGAGCTTGTCGACGGCGTCGAGGAGTGGTCGAATGCGGTCGTTGTAGGAGGACGTAAGTGGCGGAGCATCTGCACTTGGAGTAATTAGGTAGTCAGCTGAAACTGAAGAAAGAGGTGTTGGGTCTTCAATGGCAAGTGATGAGAATGATGTTGGGACGAATTCTAATGAGTTTTCTTCGATGTCTATGATGCTGGGACTCTGTTGAGAATGGCTAGCCATTGTGAGAGAGAGAGAGATGGATGGTGGGGGAGTAGAAGGGGAGTGCGCAGGAGAGGTGTTTTATAAGCAGGTGTGAAAGAAAAAACCGGTAAACTGTTTGGACCCATCGAATCGGACGAACCAGTCGATTTTGATCTGTTTTTATTACTATTTCGGTCTATTCGGTTATCTTGAAACAAAAAATCGAAATTCGGTTTGATTTTGGCTAATTATAATTTGAAAACCGTATATACCGAACTACACTGATATATACTCCCTCCTTTTTTTATTATTATTATGAGAAATGATTTGGATCCCTAAAATCCCCACCCCTAATCCCCCTAATTTCCTTTTTAGGAAACTGTTTCTTTTTTTTTTTTTTTTTTCTTTTTTTTTTTACTTGAAATGGCATTTCGGGAGATTCGGAGGCCCCACTTCGGGGGATGAATCACTACCCTATTATTATTTATCGTTCATTTATTTTTTATTATTCTTTTCGTGCAAGTCATCTTTCTATCTCAATTCCAATAATCAAAACACACTTTCACATTGCCCAATGTTTCACATTGCTCAAAATAAATACTCCCTCCGTCCCAAAATAATGGTCCCTTTTGGGGAATCTAACTTTTTTTGGTAGTACAATTATTGCATTTAAAAAAAGTTGATTTTCCAAAATTATCCTTTTGATAGTACATTTTTTGAGAATATCAATGTCATAATTGTACTTTTTATATTATTTATTAATTTAAAAGAAGGGTAAAATAGGAAATTTATATTATTTTTGTACTTAATTTTTGAAGAGGGACTAATATTTTGGGATAATGAAAAATGAAATAAGAGACTAATATTTTGGGACGGAGGGAGTAAATAAAACTCTCTCTCTCTATCTAATTATCACACTGCTCAAGAATGAATCTCATGGTCTTTGATGTTTCTGAGAGTGATTGCAACTCTCTACAAAACAAATGCTCTGTCTCTCCTCTCTTTCTCTCTATCTTTTTGTGTGTGTTCACCAATGGAAGGTTTATATGCTTCATCTTCTTCCTACAAAATATTTTGTAAGTCTTCTGTCTTTCATCTTCTATCTTCATCTTCTTCATGTGAAGGTTGGATCTCTCTCTCTTTCTCTCAAAACCCTCTCATCTTTTTCCATCTTCCATCTTCTATCTTCATCTTCATGTATTCACCAATGGTCTTTCACCTTCAAGCAAAGATTTTGTTGAAGATCGAAGAACCGATGTGTACCGAACGAACCGCACCGCCCCAACGTAAAACCGCTTGGTGCGGTTCTTACTAGTAATTTGGTCTGTTTGGTGCAGATCAATGGAAAATCGAAGGGTGCGGTTCGGTGCGAAAATACCACAAAACCGAACCGCACTGCACCAATTTCACCCCTATTTATAAGGATGTGGTATCTGGTACGAACTCATATGGAATGTGATTTTAAACATGTAAATTAAGAGAGACTTGTTTTGAGAGATAGGTCAAAAAGGTTTTTTTTTTTTTTTTAAAAAAAAGTCATATAAAAATACAGGGATAATGAGACTTAAAAAGGTTAAAAATTTAAAAAGTTGACTTTTAACTTAATTGTCAAAATATGCCTAACACCAATTATCTTTCAATTATTTGTATTTTAATTACTCCCTAACATGTTCTTAGATTTTAATGGACTGGAAGGTATTGTTGGGTTCTTAAGATCCATCATGGCTGATAATTCGGTTAAATAGTTATCGATATTTGATCAACGTGATTTTTTATAGGAATAAAGTATTCGACGAGTTCTACACATTGAACAGTTCAGATAATTAAAAAAAACCTGTGGTGAGCCCCCATGGGCCCAAAAGCATGCTCCAGTCCGATCCCAGATTAGAGAGAAGCTTGACCCGTTTCAATAAGTTCTATTATTTGAACATTTGATCCACCAATTATATAGCGATCCTAGTTTTCCTCTTCATGTATTGTATTCCGAATTCGGGTCCCATGGTTGGTTATGATTGTTTATATTCTGTTTCCGTCCTTAAATTCTTTGCATTTGAGTTTTAGGAAATGTTGGGCAGGTTTGAAACAGGTTGGGTGTGATTTGAAACAAATGGTTGCTGTCCAGATTTTGGTTTCTTCGCTCAAGCGAGGCTTTTGTCGCTCGAGCGAGCTTTGAGTTTTAGTTTCTTCGCTCAAGCCAGGGTTCCTTCACTCAAGCGAGATTTCAGTGGTATGTCTCTTCGCTAGAGCAAGCATTCTTGCGCTCGAGCGTGCGTTTGTGTTTTGGAAAGACCTAAAGGTTGGTATTCTTCGCTTGAGCGAGGATTTTGTCGCTTGAGCGAGCAAGCTGTATGTTTTGTGTTCCTTCGCTCGAGCGAGAACTCTTGCACTCGAAGCGTGCATCTGGGTTACAGACCTGAAGCTTTGTATTGTGCGCTCGAGCGATGCTTCTTGCGCTCGAGCGAGGTGTTTGTTGTGTCTGGTCGCTCGAGCGACCACTTCTTCGCTCGAGCGAGCTTCGCACATATCAGATCGCAGCAGCAGTCTTCTTCCTCACTTTTTGATTTCATTTTCTTCTCAAACCCTAGATCTGGCACATTCTCTCTCTACATACACATTCTCTCTACAAATATACCTAGTTCTAGTGGTCTTCTACCCTAGTCTCTTTGTAAAAAGGTAGAGCTTGGTGTGGGCTTCATTTTGATTCGAAAAAGTTTGTGTTTGGAGCATCTTCGAGTTTCCTCATCTTCTCCATTGAGTCTCTTATTTTGAGGTAGGGATAAACTACTCATCTTTATGAGCTTTAACACAAATTTTAGTCATTTTGATTAAATGGTGAGATTATGGTAATTTTGAAAGTTAGGGTTTGGTTTGAAATTATAAAAAAGGGGTTTTATATTTGTGGGACTCCATGTGTCTTTGAGACCTTGTTAATGTATTCATTGTACATGAAATGGATGGATTTGGCCTTGAGAGCAATGTTTGAGAAAGGAGGAAAAATGTCCTAATTGAGATTAAATCAAATGTTTATGAAAATAATGAAATTAATCATGGGAATGCATAATTGAGTGGAAATTATGAAATTGGGGACCAAATGTGATTATTGGTATAATTGGATTGAAAATCGCTTACCTATGGAAAGTGTATTAATTTATCTGTTTGATGAATTTAAATATCTGTTTAGAAATAACTATTTGGGCTATCGGTGGAGGATAGTAGTGATTGTCGTAGAACTGCATGATGATTAGGTAAATTGAAACTAATCAACTGAGTTATGTCATTGAATATGACGGTTGGATTAATACATTGAATATGTGCTTAAATTGATCATTGTATATGATGAAGCGTTTAAATACATTATATATATATTTGTGTGGGAGGAGATAGGGGATGTACTCCAATGTGTGGGAGGAGATAGGGGATGGACTCCATTGATAACTAAGTTAGTCGGAGTGTCCAGGGTGAAAGTCCCGAAACCTTATATCCATCTGAATGATGTTAATGAATTGAAGTGTTGTCTTTATGAATTGTAGTCTCATTTCAAATCATTGATGAATTGAAGTATTGTTTTCATGAGTTGTAGTCTCATTTGAATTACTTGGATAAATAAACCATGTCGATAAAGTGAATTGGAAATGATAATGAAAGTGGGTTGTCAGAAAAATATCTACATTGATGGATTATAAAATAATGGTGTGTATCGATACACATGTGTTGAACAGTTATCAGATGTTGATGTTTTAGTTATTTCTCATATTATGTTTAGCATATCTCTACTGGGCTTTGGCTCACCCTATATGGGACATCATTTTCAAGTATAGGTGATATGCCGCCTCCAAGGATGTAGCTTGGGAGGTTTAAAAGCTGAAGGCTTATTTTTGTAGTTATCTTTTGTATTACATGTAATTCAAGCCAATGACTTAATATGTTAAGAGTTAGAATTCTCTTTTGTTGTAACCAAGTGTTGACTTGGAAAGTTGTAAGCCAGTAGGGCATTTATTTTTGTTGTCAACATGTAATACTTTTTATAATGAATACTCTGATAAATGAATATATGTTTATTTCTCCTATGTCTATGGTTATCATGAGTGATTGGGTGATGTATTATTTTGAGGGCGTTACAACTTGGTATCAAAGCATACTGGGTTTGAATACTTTGGGTACGTGGGAAGTGGTTAGTACCACAATGGGTTTGCCTCGCTTGTTAGAGACTTATGTATGATGTTATGTGCTTACGTGATAACATGTTTATGTGACTATATGGGTATGGGATTTAGTTTCTAGGATGTTGATCGGGTCTATGGGTTTCTAGGAGTCCTATTGGAAAGGCACTTGATCACTGTCATTTCTGACCGGAGCTCTAGCAATGCCATAGGACGGTCATTATCCGAAAATGAAATTCGTAAGTGCTTATGTGATTATGTGCTTATGTGGGGTGAATTACAGTTATCTAACGTATTAGGACGCGAGTGAAATAGTTTCGGCACATTTGTGAATGTGCTAATGTTCTTGTTACCTTCATTAGGATGTCAGGACGAGGACGTAGTGGTAGGCGTGGTAGGCCTAGAAGGCAGGAGATTCATATACTGGATGATATTCCGGTGCAGGAGGAGGGTGTTGGTTAGGCTAACGTGGCCGAGCCAGTGGGTCAGCAAGCCATGGGCGCCTTAGCCCGCGAGATGGCCGGAGCATTGAGGGAGTCTATGGGCATTCTCAGAGCTGAGAATCAATCCCAGGCCCATGTAGCTGAGGCAGGGCCTTCTTTTCTGAAGAGGGAGTTCTTCCGGTCGAATCCGGACAAGTTTTTGGGTGATCCAAAAGAGCCACTGAAGGTCGATGAGTGGCTTGAACAGATGATGAAGACGTTTGAGATGCTAGGCATCGAAGCCGGAGGCTTGAGGGTGACCTTAGCATCCTTCCAGTTGAAGGGAGACGCGGGTCAGTGGTGGAAGTTCGTACGGGATCGTATTGGAAAAACTTGGGAGGCTTTCGTTGATGCCTTTCAGGAGAAGTTTTTGCCTCCTACTGTTAGGGAGAAATTGAGAGATCAGTTCTGTCAGCTCAAGCAGCTGAATACACCAGTGGCAGAGTTTGAAGCCGTTTTTACTAGCTTGTCGAGGTTTGTACCTGAGTTAGTGGCGTCTAAAGAACGGCGTTGTCTTGAGTTTGAGAAGAAGTTGAGGACCAGACTCAAGTTTCTAGTGGCCGGGTCCATGATTAGGGAGTATAGGCGCCTTGTATAGGCTGTAGCCTATCTTTAGACCATTATGCAGACAGAGGAGAAAGGATGAAAGACACCAAGAGGAGTTAGGATGGCCAGAGGGATGGTAGAAAGCAGAGGGGTTCTAACCCTCAGCAGTCCCAGGGGACGCTTGCGAGATCTACCTTTCCAGTGCCAAGTTCAGGTTCTGGGAGAGGCAGTCAGGGAGACATTACTTGTTACAAATGTGGCCAGTTGAGCCACAAGTCTCCAGCTTGCCTGCAGAAGGGGGGAGGGCAGCGTGCAGCATCATTTTCGCTCGTCCTCAGAGCCAGAGTCAGGGCAGAGGCCAGCCGCTCGCTTGTTATTAGTGTGGGCAGGCGGGGCAACTAAAGAGGTTTTTCCCGCAGTTGAGTGGCACATCTGGTGCATCGGGTTCAAGGCAGATGCAGAGTTATCAGCCAACACAGTCAGTTCAGGCCTCGAGGGCCAATCAGGGAACCTCTTCGGCTCAGTCTGTGCAGCAGTCTTATGCTCCGAGAGGTGAGCAAGTAGATCAGAGACCTACAGGGTGCGTGTATACTGTTATAGCGCCAGAGCTTGTACCAGCTCCATCTATTGTGAGAGGTACCTTTCTGTTTTGCAACTCGGTTGCTAATGTGTTGATTGATACGAGTGCATCCCATTCTTTTATATCTTCTGCTTTTGCTTCTGTTTTGGGATTAGAGCTGGCACAGTTAGCATCTCCTATTTGTGTTGTATCACCTCTTGGGGGTGAGTTGATTTTGAAACAGGGGTGTCGGGTTGTGATATAGAGGTCGCTGATCGTCGGCTTCCTTTTTCCTTTGTAATAATGGCTATGTCGGGTTTTGATGTAATTTGGGTATGGACTTGTTATCGTCATACCGGGCTATTATTGATTGCTACCGTCAGAGGGTTACTGTATGTACCTTGAACGGGGATTGTTTCCATTTCTTGGGAGAGCGAGTTGGTAGAGTCTTGCCACCAGTGTATGATCCGTGAGGGTGGAGTGAGCTTAGTTGTCTTCACGCTAGTTGTATGAGGTAGTGAGTGTGATGAGCCCCAGGCTGTGTTGCCGAGAGTGGTTTGTGAGTACTCGGACATTTTTCCCAAGGACCTTGTTAGTTTACCACTTTATTGAGAGATCGAGTTCTCTATTGACTTAGTACCTGGCACGACACCAATTTCCATGGCACCGTACCGTTTTGCCCCAGCCAAGTTGAGTGAGTTGAAGATTCAACTCCAGGAGTTGCTAGATAAGGGCTTCATTCGTCCTAGTACTTCACCGTGGAGAGCCCGGCCTTCTTTGCTAAAAAAAAAGATAGGGCTTTGAGACTTTGCATCGACTACCGAAAATTGAACCGAGCTACGGTTAGAATAAATACCCTATGCCTCGTATAGATGATTTGTTTGACCAGTTGAAAGGGTCTCGTTGTTTCTCTAAGATAGACTTGAGATCGGGCTACCATCAGTTGAGGGTCAAGGAGAAGGATATCCCAAAGACGGCATTCCGTACGTGGTATGGCCATTATGAGTTTCTGGTGATGCCTTTTGGGCTCACCAATACACCGGCAGTGTTTATGGATTTGATGAACTGGATCTTCTGGGAGTTCTTAGATCGTTTTGTGGTCATCTTTGTGGACGACATCCTGATTTATTCACCTTCTGAGGAGGAGCACGAGGAACACTTGCGAGTGGTACTTGAGTTGCTTAGAGCCATAAGCTGTATGCTAAGTTTGGGAAGTGTGAGTTCTGGCTAAGAGAGGTTAAGTTCTTAGGCCATGTGGTATCCGGGGAAGGGGTGTCTGTTGATTCATCCAAGATAGAGGCAGTGCAAGATTGGGCACAACCTAAGAATGTTTTTGAAATCCGCAGTTTTCTGGAATTAGCCGGTTATTACCGTCGGTTTGTAAAAGATTTCTCCAGGCTAGCTTCGCCTTTGACTAGATTGACACGGAAATGGGTCAAATTTGTATGGAGTGAGACTTGTGAAAAGTCATTCCAAGAGCTTAAAGTTAGACTTACCACCGCTCCAGTCTTGATTATTCCGGAGAGAGGTTTGGGTTATACAGTGTATTATGATGCCTCACAAGAGGGTTTAGGTTGTGTGTTGATGCAAGAGGGCAAAGTAGTAGCCTATGGCTCGCGGTAGTTGAAAACACACGAGAGGAACTACCCTACTCATGACCTAGAATTAGCAGCCGTGATTTTTGCCTTGAAGATTTGGAAGCACTATCTGTATGGTGAGAGATTCGAGGTGTTCTCGGATCATAAGAGTTTGAAATATTTGTTCACACAGAAAGACTTGAACTTGAGGCAGAGGAGGTGGATGGAGTTTATAGAGGATTACAACTTTGAGTTGCACTATCATCCGGGAAGGCCAATGTTGTAGGCGATGACCTCAATAGGAAGTCCATTAGTGATGTAGCTTGTATTGCCATCCGGGAATGGGAGATGTTGGGTACTCTTGGCAAGTTCAACTTGCTTGTAGGCGAGTCTGTTGAGTCTGCAGCCTTGTTTTCTATAGTTGCACAACCCACACTTGTGAATCGAGTGTTAGAGACGCAGAGGGGTGATTTGGAAGTAGAATCCCTCCGGGAGAAGATCTCTAGTGAGAAGGTGGAAAAGGGTTTGACCGTGTATCCTGACTTGAGCGTGAGGTACCGAGACCGCTTGTTTGTGCCGAAGTCTTACCGAGAGGAAGTATTCCGAGAGTTTCACCATTCACGCCTTGCGGTGCCTCCGGGAGGCACTAAAATGTATCGTGATCTGAGTCGCCAGTTTTGGTGGAGGGGTATGAAGAAAGAAGTGGTAATGTTTGTATCGAAGTGCCTTACTTGTCAGCAAGTGAAGGCCAAGCATCAGAGACCAGCGGGTTTGTTGTAGCCCTTGCCTATAGCTGAGTGGAAGTGGGAGCACGTCACGATGGATTTTGTCGTGGGTCTTCGAGACTCAACAGGGTAGTAATGCCATTTGGGTGGTAGTTGATCGATTGACTAAGTTGGCCACTTCATTATATGCGCGTGAGAGATTCGGTAGATCATCTTGCCAACTTGTATATTCGGGACATAGTAAGGTTGCACGGGGTCCCAATGTCAATCGTCTCAGATAGAGATCCGCGTTTTACTGCTAGGTTGTGGCAGAGTTTGCAGAGTGCCTTGGGCACTAGGTTGACCTTTAGCACGGCTTACCATCCTCAGACTGACGAGCAGTCTGAGTGTACTATTCAGATCCTTGAGGACATGCTTCGAGGCTGTGTCTTTGACTTTAAGGGGTCGTTAGAAGAGGCACTTACCCTCAATGGAGTTCGCCTACAACAACAATTTTCCAATCGAGTATTGGTATGGTACCGTTTGAGGCCTTGTATGGCTGACCGTGTAGGTCTCCAGGTGTTAGGCCAAGGTGGGTGATACACCTTTGTTGGGCCAGGAGTTAGTTCGGGAGACGACGGAGAAAGTTGAACTTATTCGTAAGAGGTTAATTACAGCCCATAATCGCCAAAAGAGTTATGCCGACCGTAAAGGAGGCCTTTGGCATTTGAGGTGGGTGATCACCTTTTATGAAAATATCACCTCGGTGGGGTTTGATAAGGTTTGGGAAGAGTGGGAAGTTGTCCCTCGTTTATTGGCTCTTTTGAGATCCTTGAGCTGATTGGGGAGGTTGCATATCGTTTAACTTTGCCACACAGTTGTCCGGAGTGCATGACGTGTTTCATGTTAGTATGCTTCGGAAATACGAGCCGGATCCGTTGTATGTATTGGATTAGACCGACTTAGAGGTGATGAGGATACCTCGTATAAGAGAGACCGGTACGGGTCTTGGATGGACGGGACCAAGTCTTGCGAGGCAAGACGATTCCTTTGGTTAAGGTATTGTGGAAACATCACGGGGTTGAGGAAGCCACTTGGGAACGTGAATTGGAGGTCCGAGAGAAATATCCGGACTTGTTTGTTAATGTTTAAGCATGTGTTGAGAATTTTGTTTTGTTAATAAACTCTAAGAACATTGTATATGTTTTGGGTTATGAAAATATTGAAATTGTTGAATACATTTCAGGACTATGAGTTTAATTTAATATTGTATATGTTGAATGTGTTGTAGAAATGCAAATATATCATTAACATTGAATATGTTATGGGATTGTGAAGTATGTATATTGGAACTTGTTGAAATTCAAAAGAATGCATGTTGATAATGCATATTGAGCCATATTTGCAAAGTTGTTCTCTTGAAAAGAGATGGAATGATTAATAGAGGACTATGTTGATAAAAGTTGTGTTATAATCATGTGGAGAATTGGAAAGATCATAATTTTGAAACTTATATATTATATAATATATCTAATTTCATGGACGAAATTCTTTAAGGAGGGGGAGGTTATAGCAATCTCAGTTTTCCCCTTCATGTATTGTATTCCGAATTCGGGTACCATGGTTGGTTATGATTGTTTATATTCTGTTTCCGTCCTTAAATTCCTTGCATTTGAGTTTTAGGAAATGTTAGGCAGGTTTGAAACATGATGGGTGTGATTTGAAACAAATGGTTGCTGTCCAGATTTTGGTTTCTTCGCTCGAGCGAAGCTTTTGTCGCTCCAGCAAGCTTCGGGTTTTAGTTCCTTCGCTCAAGCCAGGGTTCCTTCGCTCGAGCGAGATTTGAGTGGTGTGTCTTTTCGCTCGAGCGAGCATTCTTGCGCTCGAGCGTGCATTTGCATCTTGGAAAGACCTAAAGGTTGGTATTCTTCGCTCGAGCGAGGGTTTGTCGCTCGAGCGAGCGAGCTGTATGTTTTGTGTTCCTTCGCCCAAGCAAGAACTCTTGCGCTCAAGCGTGCATCTGGGTTGCAGACCTGAAGCTTCGTATTGTGTGCTCAAGCGAGGTGTTTGTTGTATTTGGTCGCTCGATCGACAACTTCTTCGCTCGAGCGAGCTTCACATATATCAGATCGCAGCAGCAGTCGTCTTCCTCACTTTTTGATTTCATTTTTTTTCTCAAACCCTAGATCCGGCACATTCTCTCTCTACATACACATTCTCTCTACAAATACACCTAGTTCTAGTGGTCTCTACCCTAGTCTCTTTGTAAAAAGGTAGAGCTTGGTGTGGGCTTCACTTTGATTCGAAAAAGTTTGTGTTTGGAGTATCTTCGAGTTTCCTCATCTTCTCCATTGAGTCTCTTATTTTGAGGTAGGGATAAACTACTCATCTTTATGAGCTTTAACACAAATTTAGTCATTTTGATTAAATGGTGAAATTATGGTAATTTTGAAAGTTAGGGTTTGGTTTGAAACTATAAAAGAGGGGTTTTATATTTGTGGGACTCCATGTGTCTTTGAGACCTTGTTAATGTATTCATTGTACATAAAATGGATGGATTTGGCCTTGAGAGCAATGTTTGAGAAATGAGGAAAAATGTTCTAATTGGGATTAAATCAAATGTTTATGAAAATAATGAAATTAATCATGGAATGCATAATTGAGTGGAAATGATGAAATTGGGGACCAAATGTGATTATTAGTATAAATTGGATTGAAAATCGCTTACTTATGGAAAGTGTATTAATTTATTTGTTTGATGAATTTAAATATCTGTTTAGAAATAACTGTTTGGCCTATCGGTGGAGGATAGTCGTGATTGTTGTAGAACTGCATGATGATTAGGTAAATTGAAACTAATCAGCTGAGTTATGTCATTGAATATGACGGTTAGATTAACACATTGAATATGTGCTTAAATTGATCATTGTATATGATGAAGTGTTTAAATACATTGTATATGTATATTTGTGTGGGAGGAGTTAAGGGATGTACTCCAATGTGTGGAGGAGATAAGGGATGTACTCCACTATTTAGGAGGAGATAAGATGGACTCCATTGATAACTAAGTTGATCGGAGTGTCCAGGGTGAAAGTCCCGAAACCTTATATCCATCTGAATGATGTTGATGAATTGAAGTGTTGTCTTTATGAATTGTAGTCTCATTTCAAATCATTGATGAGTTGAAGTATTGTTTTCATGAGTCGTAGTCTCATTTGAATTACTTGGATAAATAAACCATGTCGATAAAGTGAATTAGAAATGATAATGAAAGTGGGTTGTCAGAAAAATACTACATTGATGGATTATAAAATAATGGTTGTTTGATGCACATGTGTTGAACAGTTATCAGATGCTGATGTTTTAGTTATTTCTCATATTAGTTTAGCATATCTCTACTGGGCTTTGGCTCACCCTATATGGGACATCATTTTCAGGTGCAGGTGATATGCCGTCTCCAAGGATGTAGCTTGGGACGTTTAAAAGCTGAAAGCTTATTTTTATAGTTATCTTTTGTATTACATCTCTTTTGTTGTAATCAAGTGTTGACTTGGAAAGTTGTAAGCCAGTAGGACATTTACTTTTGTTGTCAACATGCAATACTTTTTGTAATGAATACTCTGATAAATGAATATATGTTTATTTCTCTTATGTCTATGGTTATCATGAGTGATTGGGTGATGTATTTTTTGAGGGCGTTACAATTATATTTATAAATCTTTCTTTATCTATTTATGTGTCACTTAATCCCAATTATTTTCTTATGTTTTACTAAATCCTATTGATCACATAATAAGGTGAAAGGCACGTGAATGTTCACTTTTAGGTCACGTTTATTTGGCAGATTAGGTTGGAGGGAATGGTTAGTGAAGAAATTGTTAATGTGGGAATTGTTAGTGGGGAGATTGAGTAAAATGTGTTTGTTTTGATAATAGTGTAGGAGATGGTTAATGATGGGATTGTTAAATTATTTTTAAATAAAAAAATTAAATTATTTCCATATTAAAAAAATTAAATAAATATTACAATAAAAGGTGCACTTAGGATTGTTAAAAAAAAAAGGCCATCTACTTTTTGGGCGGCCAGATGTTTGTTTGGCCAGCCGGCTATATTTGTAATAATACCAACAAAAAAAAAAAAAAGAGCACTGTTTCGGTCAATCAGCAGCCGGACGACCGGGTTGACTCAATGAGCTTACTATTTTTCTAATCTCACGCTTTTCTGAACCAAACTAATCCTCCTGGTGATGGGGATTAGTAAGCCACTCAGGCCGTAAGCCAACTTTCCAAATCAACACCAAACATGTTGTGGGTGGGACCCACAACCATTCTACTTCAGTCTGGCCGCTGAAGCGGCCAAACAAATGGGGCCTTACAGTGTAAATATTTCATAATGTGAACATTCATATTAAATAAATTGGATAGTGTGAATGTTTACACTGTCAATGTAAACATTCATACTGTCAAATTTATTTAATACGAATGTTCACATCATGAAACATTCACACTATGAAGGTGAACATTCAAACTGTCAAATTTATTTAGTTTTCATTCTACAAAATTAAATATTCAAATGAGATCTTATTTGATATATCTCGTTGATTAGGTTTTAAAAGTATAAATTTCATTAAAAACAAATATGTACGACAAAAATTTATGAATTTCTAAAGTTTAATATATAAAAAGTATAAAATAATTTAAAATAGTACACACAAAATTGCTAAGGATTTAAAAAATATTTATAAGTGTAAAATTATTCATAAAATATCTAAATATGATAATTAGAATTTAATAATCAAATATATGAATAATAAGATTTATTAAAATATAATAATATGATATGAATTAAAAGTAAAAAAAATACTTGAAAAAGAATTTTTTGATAATTAATAATTAATTGAATACATAAAAAGATTTTTTAAAATTATCGCCCCTTTTTGCGCCATCTGAATCTGTCATTGGTTGCATTGAAAATGAAGGCCCCATTTGGCTTGAAATTTTCAAAAAACAATTTGAGAACTCAAAATTAAAAATTCATTTGTTTATCTCTATTACTAAATTTGTATAAATTAAACCCATTTCTATGTTGAAAGATGTGGTATATCATTGTGGGGACATATTTTTTTAATAAAGACACGTGGTCAATGTGGCACCGAAGTTCCAGCCGAAGTGTCACATGTCCTGGTTATTGCGCTGAGGTGATCTCGGCTAGGCCGAGATTATCTGCGGAGATACCAGAATTCGAGATAAACAGATAAGGAATAAGAATCCTAGAATGGCGGAAGACCTCAACCTGGATAATGATAAAACTCTTAAAGAGTTTATCTTTATCTATTGGAGAGTCTGGGATAAGCATTGAGCCAGAGTCCAAAAGGAGCTAGGCTTCTACAAGAATCAGGTTAGTGCTGACTATAAAAGTAAGACACCCACATGGGTCAAAGGTACGTTTTTTGTATTCTGGCTAGTGAGTTAAGCACTAATTATTATCTTTGAGAGATAACTGAGTAATGACTTGATCGTCGGAGTGCCCTTGGATAGAAAAACCACCACCGGAGTCTTTTCTTTCTATGACAGGTCATTCGAGCGCAATCTATTCTGCCGGTGTTCTCCAGCTGAGTACCTGTTTGGCAGTGTGGTCAGAAAACAGCACACACAATTTGGCGCCATCTGTGGGAAAGAAAGGAGAATAGATGGCCAACGACGGATAAAAAGAAAAGGTAGGGACGACATCCCTACTAAGAGTGGTAAGTACATTGACCCTAACGTGGAGGAGGATAACTACAACGAAGAAACTCGGGATCAAAATCCCGGAAAGAAAGACGTCGGCTAAGAGGGCAATGTACCAAAGAAATCAAACCGAGGCGGGTACTATAATGAGGATGACCTCTAGGTATGGAAATATAGATGCCTGCAGAGGGATGGCGAGATGAAGGGAATCGTGAACAAATTGGCGAACAAATTAACGGACCTGCAATCGATCGTCAATTTCATGATACAGAACAACGTCATGTAGTCACTGTTTCCGTTACAAGATACGCTGATTCTAGCGGCCAAAAAAGATGACCAAAAAGGAGGGCAGAAAACAGTTTCTCCAGTCCCCCAGCACACCAGGACCAAGGAACACTCTTACCGGCCTTCAAGGGAGGTCGGGCGAGGAGAGTCAATGAAGGGAGATTCTAGGAGGACACATCGTACCAAAGAAGCTGATCCCAAAGAACATCGGCATGTTTAAGGGAAGGAACTTTGTTTCGATACGACCAATGGAGGTCGGTCCAAGAGGACCCATAACGACACCGGGAGTAGCGCACCAAAAAATGTTGAAATCCGTTGATAGCCGAGCTCCTGGACAGACCAAGGAGGATCTAAGGGATTACCTCCAGAGGAAGCGACAAGATACCGAGGTAACCTCTCCGGTCAAGCCGAGAATGCCGTTCTCAGTGGAGTTGGACAAATTTGAGGCCCTGAAAAGGTTCCATATGTTGAAATTCCAGATATACAACGGTAAGTCAGACCCTAACTTTTACGTCGACTTATACCTAATCTCAATGGCACTATACACCAGGAACGAGCCGTTGCTCTGCAAGGTGTTTCCCTCATCCTTTGGGCAAATTGCATCAGACTGGTTTCACAAGTTGCCGAAAGGAACTGTGAAAAGCTGAGAAGGCCTAGCCAAGATGTTCGTGGCTAGGTTTATGATAAACAAACTACAGCCGTTGAGGGTAGACTCCCTGATGGCTCTAAGAATTGGGGAAGATGAAAGCCTTAGAGCCTATGCCAAAAGGTATTACGAGGTGTTCAACCGAATACCAGGGTGCAACCAAGAGGTGGCGGTTGTATCTTTTAAGAACGGCCTGAAACATGATTGTCTACTTTGAAAATCACTGGCAAAGGCACTACCACAAAGTATGGAGGAACCTATGGCTAGGATAGAAAAGTATGCCAGGGCCGAGGAGGACACGTCAGGGACAAAGGCGTCAAAACAAGAAAAGAGAAATGGCTCGCCGAAGCGAGGAAAAGGTAATGGTGGATACAATAAGTAAGAGACAGGACTGAGGGCTGCACAGGCAGTCACAACCGTATTCCGAATTTCGGTCTACAAAGTCTTGGAAAGAATCCAGAATCAACCCTATTATAGAGCACCAGAGAAGATTCCTGGTGAATTTATGGGAAAAAGTCTGGGGAAACGCTATGCCCACCACAATGAGGATGGGCATCTAACTCAAGGATGCAGAGCCCTAAAAGCACATCTGGAAGACTTGGTAAGACAGGGACATTTAAGGGACCTGGTAAATGACGCCAGGATAAGGGAAGAGTAAGCGAGACTACCTTAGGCACTGGCAACACCACCTCCACCAGCACCACAACCGCAAGTAGGCGGACCTCGAGTGATCAATGTGATTCACTCGAAGGTCAATGAGAACGAGGTACGTGGAGAAACTCAAAGGGTAAAACACTTGCAACATGTGTATCAAGTCCGGCATAAGAGACCTAGGGCAAACAAGTGCTAGGGACCAGAGGTGTCCTTTACTGAAGACGACCTAGAGATGGTGCAACATCCACACAACGATGCCTTGGTAATGTCCCTCCAAATTGGGGAGTGCCAGGTAAAGCGAATTCTGATCGACCAAGGCAGCTCTTGTGACATCATGTATATCAGATGTTACAAGGAGCTTGGCCTTCACCAAGATGATCTGGAACAGTCCAATGGTCGGGTTCAATGGAACGCCGGCATGGCCCTTGGGAGCAGTAAGGATACCTGACACAACGGTCTCAGTATTTTGTACATCTCCCGGTACTAGGGCGAACACTCGGCCCTGCCTCATAGGCTCCTTCCCGGTAGCTTTGGGGTTCGGTTTTGGTGCTACAATTGATGCTACGGCGCTGCCTGCAGCTTTACTATTGCCCGGAGCAGTGGAGGGGCAATCTTTAACCATGTGGCCCATCTTGCCACACCTATAACAAGCACCAGAAATTTTATAACAAACTCCCTTATGGTTCTTACCACATTCAGAACAGGGCGGAATGGAACGGTTCCCTTGACTAGAAATAGTCGTTGACCCTGTATTTTGCTTTTTGTTCAGCGGGTTGTTCTTGCCTTTCTTGAACTTAAAACCCTGCCTTTTTCCACGCCATTCAGATACTGGCGATTCAGATTGTTTCACTACTTCGACGTTCGACTCAGCCATCAATGCTCGGTCAAGAACACCTACATAGGTCAGTAGCTTTAAAACACTAATTATGTCCAGTATTGCAACATTCAAGCCGCCTTCAAATTTTCTGGCCTTCTTGTAGTCAGTGTCCACCATATGTGGTGCATATCTAGCGAGCTCGGTAAACTTTGTTTCATATTCAGCAACGGACATGGTGCCCTGCCTCAGTTGTTCAAATTCAGTTACTTTCCTATCCCTGACACACTGGGGGAAGTATTTTTCAAAGAATGACTCCTTAAACTGAGCCCAAGTCACTACAGTGTTGGTGTCACAGACCAGCATCCACCACCTTCTGGCCTCTTCTTGCAAGGTGAAGGTAGCTAACAATACTTTATTTGCCTCCGAGCACGGAAACACCTCAAATAACTTTTCAGTCTCAAGTACCCAAGCTTCAGCCTTCAACGGTTCAAGGCCTCCCTGGAAGAATGGCGGTTTCATCTTGCTGAACTTATGGGTGAGAGCAATTATGTCCCCATCATTCACATTCACATTCGGTTCCGACTGTACTGGGAGGAGGTGGGGCTATTGATTTTGTTGTTGCTCAAGTCTTGCAGTTAACAGTTCCATCATTCTTTCCATTCTTGCCATTCTAGCCTCAGTGGATGAGGATTCAGATTCATTTGCAGTTCTTGTATTATCCATTTCACTATAAGCAATTATAGCAATTATAAACATAAACAGTTGCATACTTAAACAGTTTAACACAATAGCATATATTCAGTCATGTCATAATCACACACTTTTCATGCTCATGAAATGCCCTAATCACTTTTCTAGGACATCCTATAGCTCATTTGGACACGTGTGTGCGGTATAACTCGTGGTTAAGTATCGCTCTGATACCACTCTATCACGACCCAAACCCGCCCCTATGGGTTTAGCACCGTAACGGCCAGTAATCCGAGATTACTGAAGGCCTGCTTAACAGTAGAACAGTAAAACAGAGTACAGGGGCATGGCGGAAGCCAATACAGTATAAAACAATATCCAATGAGCTGTGACAGTCTGTATGCAAAAAGACTCTTCATACATTTGAACAAGCAGTGGCAAAACGGTATGTACATTATATACAGCCATTCAGAGCAGGACTAAAACCCTATTAACACAGTACAGTACAGTCTATACAGTATTACAAAATGGTACAGAGACAGACGGAGAAATAAAAACACCCCTAAGCCATAGCTTGGACAGGCTTGGAACCTCGCAGTAAGGCACAGTGGTTGGCTTGACAAAACTGGAGTTTACCCCGACGCTTCTAGCATTGGTCTGGTGCCTGTACACCTACATATATATATGAGCAGTAAGCTAAAGCCCAGTTGTAGACACCCCATTTTTGACCGCCCTTAAGACTTGGGCGCTACTGATGGTTTGCTCGATGATGAAAGGTGTGCAGGGCAAAAGTTCAATTTCTTCGGCAATGAGAGGGTCAAATCCCAACTTCGCACCCCATTGTGGACCAAAGCTATTTTGAATGGTTTTCATACCTTAAAACCCTCTCCTTTAAAACATTTTTAAAATAAAGTTTCTACGATGTTCCGAAGCTCACTTTGTCAAATAATGCGTTTTTCGATAAACCGAGCAAGGACAAAGTGGAGATGAATGAAAGAGAGATGAAATCTTTGAAAAATCTTTCAAAATACCTTACTTAGGGGTTTGAAGTTGAAGAGAAGAGGAGAAGAGGGGAGAAACCAAGTTAGAGAAGAAGTTCGGCATGAATCTGGGTAGAAGAGAGACGAGCGATCCTCGCTAAATCAAGCCCATCTGTCTACACACTTGGAGTTGAGCTATGAGGCCACCACCATTGGAAAGAAGACTTCCGGGGCTTCATTTTTCACTCAAGAATCTCTTAAAGCCAAGTCCGGGTGGGGGAGATATGGTTGGTTGAAGTAGGGGATCAGTCCGGTTGGATCGAATCTGCACGGCTTCACCAAAAGGGCATAACTTTTTCTACAGGAGGAATTTTAATGCAAGGTTTGCGGCATTAGAAAGCTAACTTCCGGGGCTTCAATTTGGACACCCACCGGCCACTTTTTGACCTTACCGGCTACCTACCGGCCATCCATTTAGCCGACCGGCCAGAAAAATTAGCAGACCGGCCAAATATTGTGCCGACCGGCCAAAAGTGCCCAAAACTCAGATTTTTGACAGATATTTATCATCCAGCTGTTATACACTGCATCAGATATTTTCAATTGGGATATTTCGACCAAAAGCTCTTATTTTGCAATATATAGAGTCTTATATCTCATATTTGAGGGGTTAGAACAAAAAAGCAAGTTTTGGGAGCTTCTCACTCTAAAAAACCCCCTCTCTCTCTAGAAATTCCACAGCCAAATATCAGCCTCTCTCTTTTCCTATATTGTGTGTATAGAAGCATATAAGTGCCCAAAAGTGAGTGTTCTTTCCATTTCTTGAGCCTCCACCCTTGATCAAACTTGCCTATCTTGAAGAGGTGATCCTTGGAGGTGTATTTGGAGCTCCTAAGGCTGATTTTGGTCCAAGAAGAACCTGTTTTGGTACAGAGCTTCAAGGGTAAGCTCCTACTTTTCTCAAGCTTGATTTTGTGCACTTGTATAGCTACCTTTGCATGCTTCTTTTGGTCTGGTTTTCAACTGTCAAAATCTCTATTTTTATGTGTTAAAAGTGGTGGATTGAAGTCTTTGTGAGTTAAGGGGTGTCCTCCCTTTGTTTGCTCCTTGTTTTGTGAGATTGTGATCCACCTTTGAGCTCTTTTAAGCAAACCTCTTTTGGGCCTAAAAATAACTTTTTTTTTCAGAGGTTTTTCAGTGATCAAAAACCAGTTTTGAGGTCTCAAATAGGAGGGGTTGGCCCCTCCTCCTTGTAGCTAGTTGTTATGCCTTGTTAGGCTTGTAAAGTAGCATCTTTTTGTGGCTTGTTTTAGCTTAAGCCAAGCATGTTTTAGGCTCTGTTTTGCCATGTTTCAGATCTGTTTTGGTCTGGTTGGGGGCTTGGTTACTTGCTTCATACACTTGTAGTGTAATTTTGCTCCCTAGCCTAGCTTGTTTCATGCTTTAGCCTATCTTCCTAACATGTGCTAGCTTAACTTTGGCCTACAATAGTCCATATTTTGCTGTGATTAAGCTCTGTTTTGAGGTGTTAAGGTGGCTTGTGCATTGCTTTGCATGGTTGTGGTTTAAATGCTTAGAATGGCCTAAAGGAGAGCATGCTTTTCTAGTTTGTCTTGGCTATTTTCCAGCATGTTTTAGGCCCTAAATTACCATGTAGAAATTCTTTTGGGCTGGATAAAACTCTCATGCATTGCATTACATAGTTGTAGTTCATGTGCTTCAAGAGTCCATTGTTTGGGCATATCATTTGAGCTTGTTTTGGTGCATGATCATGGCATTTTCAGCATGTTTTTGGCATGTAGAAACACTGTTTTGAGGTGGTTGAGACCTGCATGCATTGTACCATATAGCTATGGTTTATGTGCTTCATTGGCCTCTTGCATGAGCATGCTTCATTGACTTGTTTTGGCCTTTGTTCCATGCACTTTAGCCACTATTTTGAGGCTGCATAACTCTTTCAAGTTGATTTTGTTGTTTAAGGCTTGCCTTGTGTGGTTATAGTGTAATGCTCTTGCATGCCTAGTTGATTAGTCCATTTGAGCATGAGTGCTTGAACCATTTGCATGTTGTAGTAGTGTCTTGCACACAATTTCATAGCGTACTTCATGTCATTCATGCCACTTCCTTACATGTTTCACTTTCATTGCTTTGAAAGTAGCCTTGAGCCTCTTGTCGGTTTGAGCATGAAGTTAAGACGTTCATGCTTAATGGCTTTAATCCTCTTGAGGGTTTCTACTAGCCAACGACATGAGGTCTTCTTCATGCTCAAGGCACTTGAGGCTTAGGCCCTCTTTCCCATTAGAGAACTCTCATTTGGACTTAATCAATTAAAGGATGAATTGGTAATGCTAAAATGAGTAAATAAAATTGATCAAGTAAAACGGCAAGATAAGCATAATATGTGTTTGCATTGCATGTGTCAAGTGTTCGATCGGACGTAATATCGAACACAAGGCGGATTAGTCCATTTCATACTTAAAGTGATGAAATGAGCTAATCCCCTTTGTCGCCAACACACTTGATCATGCATGATAGGGTTGTGGCACTTTGTGTGTATTTGTGCATTCATGTCATATTAAAACGTGCAATTCGACTCCTCGGCCATCATGCATTGAAATGCGTGATTGATGGCCCGAGGGTCGAGGGCCATGCTCCCTTGAGTCCATTGCATGATAGGGAGTGTGTCCATGCATACATTTGCTTGAAAATTCCATGCCATACACTGCTTGCCCTCTGCTGCTGTCAACTGCAGGTTTCAGCAGGAAGATTTGCCGGCCGGCAGTGTTGAGTGCCGACCGGCAAACATATTTGGCCGAGAGCACCAGATTTGGCCGATGATCCCATTCCCATGGCCGGTGGTACTTTGCTCTGGCCGGTGACAATCCGGGGGACTCAGGGAGTGATTCAAAGCAGTTCTGGAAATTTTTGTGATCCTCAGAGGGGTAGGGCAGTGTAAACAGAGGCAACAGTGCTATGGCAGCGAGTTTCGGGCGAGACAGATCAAACATGCATCATCCACGCATCCCGAGGCGAGGCTGCGGCCACCTTCCTTCTGTATTTAATTTGTTAATTAAATTAGAAGTTTTGTAATATTTAATTAGCTAGAATAGTTAATATTTATTTTGTTTTGTAATATTCTTTTGGTCCCTCCGGGCGAGGGCAAATCTGTAATAAGTGTGAGTGTGTGCATGTCTTCCACCCCACGTCTTTCTTCCCTTTTATTTACCTGCTTATAATGGTAGACTAGGGCATATTTAAATTAGCATACCTTATGCAATGCATGCGTGCATCCATACATTTGTCTTGCATGCACCGGGCTCGGTACATCATACAAACTGCATTGTATTTTCAATTCCAAATTGAATACGTGATAGTTGTAGCATTTCACATGCCACTTTAGGGTTGCCGAGCCATCCTAATCACATCCTGTATGTGTTGCATTAGCCACTTAACATGAACTAGGACATGCATGTTTGCTAACCAGTTTATTGTTTCGGCACGGAGTACGATGTAAGTATTTATGCTTTAGCATCTCGCATGCGTGTGAATGTTAACATGACAGTATGCTTACCATGCGGCTAAGTGCTTATATGAGATAAAATGTTTGAATGCCTGTGGGTGAAGGTTGGATTGTTTGAGCTGGAAAAAATCGTTGAAATCCGTATTTTAGCCTACTTGCGAGTAGCAAATTTCAAAGTATTTTTCAAAACAAACGGATATGCGATGCTTGTTTCCAAATTAGGCAATCTAGTCTATACTTGTTTGCTGTGCGCATAATTAGTAATTCTAGGCTAATAACCGGAACAAGAACACATAATGTTTTAAAAATCGGATATCACGGTTAGTAGAGGCCGGTCTTCGGACCGGGCGAAAGGGGGTGCTCATAGCTGACCTTCCCCGATCGTACCCAAGCTCCCGAGCCGAGGACAACTTTGGTGATGACGACACGTGGCCTTTGGCACCGAGTCAGGGTTTCCTAAATTTCCCAAAAAAAATATTTAGGTGGCGACTCTGTATCTGGCAAAGCAGTCCATGTTTGGCACTTCTTTCAAAATCTGTTTTTCTCAAAACGATTTGCCAGAGTTGGACTCTTTGGTTCAGATTAAGAACCGCAACAAACAAAAGGGGAGTCCGAACTGTAGCATGAGGTCCCTCGCGGCTGTTACAGTTTCTGGCGACTCTGCTAGGAATT
>JAPPVO010000029.1:128930195-128994180 GCA_030407325.1 Camellia japonica | reverse complement strand
TTTTTTTGTCGCTAATACTTTTTACTTTTGGCGACTACTTGTTTAGTAGCCAATTTAGGACTTTTGGCGACTAAATTTTTTTAGTCGCCAATACCTTCCCCGACCGTCTTTCCGCGACCAAGTTGGCGACCAAACTATTTAGTCGGGAAAACCTTTTGGCGACTAAAAATATGACTTTTGGCGACTAAAACTTTAGTCGCCAAAAGTGCATTTTCTTGTAGTATAATAAAGGCCAAAAAAGCTACCTCTTTGCCAAAAGAGGCCAAGGGATGATTAACTAACAACAGGTTTTTCAACAATCCTTGCGCGCATGTGCAGAGGGGGGTTGTATCTAGAGATATAAGGTTTGTTTGGTTTGTATGTCAAGATATAATTTTTGAGAAAAAAAATTTCAAAATTTTGTTTGGTTCAAATTTTTTGAATTTTTTTTTTTAAATCACTTTCTCTCTATCTCCTACACATCAATCAATCACTTTTTCTCTCATACACATCTACTCAACTATAATAACATAACAAATCATCCCAAACTTCCAAATTCCAAAACTCTTTTTAAAATGGAAAAAGCAGGGTAGCTTGAATTGCTCGAATGGCCGAATCCAGGTAGTGCTACAACACATATTTTATTTTTTTTATTTTCCTTCTTCCTCGAAACTAATTTGAATGAAGGAGAGAGAAACAAAGAGGCGAGAGAAGGAGAGGAGGAGGAAGAGAGGAGAAAAAAAAAAGAAGAGGAAAGCTTGATCTTTGGAGAAGGGAAAGCTTGTTTTGATTTTGATTTTGATTCTCTCAGATCTAACTCTTCTCTCTCGCTCCTCTCTCTCTCTCAAACAACGATTACCACGCCGCCACCACCAACGATCTAACCACCACCAACAATGATCGACTCTTTCTCCCCGATGTTAACCCTCATCCTACTCACCTTCTCTAGATCTAGTTCATGATTTGGGTAGGCAACGGTTGGATCGTGCAAGTAGAGGGTGACATTGTAAGATTATAGGATCTATATACTAGAAATCAAAACACTATGAATATAAGTAACTACTAAAATATAAACTTAGATACATACCGTTTGATTCCGTTATTGTCTTGAGTTTTGCTTCCCTGAAAGAATATGG
Source organism: Camellia japonica (assembly GCA_030407325.1). NCBI lineage: Eukaryota > Viridiplantae > Streptophyta > Magnoliopsida > Ericales > Theaceae > Camellia > Camellia japonica. Next base: position 128,993,065 of record JAPPVO010000029.1, on the reverse strand, counting down.
CATTCACAATTGGAAAACCTTAGCACCAGCTCTTCCCCTTATTCTCTTAATCTTTTTGTTGTCTTTTCAATGGGGCTAACAACCCTTTGATCTACATATATATAAATATATGTAAACCCTAATAAGGATAGGAGAGGGGACTGGGCCTAAATAAAACAATTACTGGACCCTCCCATTAAGGAACCCAAATAACTTAAAAGAGGCCTTACACCTTCATATCTGTAGACACCCCATTTTTGACCGACCTTAAGACTCAGATGTCACCGATTGAGCGCTCGGTGATGTTGCATATTGTGCTCGTTCAGAAGTCTCAGAGTCGCGGCCGTGCGCCCTGCCTCTGGACTTCCGAACTCTCTTCTGTGCCTTGCCTCGGTTTGCGAACCAGACTCAGTTTTCTCTGTTTTCTTTCCTGAGGGGAGGGAGAGGTCCCGTAGACCATCTCTCAGTGGCCGTGGGCTACATTTCGTGGCCGTAGGCCATTTTTCCCATTTCGGAGTCCGGTTCCCGGTTTTCGGAGCCGTCAGGCCGTGTGCCTCGGTTCGGGACCACCCAACCATCTCCGATTCCTCCGGTTTTTGGCATGCATCTCATTTACTCCCTTTCGAGGGACACTGGGGTCTTAGATACCCACTTCGTGGCCAAACACCACTTTCGGTGCTTAACGGCCAGTTTTCGGGACCCCGAACTGCGTGTTTCGGCCCCGAGCATTCGTTTTGCATCGGTTTTCGTTCATTTTTGGCAGGTACCTCTGTTTTATCACCAGGAAGATCACTGGAGGGTGGGAGGCTAGCAATTGTCTCAGCAATCAGTTATGCTCCTCCGACGCCCCCCGGCGCCCGTTTTTCTCACTTCCGGGCTAATGTTGAACACCCTAGGGCTATTTTCTTCGAGCCAAAACCACATATTTGTGTTATACACACATTGGAGGATCCTAAAAACACATGGCCGGCCAGTAATTCTTTTGTCCATTTTGAAACCTCTTTGAAAAGTGGCTTGTTGTTTCTCCTGTTTCAGAGTTGCCAATTTCCAACCATAGGGTCTTGTTGAGCAGACCTGGGAGGACACCAATACCTGGTGGCCGGCCACTAATTCATTTGGCCCATTTTGACCCTTGGCCGGCCGGCCATAGGGGGTGGCCGGCCGGCCACCTGCAGCAAAAACACATGGCCGGCCATGATCCCTATGCTGTGTACTTTACAGCTGTGCACCTTTTTTCCCAAAAAGATCTGTATCCGGGGGGGGACAGCTGGTGGAGGGAAGCTTGGTTCACTTTTTCCCTCCCTTTCTCCCCCCTTTTGGTCTATATAACCAAGCTCCAAAACCTGATTTGAGGGTTGACAAAAAACCCTTGAAGCCTCTTACATTGCCTCTCCCAATCTCTCTCATTTCAAGCTCCAAACTCCAAGTTCCAACTCCATTTCTTCATTACAACCAAGCATCACCACCACTACTCTATTTCCAGCAGCTAGGAGAGCTTTCCAGCAGCTAGGAGGCATCCATTCTTCAAGCAAAAGGGAGCCAAGACTTGTCTACAAGGGTAAGTCTCAATCTCCCTCTTTTGTAGCACTTTCTTGCCTCATTTCTTAAGCCTATTTGCTTATTGTTTTGGGCTCCGACCTTAACTGAAACTAGGCCTATTTTGAGCTATTCTTAATGTTTGTTCAAGGGCTCAATGTAAACCCTCCGACCCTGTTTGAGCCCTCCATCTTGCACTTGTTTCAATATCCTCTTATATGCCATTATTTTGCATTGAATATTTGGCCTATGTGTGATCTGTTTCCGAGCACAATGTAAACTGTAAGAGGGCCTATTTTGAGCCCCTCTTCAACATTGAAGAAGGGCTCAACCCTGTTTGGGTCCTTTATCTTGCACTTGCTTCATAATCTCTCATATTTACCGTAAATTTGCATGATTTGTTTGACCTACATGTAGTCTGTTTTGGAGCATGTCATGAACTGTGAGTAAGATTATTTTGTGTCCCTCTACAACATTGTAGAAGGGATCAACCTTGTTGGGGGTCTCCATGTTGTGCTTGTCTTTATATCCCTCTTTGGCCCCCATTTTTGCATGCTTTGTTAGGCCTATCTAGCTTCTGTTTTCGGCCATGAGCAGTACTGAAAATATCCATATTTTGGCCTTCTTGTCATGATTTGTTAAGGGTCCAAGGTTGTTTGATGAATGTACGGCATACCTCATGTTCTAGCCTTTGTTGGCTTCATTCTTGCATGACATTTTTAGCATGTTTGCATACTGAGTTGGGGGATGTCATCTACTGTAAATGTTCATATTTTTAGTCCCTCTTCAGTGTTGTAGAAGGGTATTTTTCCATTTGGACATTGCATATATCACTTACTTCAATACCCCTCTTGGGGAGCCTTTTTTGCATTCTTGCTTAATCCTATGTGTGCTTGCTGTTTAGCCCTTTTTATGACTGAAAAATGCTTGTCTTGGGGCTGTCTTGCTACTGTATTTTCATTCCATGTCCATATTGTGCATGCATTGCATAGCTATAGGCCATTTCGGGCGCCTAATTTCGCATTTCGGGACCATTCCTTGCATTTGGTGCCGCTTCGCCTCATTTCGGGGCTGTTTTCCCCCACATTTCAGTGCCAAAATTCATTTGCATGTTTGCATATCATTTCCATGCCATTTCATGCCTTAGGGCCATCGCCTCGGTTTGCGCGCCCGTGTGCACGCATTTCGAGGCATCTCATTTTCATCCCACGGCCTCCCGTGTGAGTGTGGCTGAGGCTCTCTCATGTTGGTGTAAGCCCATATTGCATCGTATATCTCATTTTAGTCCTGTTGCATTCCGTATGCCATTTTCTCAGTTTGTGTGCCCGTGGGCACGCATTTCGAGACATCCCATTTTAGTCTCATCGTATATCATATTTCATGCCATTTCATACCCTAGGGCCATCGCCTCGGTTTGCGCGCCCGTGTGCACGCATTTCGAGGCATCTCATGTTAGTGTAAGTCCAATTGCATTGCGTATGACATTTTATGCCTTAGGATCATTTCCTCGGTTTGCGTGCCCGTGTGCACGCATTTCGAGACATCTCATTTTCATAGCATTGCGTGTGTTAGGATTGCATATTAGTTGCATTTCATACATATCATGCATATTGCATCGTGTTCGGGATAGGAGTTAGCCCGGGCACGGGAAACGAGGCACGTTTCGTACTCCGAGTGACGGAACGGGTCTCAATTCCCAAGTCACCGACACTCCGAATTACCCATGATGGAGTTAGGTTTTGTTGTAGCATTCATATACATTCATCCTATATCGAGTTGTGCAATCCGATTCCTCGGCCATCATGCATCGGGATGCGTGATTGGTGGCACGAGGATCGAGACATGCATATATTTGTGAAATACATTGCTATGCCCCTTTCCTGCTCTCTGTTGCAGCAAAATGAAGAATCGGCAGCTTTTCAGAGTCCGGCACGCATTTCGAGAAACATTGCAAAACAGAGGCTAATTGGGGCATCCCAGTAGATTTCCGCGCAAGGCAGCCCAGCATACATCATTCATCAGAATCGAGGCAGCCCCTGGCTTGCATGCCAGTTTACAGTTTTTCTTATTTAATTTGATAATTAATTAGAAATTTGTATATTATTTCGGACTGTACTATTCTTTTATTTCGGACTGTATTATTATTTCATTTCGGACTGTATTATTTATTCGGATCCTCTGCGCGAGGGCATAATTGTAATAAGTGTGGGTGAGTGTGATGTATGTCTTCCAACCCCACGTCTTTCTTCCCTTTTATTTACCTGCTTATGATGGTTAGATTAGGGCATGTTTCAATTAGCATACAGTATGATAGCATGTTTGCATTCATTCATCTGTTTTGCACGCACCAGGCTCGGCGCATCATACAAACTGCATTTGTATTTCAATTCCAAATTGAATACTTGATAGCCGTAGCATTCCATATGCCATATTTAGAATAGCCGAGCCTGTTATAGTTGCATTCTTGCATGTGTTGCATTAGGCAATTCTGTATAATTAGGGTCATGCATGATTTCTAATCAGTTTCCGTTTTGGCTTGGAATACTCGGTGAGTTTTATGCTTTAGCATCCTTGCATGCGTGTGAGTGACTGCCATGAATAGCATGCTTACCATGAGGCTATGTGCTTATGTGATATAACTGCCTTGAATGCCTGTGGGTGGAGGTTGTGTTACTTGAATTGGGATAATTCATCAAATGTTTGTTTTAAAGCCCACTAGATAGTGGCAAAATCATGTTTTCTAAGCCCACCTGAGGGTGGCAAATCCATGTCTTAGCCTACCTGCGGGTAGCACCATCAAACCATTTTCAAACAGACAAACATGAAATGTTTTGTTCCAATTTAGGCGACTTAGTCTATACTTGTATGATGTGCGCATCACATAGTAACCTAGGCTAATAACCGGAATAAGAACACACAATGTTTTCAAAAAACAGATATCATGGTTAGTAGAGGCCGGTCTTTGACTGGGCGAGCGGGGGTGCTCACGAAGTGACCTTCCCCAATCGTACCCAAGTTCCCGAGCCGAGGCAACTTTGGTGATGACGGACACGTGGCCTTTGGCACCGAGTCAGGATTTCCTAAATTTCCCATTAAAAAAAAAACATTTAGGTGGCGACTCTGTATCTGGCGAAGCAGTCCATGTTTGGCACTTCTTTCAAAAATCTGTTTTCAAAAACGATTTGCCGGATTTGGACTCTTTGGTTCAAGATTGAAAACCGTGACATTTGAGTCCTTCGAACTGTGGTGACCCAATATCGAACCAGAACGGGGGAGGACTCGCACTCCTTCTCCCCGGGATGCGTTCGGGGGCGTCTACAATATCACATATCCACATATAAAATAATATATACACTAAGATGACCATGGCCCAAACTTTATGGATCACAATAATAATTTTGGGCTCATACCGGTCAATCTATCTGAATCACGTTCAACCTGTTTTTCACAAACCAAACAAAATATAGTCAATGACAGCCTAATTGAGAATAAATTCTTACATTCTCCCACTTAGGCAACATTGACTACTACTTTAAGAAAATATTTTATTTAAGAAAAAATGACTCTCGGGTTAAACAACTTTAGTGGCCACATAAACATGATTCAGAATAGAAACATCTCAGCAAGAATCCCGTTCAATGAGAAATATTAATATCGAACTGTAGCGGTAATTATGCTATTGAACAACATAACACCTTCCACAATTACAAACACTAATATCTCACCAACATGGATTCCTATATGTGATAAAGTGTAGTGTGGAATTTCAGCATAATTGATCCAAAAATTATATAACATGCTAATTCCACATTCAGTCCTCTGTATGGTCTTGACAAGACCTCGTAAGAAATTTTATTCCATTTTATACTTCCAAAAGAAGCCTTTATTCCTCTAAACCGAGGTCTTTCATGCTTTAAACCAAGCATCATATTTTATTGATCCATATACACTTCTAAACCAAAGCATTAATCTTTATATCTCAAAATTAAAATATAACTGTAAGAGCTCATATAAGAGGTATACATATATGACAATTACTATTTATGTGTACACACACATAACTATAAACAAAATGTGAATAAACACATTAAACTTTATTAACTGAAATATACCATAGATAATATTCATGGGTAAAAATTTTTTTTAACCTAGCACATAAAAAATTGTAAAGTACCCATATGCTCAATATATTTAGCAAACTAAAATTTGGCCTAAACCCTATATTTAGAAGATCAACTAGTATGTATTCTATAACATGTGCTCATAAAGAATATCGTCTTTAACAACTCTCTAATTCTGAAGTACTTTAAAATTATGTATTTAACACCATCAGAGTTTTTGTTATTCTTCATAGAGAAAATTAAAACCATATATCATAATACATCTTTATAGGTTTGGAGATGAAATTAACAATTCCAAGCTCTGAAATAAAATTCTTTAATTACATAACTCAAGTCGAACTCTAAAACATGTTTGTATAGTGAAAAATTATAAGAGATTTTATGAAACTCTTTCATGAAACAAGATCTCATGCAAACATAAAAAATGTAACCAGTAACAGACACTAAATATCATCTGAGCAACTTCCAAAGTCAACATTTTACAACCAATAATATTAACATGATTAATTCTTCTATAGCCAATTGTATAATCTTTAATTCTCTATAAATATCATGACACTTTATGTCTTTTAACCCAATGGTCGAGGCTTAAATTAAAATAATAATTGTTTAACAAACTAATTGCATATGCACCAAGTTTAATTCAAATTTCATAATTCATTAAACTCTCACAATACTAGCATACAAGACATTCCTCATGAACTTTTTCTCAAAATCATTTTATGAATACTGAATATTACTTAATTAATCTCGATCTAAGAAGAGCAACGTAAAGCTTTCAATTCTGTATATTAAATTCAGTGAAAATGTGATCTAGGTATGTTCTTTGAGATGAGACAAATATTTCTCTAAGTTATTTTTCAAGTATCTCAATGCCAAACACATAAAATACTTTGTCAAGATATTTTATATCAAAAATTTATTAACAACAATATCTTCGCATCAAGTATTAATTCAAAATTATTACTAATAAGTAAAATTCCATCGGTATAAAGGATCAACAAAAATAAATTGCTCCCACTAACCTTGAGATATATGCATAAATTAACAGTATTATCCATAAAGCCAAGTAATAATATTTGGTAAACCTTTAAATATCATTACTCATAAATTCGTTTAAAATCATAGATAAATTTGTTTATCTTACAAATCAAATTTATTTTGTTTGGCGAAGCAATAGATAAAAATGTCACAATACCACTATAATCATTATAAACCTATATTTATAACATTGGTAAGAACAATACTCTTTTCAAATCACAACCTCTTGCAATAGCATTGTATTTATTTATTTATCTTTAAAAAATACTCATTAGATTTCAAACTTTTAAAAAAAAGTATAACATGATCTCATATCTAATTAATAATGTCTACCAATTCATTTACCATATTACAAATCGCCAATATCTTCATCATAGGTAACAATCATCTCTTCAATCTCTTGATATTACTCATTTAGAAAAATAATATAATCGCAAGGATCTTTTAATTGTATGAGAATGTTTAGAAGGTTGCACGTGTTATACATGTTCAACTTTTATCAATAGACTGAATAGACACTTCAGATTCTACTTGCACTCTCACTTTCTCTATGTGAGAACGAACAGACCAATTTATTATAATAGGCACAAGTATACAAGAAGATTTATATATTTAAACTGTTCACCAATCTAATAACTTCACATTTTAAAAGCTTAAAAGATTCTTATGTCAAAACCAAGATAATAAAACCATTGACAACTTACAAAGTAACAACAAATAGCTATAGGTCCCATTTTGATTTCAAAAATATATCATAAATTTTTTTACTTTTGTACAATCCCAAACTCAAAAGTGTTCTACTAGTTCACAATTCAAAAGTGTTTTTTTTTTAAATATTTTTAACTTAGTATTATATGTAAAGTATACACAAGTATATATAGTAATTAAAAACATTCTATCACAAAAACACTCGTATAATTTAAACATGTTGACATACACATCATCATTTTACTAGAGTCCAATTACGACGCTCAAGTACTCAACTTTCTTCTGAAGTTACAACCATGATATATTTAAATTGATTCCACAATTTTGTAAAAATTAATAAGAGGTTACTACATTAACCAAAATTATCATGTTCAGTATAATATCCATCTTCAATTAATAATTTTAAAATCTTCACCAATATGTTTTTCAACATAAATGAGATAGACAAATGTATAACATCAATACTCATTTATAAAATTAATAGAATAATTTCTCCCACACACTTTATGATAATTATCATCCAAGTCAAAATAAAATCTATTTCAATTATTATTATTATTTTATTTATTACCAAAATTAAAAATAATAACAATGCTTATTTTGTTGACATTAAAATTGAATTTTATCTCATAGATGATATAAAAATAACATTTTTTAAAATAAGATCAGTACTAAACTATAACTTAAATAACTTGACTAGAAAATAAAATTTTGATTAACACAAGCATTTTTTTTTTTTAAAGTAGTTTAAAAATAAATAAGGAGATTCCGAAGGTGGGAAGAGCGTCATGGCTCACAAAAAATTCTAAAGAATTTTTCTTACTTGAATTAATAATATATATAGAGATTTGCGAAATATTCTGAAAAGGAAAACATAAAACACTAAAGAGAGATAACGATTTGTAAAAGTCGAAGGTATTATATAGAGCATTGTAGAGTATAATTTAGATTTTCTTATAAGAATCACCTAGTGAATATTATAAAACTCTACTTTCTTAACGGTAATGCTGGGGACCCCCAGTGGGGGGTGACCCCCAGCACCCCCACCTCCACGTGGGGGGCTGCCAATAGGAAAAGAAAAAAGAAAAAAGAAAAAAAAAAAAAAGTTTTGGACCAATCAAAAGTGTAACGCCCTCAAAATAAACCCATAAATCAAATAATATTGACATGCTTAGACATAAGAAAATAAAGCATAATTACATTCCATCAGAGTATTCATTACAAAATGTATTACATGTTGACAACAAAAGTAACTGCCCTATGGGCTTACAACTTTCCAAGTCAACACTTGGATACAAAAAAGAGTACTAACTCGAAACACAAAATAAGCCCTTGGCTTGATATACATGTAATACAAAAATGTAATCACAAAAGATGTTCCAGCCACTAAGCCTCTCAAGCTACGTCCTTGGAGGTGACATGCTACCTGTACCTGAAAATGATGTCCCATATAGGGTGAGCCAACGCCCAGTAGAGATATGCTAAACATAATATAAGCAATAACTAAAACATTGGCCATTGATAAATGTTTAGCTCATATGAATCAGTTCATAAACCATTTCAATTACATGACAAAAGTGACCATGTTTCATTCCATTTTCCATTTCTTATCCAATTCTCAATTCATAACTATGGCTCAGAACTTGGCCAAACAATTTGATTGAAATCACATCTCATATCAACAGTATTTCTATTTAAGATGAGACAATAACTCATATTAAACATTTCACACTTCATAACAGATACACATTTTGGTGCTGTATCAATAACACATGACAACACTTCCATACTTCACAAATGATACACATTTTAGTGCTGTATCAATGTCAAACAAAAACACTTCCATACTTCAAGAATGATACACATTTTAGTGCTGTATCAATGGAGTCCATCCCCTATCTCCTCCCAAACAATATCCGGTTTAGAGGTCCATCCCCTATCTTCCCCTAAACCGTGGAGTACATCCCCTATCTCCTCCCACACAACACAATGTATATAAACACATATCATATACATAATCAAATCAATACATAAAATTCATGTATTATATCAACCGTCATATTCGATGACATACTCATTTGATTAGTTGTAGTTTGCCTAATCATCATGCATTGTCTACAACAATCAAGACTATCCTCTACCGATAGCCCAAAGCAATTATTTCTAAACAGATAATAAATGCATCAACAGATAATTTATCCACATTTTCAAAAGTGAGCGATTAATAAATCCAACTTCACTATTCCATCTCATATTGAGCCAATTTCATTATTTTCAACTCAATTTCACATTTTCATCATAAATGTCATTAATTACACTAATGACCAAAATATACCCAAACATGGCATTTTTTCCCTTTTTTTTCTCAATATTGAACCCAATGGTCCAAATATTATCAACAACATCAATATACTTATTTTGAAACCCAAATACACCTTTATGGTTCAAAAGAAACAAAACCCCTTTTTCTAAAAATTACACATTTAAAACCCTAACTTCCAAAATCCAAAACCATTTATACAAAAGCTCAATATTCATGTCAAAGCTCATAAAGATGAGTAAGAATCCTTACCTCAAGAGATGAAACCAATGGGGATGATGGAGAAATCTCGAAATGCTCCAAACCAAGAAATTTTCGGATGGATAGGTGGCTCTCAACAAGCTCTACACTTTTTACAAAGACACTAAGAGAGTGGATCACTCTAACTAGATCAAACCCTAGAGAGAAGGTAGATCCTAGAGAGAGGAGCTCTCAAAAGAGGTTTTGAAAAGTAAGAGAGAGAAAGAAAAGTGAAAAGTGATTCAAAATCACCCAGCTGCCAACTGATATACGACTATCCCCCTCGAGCGAAAAATAGGACACTCGAGCGTCAAACACAAGAAACTGGACCCGTTCGAGCGCAATGGTACCCGTTCGAGCGCCAAGACACAATTGCAAAACACTCCCGCTCGAGCGCAAAAAGGGAAGCCGCTCGAGCGTAGATTTTCCCTTTCCAGTACTTTTACAGACATTGAACTACCGCTCGAGCGTCAAGATAACCGCTCGAGCGCTACCCGCTCGAGCGTGAAAAACACACCTGCAGTACTTTTACAGACAAACAAACTACTGAGAGTGTGTAAACCCCGCTCGAGCGCAAGAGGACCCGCTCGAGCGGATCACCTGAAAATTGGGCAACAAGGTTTGAAACTCAAACTCAACCAATCTACAACAACCCTGCCCAACACATCCTAAAACTCAAATATATGGAATTAAAGGATGACAACACAGCATACACAACAACCAACTCCACAGAACCGAGTCCGGAATACAATAACTAAAGAAAGGAAAACCGGGATCGCTATAAAAAGGGACTCCCAGCACCCCCATGGGGGTCTTATGCATTTTCCACTTTCTTAAATAGTTAACATTGAATATAATTTCAATCTTTCACACTATATTGAGGTCTTAAATAAAATGGTTAAGAAGACACATTCTCGAGTATGTCAATATCTAAATCAGTTAGTCTTAAAGCTAACTCAATATCTTTTAACCGATTCATAATCAAAACTTTAATGGAGTAAATTTGATTTTCATAAAAATATCTCCTTTCATTGCTTTCAATTCAATATAATATCATTCAATTATATATAGACAATAATAATCTCATAATCACAATTAATATTCTCAAATATTTAAAATGTATCACTCTTAAACTGAATATATAGAAAGCATGTTCACAACTCCAACTTTCAATTATACATAGGCAATTAGTATAATCTCACAAGAATATACTGCGAATAAACTTTAGCAATATTCTTAGATGTGCCAGAATGTATCACTATATAAACACCTTTGGGTTGAATATATAGAATATAATCAACATCTTTAAACTTCAATAATCTTAATTAATTATACATGGGCAATAATTATAATCTCACAACAATGGGCTGCAAATAAACATTAACAATATTGTTAGATGTTTCAGAATGTATCATCTTATAAATACCTTTGGGCTAAATATATAAGGTACATTCTAACACCTATAAACAAGTCAACTAGCAAGAATGATTTATCAAGAAATTATCTCCTTTGGGTAGATAAATTCTTTCGAAATCAATAAAATTTCCCTTACTAGCGGCTCACACTACCTCTAAAATTAATACACTCAATCAACCCCCTTTGGGTAGCTAATTGAGTGATATAATATTAGAAGAGCTTCCCAGAATCTTTATTAAAAAATCACTTTAAATCTCAATAAGTTAACCACTTCGGCAGTATCACCCATATCGATTCAAAAATCTTCCAATTGGGACTACAAAAATAAATATTTGTCCACCTTTAAAACTTTATTTATTTATTAACAATAATGCAATCTGTAACCTATCAAAGCGTATATAATATTGTCTTATGAATCACTAATAAACAGTTACTCAAAAATAATATCTCACGGCCAACCAAAATTTGCATATGAATTTACAAAAATTACACAAAGTGATATACATGATATAGAACTCTTAAACAATCTAATGTTTATGTAAAAGTCATAAAAACGAATATGTTTCATATGTTTTGCAAATATTTGATTAGGTAAGATTTGAAATATATATATATATATATATATCAATACAGATTCAATATACACACGTCCATACTTCACAATTTTCGTAAAACTACCATATCTAAATTACTTCTTATTTTATTTTATTTTATAAAGCACAATTGGAAGCAAACTATCAATACTCAAACAGTATGTACTCGTTACGTTGAAAAAGTTTGCGTGAAATTACTAAAGCACAATTTTGAGAGGCAAAAGCATCATTCAGTAAAACAAATATTAATTTATTCCTTATCATTATATAAAATAATTTTACTGAAATAATCTGCCATGATTTTGATTCTAATATAAACTTGCTCTGATACCACATGTAAGATTATAGGATCTATATACTAGAAATCAAAACACTATGAATATAAGTAACTACTAAAATATAAACTTAGATACATACCGTTTGATTCCGTTATTGTCTTGAGTTTGCTTCCTTGAAAGAATATGACATTCACAATTGGAAAACCTTAGCACCAGCTCTTCCCCACTTTCTCCTAATCTTTTTGTTGTCTTTTCAATGGAGCTAACAACCCTTTGATCTACATATATATAAATATATGTAAACCCTAATAAGGATAGGAGAGGGGGACTGGACCTAAATAAAACAATTACTGGGCCCTCCCATTAAGGAATCCAAATAACTTAAAACAGGCCTTACAGTTCCATATCACATATCCACATATAAAATAATATATACACTAAGATGACCATGGCCCAAACTTTATGGATCACAATAATAATTTTGGACTCATACCGGTCAATCTATCTGAATCACGTTCAACCCGTTTTTCACAAACAAAACAAAATATAGTCAATGGCAGCCTAATTGAGAATAAATTCTTACAAACATCACTATCGATCGCCGATTCATGTATAGATGAAATCTATGCATTATTTTCTGGGAATCTCATTATTCTTCTCTTCTTGCAGTATACTTGGCAGAAATTCTTCAAAGAATATGTGTACAGATTTCAATTTTGGGTGATTTATGAGGTGGGTTTATGAAATTTTGGATATTAAGTGTTGAAATTGAAACTACCAGCATGAAGAAAAGCAATGTTTTCAAATATATGAACCATGTTTGGACACATGCCATTTCCAACTTTTCATCTTTCTCTCTGCTCTCTCCCTTGTTTCTCCACTTTCCGTTGCTTTAATGACTGTTCCATACTCACAAAGCCATTAAAAAAGTTTCAGATTTTTTATTTTGTTTTATTTTTTTTCTGTGTTTGTGATGATATGCTTGGAATGTTAAGAAACTTGATTTTGATTCTGAGTTTGGTTTTAGAAAGAACAAGAAAGAATAGAGGGAGAAGATGAAGGAAAAAGAGGGAGGGAAGAAAAAAGAAGAAAAAAAAAATGCTAAAGCAACGTCGTTTTGGCACTTCGAGCCATTTGGGGTAGAGATAATTCAACTTAGCAGCTCTATTTCAAAATATACAACTACACAAATCAAAAAAATTTATAAACTCTCTCTCAATTTTTTTTGAAAATTTATCTCAAAATACAAACCAAACACATCCACAAATTTTTTTTAAAATATAACAATTTGTTTGGTTAAATTTTTTTTAAAAAAAAATTCAAAATCATTTTTCTCTCTACTACATATCAATCAATCAATCATTTGTTTCTCTCTTCCCTCTCTTTCTCTCACATCCCACACATCAATCAACATTCAACTACAAAAAAAATAAAAATAAATCATCCCAAACTTCAAAACTAATCTCAAAATATACAACCAAATAAATTTTTAAATTTTGTTTACTCTTTTTAAAAAATTATTTTTAAAAATTGTTTCACAAATATAAACCAAACATGGCCGAAGTTTGTCTTGATTTCTTATTAATGACTCCCAAGACTTGGAACCAAAATTCTAAACTTCAAACTTGCATTTCATTTCACAGCAACCTCCAGCTCTCGGGCCTGATATTAGGGTTCAAGTCACAAAAATAGTCTCTCAAGTAACGAGGGTAAGGTGTATCTTTTTCCCACTCAGTTATGATTTATCATTTTAAGTCTAGCATTAGATAACAATTTTGGGTTTGATCAAAAGATAACAGTTCCTTCAAATCCTGAGCCCACTGAAATTAGAAGATATCCAAATAGAAAATGGGGATATGCATTTTCACACTGCTTGTTTGTACTCCACAAACTGGCCTCAATCCATGTTTTGTATAGAATTAATAACAAGGTATTAGAATTCCAATCATAAGCAAACTATTCATGTATACTTAAAAAAACTTCTTATATAATTCCAAAAGATCAACCTAAACAAACAAGTTTGTTTAGATTATAGGCAATCAAACAAAGCATAATAATGCAAAAAACAAACACACACAAGAAAACACAAACTGATCAACAAAAAAAGCTTAAACACTGAATGGTACTAAAATTATGAAGCCAAGAGCCTAATCAACATTGACAGTGATTCTATCCATAATTTGGGCAACCACGTCCTTGGACTGCTTGAACAACCTAATACTCTTGTTCAGCTTTTCACGCTTCATTGCAACTGGTAGCGGCTCTTCTAGCATCCTTTCAATTCCATGGCCTCCATGCGAACCCATGACCTCCTTCACTATATCCGTTTGCATGTTCCGGTTCACCAACTCATTAATACTTAATAGCAAGTGTAAAGCCAAGTTATCAATAAATCTTCTCAGAACAATCTTCCAGTAAGCAGTGATTCTCATTTTCAAGTCAAATGCTTGCTCCCTAGTGCTTGAATAAAGCCGGAGATGCCCAACCTCAATCTTCCCAAAACCTTCAATCGTGATCTGCGGTGACATATAATGACTATTCATGACATTCCTGAAAGCATTCTGATGAGCCATAAGCTTAGCCCATTCTGTCATGTACTCTGGACTGCACGTATAATCAGCTAGCTTCTCCATCTCTACAAGCTCCGTCGCACGATCAAATGACTTTTCCTTCATTTTCGCTATAAGATTTTGTGTTGCTCTTCTTGTAGAAGACAGAAGTTGTGGGTAACTATCACAATGATACATCAAAACACGAATCACCACAGATTCAATGTAGTTCCACACTTTCGCCACGAAATCAACCGGCGTGTTTGCTATCTCCTTAACTTTCCCCCGCAAAATTATCAGAAAAGCAGCCCGGGGAAGAAAATTGGGCAGCCAAATTCCTTTGGTTTCATCCAAAACCCGAATCTCATCCATGAGAAAATTCTCAGTGGACTTGTTCCCGTCACTCTTCTGAAGTTCTTCAGAGTACTCGTTTAGCATTTCAGCCAACCTAACAGTACAATGCATGTTTTTGTCTTCTGGGTACTCATCAAACTCACCCCTTGACAAAATTTTCCTCAAGGACTCCATCGACAATCCAATAATTCGCATGAATGCTGTCATTGCTTCAGCAACAGATGACAATTTCTGGGGCATTCTGCTCAATTCTGAAACGTCTGACTTCAACTTCTCATTGATCTTCCTCACAATATCAGGCAAACATTTGGATAGCATGGTGGCTTGAATTTGGACAAGCTTTTGTGCAAGACGAGGAACACCCACCATAGATTTGTTGATCTTGGAAAGAAGTGGATGAGACTGAAAAAGCCTTGCTTCTTCAACCCGAGCATCTTCATAAGACTCATCGCCAATTCGATTCCTCACACATACATAACCAAGTCCTATGTTCACATCATCCGCAGTAACTTTCTCAGGCAATCCTTCAGGAGCTATATCAACCTTTGTCACAACAGCTAGAGTCCTCTCACCGGTCTTGTCAACACGCTGCGACATCCTTATCGACTCGCATGTTGGGAAATCAACTGTTGCAGATAAAACATTCAGAATAATACTCTCTTCTGGTTTGATATACTCCATTATGATCCTCGAAATTTGCTCATATATATCTTCTGGTTGGCCATGAACAGGGACTCTGGTGATTCCGGGAAGGTCCACCATTGTAAGATTAGGAACACCTGCCTTTTTCACAACCAGAGTCAAGGGGGTGTGGGAAATCCCCTTCCCGTTACCAGCAATCAAAGACCAACACAGGATTTCAATATAGAGTAGCCAAAATAAACACTAATCAAAGATTAAAAAAAATAAAAATAAATTACAACATTAATGTGGACAGAAATTATGATTTGTATTTGACATCCACTTTCATAAAGGTAGCCATTTAAATTTTTAGAAATTTAGATGAGCCAATCACTTACACTATGCTTGCATTATGAATTTATATAAAAATTTGAAAAAGAAAAAAAAGTTAAGACAAATATAATTCAAAATTAACAATAATCGTAACAAATCATTAGAGCACCTCTTCAGACTTTTTAAATGAGCCATGTTAGAGCATTTTTCGCGCTGAATAAAAAATTTCATCAAATTTTAATAAAGATTTGATGAAAAATTTGATTAAATACTGTTCACTCTTCAAATATATCAGATTTTTTCACATCTCTAATTTTTCAGGAGGACATCCGAACGGATGTTCTAGAAATTGTCTGGACATGAACAAAAAAATCTATCAAAGTTGCTTTTGGGTGGACATAAGGGACGATGTCCAACCCAACAATAACTACTTAAATTTAATAAAAGATGAAAGGCTTCGTTCATTTAATGAATTTTTTAGTTTCCCCTTCATTTGATATGAATTTGATGCCAATAGTGGAGCAAAAAAAGCGAGCCTATTTCATCAAATTTAAATTTGATGAAAAATCTAAGGAAATGAGATGCTCTTAGCTATTATAGCTATGTTAGTTATTATAATTAGTATGATGATATTTTAGTAAATCTAACATATTGATCATATTTTAGTAAATCTAACATATTAGCTATTATAATAGCTATTTTAATAAAATTCTTGAAGCCTAAATATATTTGAAGAGCCTTGAGAAGCATTTTAAATATTTTGTGTGCATAAATAGATAAAATAAATACATAAATAAATAAATAAAAAATTAAGCAAAATAAAAAACATATATTTTTAATATTTTAATTAATGAAAAATGAAGAATATGATTGAAATTGCTCAACATCTCCATTAATTGAAGGCTTAAATGTCAATTGACATATACAAATTTGACTTATCTCTAAAAAATACTCCACCAAAAATGCCAAATTTATTATTCTATTAACCTTAATCTTTTTTATTTTGATTTTTTGTGAACCTTTTTATTGGACCTCATACTCTCTATTGGTAAAATGGAAATATTCTATTACATTATCTAACCGTATGTATAATAATCTTTTTTTTAATATAAATTAATTATAAATTTTTATTTTTATTTCATAATCATTAAGGTAACGTTTTATAACGTTTACGTTTTTAGTTTATATTTATAAAAATTTTATAAACTAGTTTTATTTATTTTTGAAAAAATATAAACTATAAACACGTTTGGTTTGAACAAAATGTTTGAAAATTTTT
Source organism: Camellia japonica (assembly GCA_030407325.1). Taxonomy (NCBI): domain Eukaryota; kingdom Viridiplantae; phylum Streptophyta; class Magnoliopsida; order Ericales; family Theaceae; genus Camellia; species Camellia japonica. The sequence goes on along the minus strand of JAPPVO010000029.1, from coordinate 128,975,697 downwards.
AAAAACATAACCTAAAAAATATGTTTGTTCAAACTTAAAATATTTATATTTATTTTTATTATTTATGACAATGAAATCATACAAATTATAATTAAAAAAAAATTAATCAAAAAAATTTAATTGGAAAAAAAATTAATTGAAAAAAGATTAATTGCAAAAAAAATACTTGAAAAAAAAATCTGTTAATCAAATTTTTAAATTTCTGTTTAAAAATCAACATAAACTTAGTTTACAACTTTTTCTCAAATTTACAAATTGAGATAACCATTTATAAATAAAAAAAAAATTATCAAATAAGTTTTTATAATAATTTTAAATTTTTTTTAATATAAACTAAAAATTAAAAATGAAATAATTACAAAATAGGGCCCAAATATTTATTGAAAATCTTCCATTAGATATGGTATGTCAAATTTAATATTGTTAAGTCATCTCAATTTGATGGACTGATTTCTTTCGGGTGCCAAATCAGACTGAAGAGGTGTTGTGGGGTCCATTAGGCCCATTTTGGTCTTATTTTAATAATTTATATTTATTCATATTTTAAGATTTATAGAGTATTAGTGTTTGTTCGTGTTTGAAGGTACAGTATAAATAAAATAAGTGAGAAAAAATGAAAAAAATAAAAAGTAAATAAAGAAATAAAAAGGGAAAAAAATAAAAAGAAAAGAGAAAAGAAGGTGAGAGAGAGAGAGAGAGAGATTGCATGCGTAAACAAAGAGGGAAAAAAAAAAGAAAATGAATAAGAATTAAAGAAATTTTGACTTTTAATGAATTTGAAAATTAATCTCAACTCTTGAAACAAAATATATCTCTAAAATATTTTGACACATTTTTAAAAATTCTCTTGCTTTATTATATAGATATTATTCTTAAAAAATTAAATTTATCAGAAACATCAGTTTTTAAAAAAATAAAATGATGAAAAAATAACTGATTCATATAAAATTAATTTAATTATGTAAATTCTGTTATTCGATCTTGCTAATTTTTTTTAGTTAAATAATATGCTTGACTAATCTTAAAATATCAACAGGTTAATTATGTTTAATTATGGAAACAGCATCTAAAAACCAGCCCATTGGCCCGAATAGATCGGTCCACCCCCAAATTGATACTTCACTTTTGAGATAAGAAATTAAGAACAGTATGTTTTAAGAATAAAGAATGCAGATGTCGTACAGACCCTCACGGATGAGAGAGAGGGGAGAGGAAAAAAAAAAATACATGATCACTAATCAATTATGTTGTGTTTGGTTGGGAAATTTGATAAGAGATTTGGAAAGGGAAATGAAAAATGTAGGTGAAATGAGAATAAAATATGTCTAAATTTCACATAGTTTCACACACCTTTTCCCTTTCTTTTTTCAAATCCCTCTCAAAATCCTCCAACCAAACACAGCGTTAGGGTCATGGGATCACCTATTTTAGGCATTTCAAGCATTAATCTAAAAAATGCTAGAGATATCATTTTTTTATTTTTTTTTATGTAAATTCCTTGTTGTCTCATGGCTCAGGGTCGATCCTTACCTGCAATCTCATCGGTGGCGACTTTAATGGCTTCGGCGACATGGGTTTCATCAGTGGGCACTATTTTGCCAAGAAACTCTAAGTAAAGATCAGGTTGAGCATTTGAGTGGTGTTGGAGCCTCATTATGAGTGGCACTCTGGTACAAATGCCTTGGCCGCGTGGGAGGCTGATTCCGGCGAGGGATTCAAGGACACTGGACTTGCCAGCAGATTGGTCGCCGACGACGACGATGGTGGGGAGTTGAATGCCCTCTTCAGCCACCTTGAGGTGGCGGAGCTTGTCGACGGCGTCGAGGAGTGGTCGAATGCGGTCGTTGTAGGAGGACGTAAGTGGCGGAGCATCTGCACTTGGAGTAATTAGGTAGTCAGCTGAAACTGAAGAAAGAGGTGTTGGGTCTTCAATGGCAAGTGATGAGAATGATGTTGGGACGAATTCTAATGAGTTTTCTTCGATGTCTATGATGCTGGGACTCTGTTGAGAATGGCTAGCCATTGTGAGAGAGAGAGAGATGGATGGTGGGGGAGTAGAAGGGGAGTGCGCAGGAGAGGTGTTTTATAAGCAGGTGTGAAAGAAAAAACCGGTAAACTGTTTGGACCCATCGAATCGGACGAACCAGTCGATTTTGATCTGTTTTTATTACTATTTCGGTCTATTCGGTTATCTTGAAACAAAAAATCGAAATTCGGTTTGATTTTGGCTAATTATAATTTGAAAACCGTATATACCGAACTACACTGATATATACTCCCTCCTTTTTTTATTATTATTATGAGAAATGATTTGGATCCCTAAAATCCCCACCCCTAATCCCCCTAATTTCCTTTTTAGGAAACTGTTTCTTTTTTTTTTTTTTTTTTCTTTTTTTTTTTACTTGAAATGGCATTTCGGGAGATTCGGAGGCCCCACTTCGGGGATGAATCACTACCCTATTATTATTTATCGTTCATTTATTTTTTATTATTCTTTTCGTGCAAGTCATCTTTCTATCTCAATTCCAATAATCAAAACACACTTTCACATTGCCCAATGTTTCACATTGCTCAAAATAAATACTCCCTCCGTCCCAAAATAATGGTCCCTTTTGGGGAATCTAACTTTTTTTGGTAGTACAATTATTGCATTTAAAAAAAGTTGATTTTCCAAAATTATCCTTTTGATAGTACATTTTTTGAGAATATCAATGTCATAATTGTACTTTTTATATTATTTATTAATTTAAAAGAAGGGTAAAATAGGAAATTTATATTATTTTTGTACTTAATTTTTGAAGAGGGACTAATATTTTGGGATAATGAAAAATGAAATAAGAGACTAATATTTTGGGACGGAGGGAGTAAATAAAACTCTCTCTCTCTATCTAATTATCACACTGCTCAAGAATGAATCTCATGGTCTTTGATGTTTCTGAGAGTGATTGCAACTCTCTACAAAACAAATGCTCTGTCTCTCCTCTCTTTCTCTCTATCTTTTTGTGTGTGTTCACCAATGGAAGGTTTATATGCTTCATCTTCTTCCTACAAAATATTTTGTAAGTCTTCTGTCTTTCATCTTCTATCTTCATCTTCTTCATGTGAAGGTTGGATCTCTCTCTCTTTCTCTCAAAACCCTCTCATCTTTTTCCATCTTCCATCTTCTATCTTCATCTTCATGTATTCACCAATGGTCTTTCACCTTCAAGCAAAGATTTTGTTGAAGATCGAAGAACCGATGTGTACCGAACGAACCGCACCGCCCCAACGTAAAACCGCTTGGTGCGGTTCTTACTAGTAATTTGGTCTGTTTGGTGCAGATCAATGGAAAATCGAAGGGTGCGGTTCGGTGCGAAAATACCACAAAACCGAACCGCACTGCACCAATTTCACCCCTATTTATAAGGATGTGGTATCTGGTACGAACTCATATGGAATGTGATTTTAAACATGTAAATTAAGAGAGACTTGTTTTGAGAGATAGGTCAAAAAGGTTTTTTTTTTTTTTTTAAAAAAAAGTCATATAAAAATACAGGGATAATGAGACTTAAAAAGGTTAAAAATTTAAAAAGTTGACTTTTAACTTAATTGTCAAAATATGCCTAACACCAATTATCTTTCAATTATTTGTATTTTAATTACTCCCTAACATGTTCTTAGATTTTAATGGACTGGAAGGTATTGTTGGGTTCTTAAGATCCATCATGGCTGATAATTCGGTTAAATAGTTATCGATATTTGATCAACGTGATTTTTTATAGGAATAAAGTATTCGACGAGTTCTACACATTGAACAGTTCAGATAATTAAAAAAAACCTGTGGTGAGCCCCCATGGGCCCAAAAGCATGCTCCAGTCCGATCCCAGATTAGAGAGAAGCTTGACCCGTTTCAATAAGTTCTATTATTTGAACATTTGATCCACCAATTATATAGCGATCCTAGTTTTCCTCTTCATGTATTGTATTCCGAATTCGGGTCCCATGGTTGGTTATGATTGTTTATATTCTGTTTCCGTCCTTAAATTCTTTGCATTTGAGTTTTAGGAAATGTTGGGCAGGTTTGAAACAGGTTGGGTGTGATTTGAAACAAATGGTTGCTGTCCAGATTTTGGTTTCTTCGCTCAAGCGAGGCTTTTGTCGCTCGAGCGAGCTTTGAGTTTTAGTTTCTTCGCTCAAGCCAGGGTTCCTTCACTCAAGCGAGATTTCAGTGGTATGTCTCTTCGCTAGAGCAAGCATTCTTGCGCTCGAGCGTGCGTTTGTGTTTTGGAAAGACCTAAAGGTTGGTATTCTTCGCTTGAGCGAGGATTTTGTCGCTTGAGCGAGCAAGCTGTATGTTTTGTGTTCCTTCGCTCGAGCGAGAACTCTTGCACTCGAAGCGTGCATCTGGGTTACAGACCTGAAGCTTTGTATTGTGCGCTCGAGCGATGCTTCTTGCGCTCGAGCGAGGTGTTTGTTGTGTCTGGTCGCTCGAGCGACCACTTCTTCGCTCGAGCGAGCTTCGCACATATCAGATCGCAGCAGCAGTCTTCTTCCTCACTTTTTGATTTCATTTTCTTCTCAAACCCTAGATCTGGCACATTCTCTCTCTACATACACATTCTCTCTACAAATATACCTAGTTCTAGTGGTCTTCTACCCTAGTCTCTTTGTAAAAAGGTAGAGCTTGGTGTGGGCTTCATTTTGATTCGAAAAAGTTTGTGTTTGGAGCATCTTCGAGTTTCCTCATCTTCTCCATTGAGTCTCTTATTTTGAGGTAGGGATAAACTACTCATCTTTATGAGCTTTAACACAAATTTTAGTCATTTTGATTAAATGGTGAGATTATGGTAATTTTGAAAGTTAGGGTTTGGTTTGAAATTATAAAAAAGGGGTTTTATATTTGTGGGACTCCATGTGTCTTTGAGACCTTGTTAATGTATTCATTGTACATGAAATGGATGGATTTGGCCTTGAGAGCAATGTTTGAGAAAGGAGGAAAAATGTCCTAATTGAGATTAAATCAAATGTTTATGAAAATAATGAAATTAATCATGGGAATGCATAATTGAGTGGAAATTATGAAATTGGGGACCAAATGTGATTATTGGTATAATTGGATTGAAAATCGCTTACCTATGGAAAGTGTATTAATTTATCTGTTTGATGAATTTAAATATCTGTTTAGAAATAACTATTTGGGCTATCGGTGGAGGATAGTAGTGATTGTCGTAGAACTGCATGATGATTAGGTAAATTGAAACTAATCAACTGAGTTATGTCATTGAATATGACGGTTGGATTAATACATTGAATATGTGCTTAAATTGATCATTGTATATGATGAAGCGTTTAAATACATTATATATATATTTGTGTGGGAGGAGATAGGGGATGTACTCCAATGTGTGGGAGGAGATAGGGGATGGACTCCATTGATAACTAAGTTAGTCGGAGTGTCCAGGGTGAAAGTCCCGAAACCTTATATCCATCTGAATGATGTTAATGAATTGAAGTGTTGTCTTTATGAATTGTAGTCTCATTTCAAATCATTGATGAATTGAAGTATTGTTTTCATGAGTTGTAGTCTCATTTGAATTACTTGGATAAATAAACCATGTCGATAAAGTGAATTGGAAATGATAATGAAAGTGGGTTGTCAGAAAAATATCTACATTGATGGATTATAAAATAATGGTGTGTATCGATACACATGTGTTGAACAGTTATCAGATGTTGATGTTTTAGTTATTTCTCATATTATGTTTAGCATATCTCTACTGGGCTTTGGCTCACCCTATATGGGACATCATTTTCAAGTATAGGTGATATGCCGCCTCCAAGGATGTAGCTTGGGAGGTTTAAAAGCTGAAGGCTTATTTTTGTAGTTATCTTTTGTATTACATGTAATTCAAGCCAATGACTTAATATGTTAAGAGTTAGAATTCTCTTTTGTTGTAACCAAGTGTTGACTTGGAAAGTTGTAAGCCAGTAGGGCATTTATTTTTGTTGTCAACATGTAATACTTTTATAATGAATACTCTGATAAATGATATATGTTTATTTCTCCTATGTCTATGGTTATCATGAGTGATTGGGTGATGTATTATTTTGAGGGCGTTACAACTTGGTATCAAAGCATACTGGGTTTGAATACTTTGGGTACGTGGGAAGTGGTTAGTACCACAATGGGTTTGCCTCGCTTGTTAGAGACTTATGTATGATGTTATGTGCTTACGTGATAACATGTTTATGTGACTATATGGGTATGGGATTTAGTTTCTAGGATGTTGATCGGGTCTATGGGTTTCTAGGAGTCCTATTGGAAAGGCACTTGATCACTGTCATTTCTGACCGGAGCTCTAGCAATGCCATAGGACGGTCATTATCCGAAAATGAAATTCGTAAGTGCTTATGTGATTATGTGCTTATGTGGGGTGAATTACAGTTATCTAACGTATTAGGACGCGAGTGAAATAGTTTCGGCACATTTGTGAATGTGCTAATGTTCTTGTTACCTTCATTAGGATGTCAGGACGAGGACGTAGTGGTAGGCGTGGTAGGCCTAGAAGGCAGGAGATTCATATACTGGATGATATTCCGGTGCAGGAGGAGGGTGTTGGTTAGGCTAACGTGGCCGAGCCAGTGGGTCAGCAAGCCATGGGCGCCTTAGCCCGCGAGATGGCCGGAGCATTGAGGGAGTCTATGGGCATTCTCAGAGCTGAGAATCAATCCCAGGCCCATGTAGCTGAGGCAGGGCCTTCTTTTCTGAAGAGGGAGTTCTTCCGGTCGAATCCGGACAAGTTTTTGGGTGATCCAAAAGAGCCACTGAAGGTCGATGAGTGGCTTGAACAGATGATGAAGACGTTTGAGATGCTAGGCATCGAAGCCGGAGGCTTGAGGGTGACCTTAGCATCCTTCCAGTTGAAGGGAGACGCGGGTCAGTGGTGGAAGTTCGTACGGGATCGTATTGGAAAAACTTGGGAGGCTTTCGTTGATGCCTTTCAGGAGAAGTTTTTGCCTCCTACTGTTAGGGAGAAATTGAGAGATCAGTTCTGTCAGCTCAAGCAGCTGAATACACCAGTGGCAGAGTTTGAAGCCGTTTTTACTAGCTTGTCGAGGTTTGTACCTGAGTTAGTGGCGTCTAAAGAACGGCGTTGTCTTGAGTTTGAGAAGAAGTTGAGGACCAGACTCAAGTTTCTAGTGGCCGGGTCCATGATTAGGGAGTATAGGCGCCTTGTATAGGCTGTAGCCTATCTTTAGACCATTATGCAGACAGAGGAGAAAGGATGAAAGACACCAAGAGGAGTTAGGATGGCCAGAGGGATGGTAGAAAGCAGAGGGGTTCTAACCCTCAGCAGTCCCAGGGGACGCTTGCGAGATCTACCTTTCCAGTGCCAAGTTCAGGTTCTGGGAGAGGCAGTCAGGGAGACATTACTTGTTACAAATGTGGCCAGTTGAGCCACAAGTCTCCAGCTTGCCTGCAGAAGGGGGGAGGGCAGCGTGCAGCATCATTTTCGCTCGTCCTCAGAGCCAGAGTCAGGGCAGAGGCCAGCCGCTCGCTTGTTATTAGTGTGGGCAGGCGGGGCAACTAAAGAGGTTTTTCCCGCAGTTGAGTGGCACATCTGGTGCATCGGGTTCAAGGCAGATGCAGAGTTATCAGCCAACACAGTCAGTTCAGGCCTCGAGGGCCAATCAGGGAACCTCTTCGGCTCAGTCTGTGCAGCAGTCTTATGCTCCGAGAGGTGAGCAAGTAGATCAGAGACCTACAGGGTGCGTGTATACTGTTATAGCGCCAGAGCTTGTACCAGCTCCATCTATTGTGAGAGGTACCTTTCTGTTTTGCAACTCGGTTGCTAATGTGTTGATTGATACGAGTGCATCCCATTCTTTTATATCTTCTGCTTTTGCTTCTGTTTTGGGATTAGAGCTGGCACAGTTAGCATCTCCTATTTGTGTTGTATCACCTCTTGGGGGTGAGTTGATTTTGAAACAGGGGTGTCGGGGTTGTGATATAGAGGTCGCTGATCGTCGGCTTCCTTTTTCCTTTGTAATAATGGCTATGTCGGGTTTTGATGTAATTTTGGGTATGGACTTGTTATCGTCATACCGGGCTATTATTGATTGCTACCGTCAGAGGGTTACTGTATGTACCTTGAACGGGGATTGTTTCCATTTCTTGGGAGAGCGAGTTGGTAGAGTCTTGCCACCAGTGTATGATCCGTGAGGGTGGAGTGAGCTTAGTTGTCTTCACGCTAGTTGTATGAGGTAGTGAGTGTGATGAGCCCCAGGCTGTGTTGCCGAGAGTGGTTTGTGAGTACTCGGACATTTTTCCCAAGGACCTTGTTAGTTTACCACTTTATTGAGAGATCGAGTTCTCTATTGACTTAGTACCTGGCACGACACCAATTTCCATGGCACCGTACCGTTTTGCCCCAGCCAAGTTGAGTGAGTTGAAGATTCAACTCCAGGAGTTGCTAGATAAGGGCTTCATTCGTCCTAGTACTTCACCGTGGAGAGCCCGGCCTTCTTTGCTAAAAAAAAAGATAGGGCTTTGAGACTTTGCATCGACTACCGAAAATTGAACCGAGCTACGGTTAGAATAAATACCCTATGCCTCGTATAGATGATTTGTTTGACCAGTTGAAAGGGTCTCGTTGTTTCTCTAAGATAGACTTGAGATCGGGCTACCATCAGTTGAGGGTCAAGGAGAAGGATATCCCAAAGACGGCATTCCGTACGTGGTATGGCCATTATGAGTTTCTGGTGATGCCTTTGGGCTCACCAATACACCGGCAGTGTTTATGGATTTGATGAACTGGATCTTCTGGGAGTTCTTAGATCGTTTTGTGGTCATCTTTGTGGACGACATCCTGATTTATTCACCTTCTGAGGAGGAGCACGAGGAACACTTGCGAGTGGTACTTGAGTTGCTTAGAGCCATAAGCTGTATGCTAAGTTTGGGAAGTGTGAGTTCTGGCTAAGAGAGGTTAAGTTCTTAGGCCATGTGGTATCCGGGGAAGGGGTGTCTGTTGATTCATCCAAGATAGAGGCAGTGCAAGATTGGGCACAACCTAAGAATGTTTTTGAATCCGCAGTTTTCTGGAATTAGCCGGTTATTACCGTCGGTTTGTAAAAGATTTCTCCAGGCTAGCTTCGCCTTTGACTAGATTGACACGGAAATGGGTCAAATTTGTATGGAGTGAGACTTGTGAAAAGTCATTCAAGAGCTTAAAGTTAGACTTACCACCGCTCCAGTCTTGATTATTCCGGAGAGAGGTTTGGGTTATACAGTGTATTATGATGCCTCACAAGAGGGTTTAGGTTGTGTGTTGATGCAAGAGGGCAAAGTAGTAGCCTATGGCTCGCGGTAGTTGAAAACAACACGAGAGGAACTACCCTACTCATGACCTAGAATTAGCAGCCGTGATTTTTGCCTTGAAGATTTGGAAGCACTATCTGTATGGTGAGAGATTCGAGGTGTTCTCGGATCATAAGAGTTTGAAATATTGTTCACACAGAAAGACTTGAACTTGAGGCAGAGGAGGTGGATGGAGTTTATAGGGATTACAACTTTGAGTTGCACTATCATCCGGGAAGGCCAATGTTGTAGGCGATGACCTCAATAGGAAGTCCATTAGTGATGTAGCTTGTATTGCCATCCGGGAATGGGAGATTTGGGTACTCTTGGCAAGTTCAACTTGCTTGTAGGCGAGTCTGTTGAGTCTGCAGCCTTGTTTTCTATAGTTGCACAACCCACACTTGTGAATCGAGTGTTAGAGACGCAGAGGGGTGATTTGGAAGTAGAATCCCTCCGGGAGAAGATCTCTAGTGAGAAGGTGGAAAAGGGTTTGACCGTGTATCCTGACTTGAGCGTGAGGTACCGAGACCGCTTGTTTGTGCCGAAGTCTTACCGAGAGGAAGTATTCCGAGAGTTTCACCATTCACGCCTTGCGGTGCCTCGGGAGGCACTAAAATGTATCGTGATCTGAGTCGCCAGTTTTGGTGGAGGGGTATGAAGAAAGAAGTGGTAATGTTTGTATCGAAGTGCCTACTTGTCAGCAAGTGAAGGCCAAGCATCAGAGACCAGCGGGTTTGTTGTAGCCCTTGCCTATAGCTGAGTGGAAGTGGGAGCACGTCACGATGGATTTTGTCGTGGGTCTTCGAGGACTCAACAGGGTAGTAATGCCATTTGGGTGGTAGTTGATCGATTGACTAAGTTGGCGCACTTCATTAATATGCGCGTGAGAGATTCGGTAGATCATCTTGCCAACTTGTATATTCGGGACATAGTAAGGTGCACGGGGTCCCAATGTCAATCGTCTCAGATAGAGATCCGCGTTTTACTGCTAGGTTGTGGCAGAGTTTGCAGAGTGCCTTGGGCACTAGGTTGACCTTTAGCACGGCTTACCATCCTCAGACTGACGAGCAGTCTGAGTGTACTATTCAGATCCTTGAGGACATGCTTCGAGGCTGGTCTTTGACTTTAAGGGGTCGTAGAAGAGGCACTTACCCTCAATGGAGTTCGCCTACAACAACAATTTTCCAATCGAGTATTGGTATGGTACCGTTTGAGGCCTTGTATGGCTGACCGTGTAGGTCTCCAGTGTGTTAGGCCAAGGTGGGTGATACACCTTTGTTGGGCCAGGAGTTAGTTCGGGAGACGACGGAGAAAGTTGAACTTATTCGTAAGAGGTTAATTACAGCCCATAATCGCCAAAAGAGTTATGCCGACCGTAAGAGGAGGCCTTTGGCATTTGAGGTGGGTGATCACGTCTTTATGAAAATATCACCTAGGTGGGGTTTGATAAGGTTTGGGAAGAGTGGGAAGTTGTCCCCTCGTTTATTGGCTCTTTTGAGATCCTTGAGCTGATTGGGGAGGTTGCATATCGTTTAACTTTGCCACCACAGTTGTCCGGAGTGCATGACGTGTTTCATGTTAGTATGCTTCGGAAATACGAGCCGGATCCGTTGTATGTATTGGATTAGACCGACTTAGAGGTTGATGAGGATACCTCGTATAAGAAGAGACCGGTACGGGTCTTGGATGGACGGGACCAAGTCTTGCGAGGCAAGACGATTCCTTTGGTTAAGGTATTGTGGAAACATCACGGGGTTGAGGAAGCCACTTGGGAACGTGAATTGGAGGTCCGAGAGAAATATCCGGACTTGTTTGTTAATGTTTAAGCATGTGTGAGAATTTTGTTTTGTTAATAAACTCTAAGAACATTGTAATGTTTTGGGTTATGAAAATATTGAAATTGTTGAATACATTTCAGGACTATGAGTTTAATTTAATATTGTATATGTTGAATGTGTTGTAGAAATGCAAATATATCATTAACATTGAATATGTTATGGGATTGTGAAGTATGTATATTGGAACTTGTTGAAATTCAAAGAATGCATGTTGATAATGCATATTGAGCCATATTTGCAAAGTTGTTCTCTTGAAAAGAGATGGAATGATTAATAGAGGACTATGTTGATAAAAGTTGTGTTATAATCATGTGGAGAATTGGAAAGATCATAATTTTGAAACTTATATATATATATATATATATCTAATTTCATGGACGAAATTCTTTAAGGAGGGGGAGGTTATAGCAATCTCAGTTTTCCCCTTCATGTATTGTATTCCGAATTCGGGTACCATGGTTGGTTATGATTGTTTATATTCTGTTTCCGTCCTTAAATTCCTTGCATTGAGTTTTAGGAAATGTTAGGCAGGTTTGAAACATGATGGTGTGATTTGAAACAAATGGTTGCTGTCCAGATTTTGGTTTCTCGCTCGAGCGAAGCTTTTGTCGCTCCAGCAAGCTTCGGGTTTTAGTTCCTTCGCTCAAGCCAGGGTTCCTTCGCTCGAGCGAGATTTGAGTGGTGTGTCTTTTCGCTCGAGCGAGCATTCTTGCGCTCGAGCGTGCATTTGCATCTTGGAAAGACCTAAAGGTTGGTATTCTTCGCTCGAGCGAGGGTTTTGTCGCTCGAGCGAGCGAGCTGTTGTTTTGTGTTCCTTCGCCCAAGCAAGAACTCTTGCGCTCAAGCGTGCATCTGGGTTGCAGACCTGAAGCTTCGTATTGTGTGCTCAAGCGAGGTGTTTGTTGTATTTGGTCGCTCGATCGACAACTTCTTCGCTCGAGCGAGCTTCACATATATCAGATCGCAGCAGCAGTCGTCTTCCTCACTTTTGATTTCATTTTTTTTCTCAACCCTAGATCCGGCACATTCTCTCTCTACATACACATTCTCTCTACAAATACACCTAGTTCTAGTGGTCTTCTACCCTAGTCTCTTTGTAAAAAAGGTAGAGCTTGGTGTGGGCTTCACTTTGATTCGAAAAAGTTTGTGTTTGGAGTATCTTCGAGTTTCCTCATCTTCTCCATTGAGTCTCTTATTTTGAGGTAGGGATAAACTACTCATCTTTATGAGCTTTAACACAAATTTTAGTCATTTTGATTAAATGGTGAAATTATGGTAATTTTGAAAGTTAGGGTTTGGTTGAAACTATAAAAGAGGGGTTTTTATATTTGTGGGACTCCATGTGTCTTTGAGACCTTGTTAATGTATTCATTGTACATAAAATGGATGGATTTGGCCTTGAGAGCAATGTTTGAGAAATGAGGAAAAATGTTCTAATTGGGATTAAATCAAATGTTTATGAAAATAATGAAATTAATCATGGGAATGCATAATTGAGTGGAAATGATGAAATTGGGGACCAAATGTGATTATTAGTATAATTGGATTGAAAATCGCTTACTTATGGAAAGTGTATTAATTTATTTGTTTGATGAATTTAAATATCTGTTTAGAAATAACTGTTTGGCCTATCGGTGGAGGATAGTCGTGATTGTTGTAGAACTGCATGATGATTAGGTAAATTGAAACTAATCAGCTGAGTTATGTCATTGAATATGACGGTTAGATTAACACATTGAATATGTGCTTAAATTGATCATTGTATATGATGAAGTGTTTAAATACATTGTATAGTATATTTGTGTGGGAGGAGTTAAGGGATGTACTCCAATGTGGGGAGGAGATAAGGGATGTACTCCACTATTTAGGAGGAGATAGGAGATGGACTCCATTGATAACTAAGTTGATCGGAGTGTCCAGGGTGAAAGTCCCGAAACCTTATATCCATCTGAATGATGTTGATGAATTGAAGTGTTGTCTTTATGAATTGTAGTCTCATTTCAAATCATTGATGAGTTGAAGTATTGTTTTCATGAGTCGTAGTCTCATTTGAATTACTTGGATAAATAAACCATGTCGATAAAGTGAATTAGAAATGATAATGAAAGTGGGTTGTCAGAAAAATATCTACATTGATGGATTATAAAATAATGGTGTGATTGATGCACATGTGTTGAACAGTTATCAGATGCTGATGTTTTAGTTATTTCTCATATTATGTTTAGCATATCTCTACTGGGCTTTGGCTCACCCTATATGGGACATCATTTTCAGGTGCAGGTGATATGCCGTCTCCAAGGATGTAGCTTGGGACGTTTAAAAGCTGAAAGCTTATTTTTATAGTTATCTTTTGTATTACATCTCTTTTGTTGTAATCAAGTGTTGACTTGGAAAGTTGTAAGCCAGTAGGACATTTACTTTTGTTGTCAACATGCAATACTTTTTGTAATGAATACTCTGATAAATGAATATATGTTTATTTTCTTATGTCTATGGTTATCATGAGTGATTGGGTGATGTATTATTTTGGGGCGTTACAAATTATATTTATAAATCTTTCTTTATCTATTTATGTGTCACTTAATCCCAATTATTTTCTTATGTTTTACTAAATCCTATTGATCACATAATAAGGTGAAAGGCACGTGAATGTTCACTTTTAGGTCACGTTTATTTGGCAGATTAGGTTGGAGGGAATGGTTAGTGAAGAAATTGTTAATGTGGGAATTGTTAGTGGGGAGATTGAGTAAAAATGTGTTTGTTTTGATAATAGTGTAGGAGATGGTTAATGATGGGATTGTTAAATTATTTTTAAATAAAATAAATTAAAAAATTATTTCCATATTAAAAAAATTAAAATAAATATTACAATAAAAGGTGCACTTAGGATTGTTAAAAAAAAAAAGGCCATCTACTTTTTTGGGCGGCCAGATGTTTGTTTGGCCAGCCGGCTATATTTGTAATAATACCAACAAAAAAAAAAAAAAGAGCACTGTTTCGGTCAATCAGCCGGACGACCGGGTTGACTCAATGAGCTTACTATTTTTCTAATCTCACGCTTTTCTGAACCAAACTAATCCTCCTGGTGATGGGGATTAGTAAGCCACTCAGGCCAGTAAGCCAACTTTCCAAATCAACACCAAACATGTTGTGGGTGGGACCCACAACCATTCTACTTCAGTCTGGCCGCTGAAGCGGCCAAACAAATGGGGCCTTACAGTGTAAATATTTCATAATGTGAACATTCATATTAAATAAATTGGATAGTATAAATGTTCACACTGTCAATGTAAACATTCATACTGTCAAATTTATTTAATACGAATATTCACATCATGAACATTCACACTATTAAGGTGAACATTCAAATTGTCAAATTTATTTAGTTTTCATTTTACAAAATTAAATATTCAAATAAGATCTTATTTGATATATCTCGTTAATTAGGTTTTAAAAGTATAAATTTTATTTTTTTTAAAAATGTACAATAAAAATTTATGAATTTTTAAAATTTAATATATATAAAAAGTATAAAATAGTTTTAAAATAGTACACACAAAGTTGCTAAGGATTTAAAAAATATTTATAAGTGTAAAATTATTCATCAATATCTAAATATGATAATTAGAATTTAATAATCAAATATCTGAATAATAAGATTTATTAAAATATAATAACATGATATGAATTAAAAGTAAAAAAAAATACTTGAAAAAGAAATTTTTGATAATTAATAATTAATTGAATACATAAAAAGATTTTTTTTAAATTATCGCCACTTCTTGCGCTATCTGAGTCTGTCATTGGTGGCATTGAAAATGAAGGCCCGTTTGGTTTAAAATTCAAAAGGATTTTTGAGAACTCAAAATTAAAAATTCATTTGTTTATCTCTATTACTAATTTGTATAAATTAAACCCATTTCTACGTTGAAAGATGTGGTGTATCATATTTACAAATTAATCAATTTTTTTAGATGAAATTTTGTAAATAAGTTATTCACAAATTCATATAAAAATTTAAAATAAAATGAATTTGTATTTTGAATTAATAAAAAATATTTAGTGAAAAAAATGTATTCGGCGTTTAAACGTATTTAGATTGAGTGGATATAAAAAATAATTTTTTTATATAATATTTGTTAATATTTAGTGATTTTTTTAAAAACAAATTCATAAATTTTGTACGTTTTAAATGTATTTAGTTTGAGTGGATCTAAAAGTTGAAATTTTTTTGTATATTTTTTAGTATTTAGTAATTTTTTCAAAGATTTTTTCATAAATTTTATACGTTTTAAATGTATTTAGATTGAGTGGAATTAAAAATTGAAAATTTTTGTATATTTTTTTGTATATATGTTAATATTTACTAATTTTTTAAAATATTTTTTTCATAGAGTATATTTTTTATGTGTGTTTAGATTGAGTAGATTTAAAAACTAAAAATTATTTATTAAGGTCTGGTTTGGCATCCCACCATTTTAGCCTAAAAATTAAAAAGTAATTAAAAAATATAAAAAAACCTACCATTTTATCCTACAAACCTATATACACTTTGAATTCACGTGGTGTCTGATACAAGAGAGGTAAAATGACATTTTTACCTCTCCTTTATGTTAAAACCTACAAGTGATGGACTGATAGCGTAGACTCAGCTAAAGACTGGTTACATCAAAAAAGAAGATGAATAAAGAGAGGGTTGGACTTCGTTAAAGGCAACAACACCACACAAGCCCTGAAGTGAAGAACAAGCAACCGAGGAAAATAGCCGGCGAAGGCCAACGGAAACGTATCCCGTACTCCAACGAATGCCCCCACCATAGGTATGCTCTCCTTCCCTCCGATGTACCCATATGTTTTCCAATCGACGATTTCTAGGTTTTGTTTTATTATTATTTTTTTTAATCTTTCTAAAATTAAAAAAGAATACACTGGTTGGAAGGTCATTTGGGAACTGTTGGTCAGGCTACAAACATGGTGAATCGAGTGCATATGTTTTTCCCAAATGTGTGGGTTACAAAAATGTTACCCACTGTCTTTGTGTTTTGGGCGTTATTTTGATTGCATATTTTTTTTCTTCAATCTCCACTTGTTGCTTGTTGGTTGTCTTCAAAATGTGATTTTCAGTTTGTGAAATGATGAAATCATATATATTTTTGGAAATTTGTAATGGTGGATCTAGGGTTAATTTTGGGGTGATTTGTTCATGAAATTCAATACTTTGATAGAAATCTGTGGTTATAGAATACTAAAATAACTTCTTATTTCTGATTTTTTGGCATCAATTCTCCCTTCGTGTTGTACCCAACAAATTTGTGTTCATTTCTCCACTGTTCCACTAAAAATGACTTGTAAGTTTTAATTTTTTTTTTTTTTAAACATTACAGACTGTGGAAGGTTGTGCAAATTTTTAAGGCCACAAGACTCCTAACCCAATAACCTCTTCTAATCCTTTGAAATGGACATAAAATTGGACAAAACTATTTTTGTGATTTCCTTTGGGACTGTCGCTATATCATTTATCTATATTTTTATTTTTTTAACTTTAAAATCTTATGTTATACAGTCCGTAGTAATACAAACAAAGTTTGGTCCCTTTTTTTGGCATAAATTTTTTGTTGTTCAGTTGTGTTCTTACCTTGTTTAGTACTTGTTTTGGTTGTTCTTCAATTTTTTGGTGCTGTTTTTGAGAATCAATTATTTATGTAATGTTTTTAAAAATGATTCTGATGTAGGCCAAAATGTACCACATTGAGGCCGCTTAAGTTGGGGGGTTCCGAAAATTCCAAAAGAGATGCGGGGCTAAGGTTTGGAAATGAGAGTTTTCAAGCTTCAAGAACATCTTCCATGGGGGTTTCTTCTTCTTCTACCTCTTCTCACTCCTTCATGAGTGGCTAAGTTTCTATTTCTAGGGTTTTGATGAAACCCTAGCCAAGTAAATAGGGTTTTCTTTTTGGTTTTTGATTATGTAATGGTTTGAACAAGTTGTATGGTAATTAAGAAGTGTTTAAATATATTTTCCATTATTTCTTCAAGTATCCTTCTTTCTATGATCGTTGAATGCTTTCCATGCTACGGTTTTGTTTGCTTTCATATTTAAGGTATGAGATGAGCCATACTACAAGGGACGAGTCGTATTGCTACCTTAGTTTAGAGCGAATGACTCGTGCTAATTGAGATGGTTCGTGCCTATACGTTGAACGTAATAATTATATTGATCAGTGCTTCGAACTTGTAATTGCGAAGTATTATTTGGTTCAAACTGGACATAATTAATGGTGAAATTGAAACCTTATTTATGTAACTACTGGCGAATTCATTACCCTAGATTTTTTCCAAAATCAATAATCTCAATTTCACTTTTAATTGCTATGTTAAATTCTTAGTTTATTTTAGTTATTATTAGTTTATGAATCATCATCTTTTTAATCAAAGTTAAATTAGGAATTTAATAATTAAATTAGTTTAATTTCACATTTGTCCCTGTGGATCGATACTTGGACTTACCATTATTCTAAGGAATTTGATACGGTTTAGTGTTTATTTTTGGTGTGTAAAACGACACACCAATCTCCACTTGTTGGTTACCATCTCTTGTCTTTTGACAATGGTTGTTTCAGAAAATGGCTATAGGCTAGGATTTCAATGTTCTCTGGGGAATCTTTTTTTCTTTTCATACCCTATTTTGTATAAGGATGTTCATACCCTGTTTCATGCCAAATGTTCTTATATCCTTCATTTATCCGATTATAACACAAACTTGTTAACACAAGAAGTGGTGTCTATAACAAAAGCGTCACACCCATTGACTTGTTAATGTTGTGCTTCTCATGTCCCGAAACAAGTTACCAAAGCAACCATTGCCTCGTTTATATCAACTGCCACATCAACACAACTAGGCCCTATGTGTGCTTGTGGCTACAGGCACTGTGTCGTAAAGATTCTTATTCTGAGAAAAACCTAGGTCGTGTGTACTACCAATGCCCTCGTGGAGTAATGAGTACAAACACCTTCACATTTTATTTTCCTTGTACAACCATCACTAATATATTCTTTAACATCAGCTATGTGTCAATTGGATTAGGTGGTGTGACGAATATGGGCGACAAAGGACCCCTAAGAATGACAGAGAGAAAGTCGCTTTTTTTAAGGCTCGTTTGATTAACATTGAATAGACTCAGTGTGTACTTAAAGTAGTGACATGTGTTTTGTGCATCATCGTCATTATATTGTTATTCCGTATGTGATATATGTAACTATGTTGTGACCCTTATGTTATTATTGTCACCATTATGTTTTGTGCCTAAAAAAATAGTTTTATGTTATGTTGATAATGTTATAGTTATCATATGTTTCTGCATGTGTGTGTTTTGTTTGAAATAGTGTTACTGTTCATAAATAAAGGTTTTGGCAACTAAATTACCCTATGTACCACATTTCACAAATTAATGTTTTGGTTGAAAATATTTCTTATAGTTGTGTTTTTTTGTATAAATATTTTTACTTCATCCTGTTGCACGTGAACATTATAGTCGCATGGCATCAAATCAATCCACTCCCTATACCCCTTCCGGTAAAGGGAAAAGGCAACAAGCTTATCATAAAGCTATTTGGGATGGGGAGTCCACACGGATCTTCTTGAAACTTGTACTAAAGGAATAGAGGCAAGTAACAAGCCGCACATGGCAATCAATCAGAATGGCTACCGGTATTTGTCTAGGACTTTTTAGGCAGTAATTGGAAGGATGCATGACATCAAACAACTGAAAAACAAGTACAATATTTTGAAGAAGGAATGGCGTACATGGTCAGAGCTCATGGATTGTCAAAAAGGCCCAACTAGAATTGGATATGACTAAGTGATTGGGTTGTTCAATGCATCGCCTGATTGGTGGGCTAAAATGGAGAAGGTAGCAATCTGAACTTCAAATGAATTTAGCAACGTAATTATGTGTTTTTTTTTTTTTTTTTGTCCCTCCCTCCTTCCTTTATACAGCAGATAGAATTGGACAGCAACCTGAATTTTTTGTTTCTACATAGGACACATAAGGTTTCCAGCTTTGTTTATGCACAATTTTACATGAAGTTAGGGTTTGAACTTCCAAATTACATTCCAAACTATCATTCCAAACTGTTATTCATTTTTAGACATACATTTGTGCACAAATATAATTATATGTGAACACTTTTTGAATTGTACAATAAGTTGATCACAACGCTCTGAAAATACAAAAATCTTCATGTGCTCAATTATAGCATCAAAGAGTATTGAATAGTACAGAGGAACAATGATTTTAGGCATGGGATAGAATACTATAATTATGTTGGTGCTTGAAATTTTTGAACCTTTGGGCACTTAGCATTGCAGTCCAAATTAACCAAATAAAGAAGGCAGTGACTTTGAATGAAAGCCAAGTTAATGCTTTCCCAATAGACTCAAATGTCTACATCTGTGTGAAAGGTGTCTTTAAACTCCATAAAAAAAGTAGTCTCATATTGTGGGAGCCGAATAAAGGGCAGAGTCAAGCGTACGCTTCGATGGACATTTGTTCGGCTCTAAGCTGCACGATTAGGAGACCGACTATAATTAACAGGCCGAGTAACTATAGGGCCGAATAAATAAGCAGTTTGAGAGCGGAAAGTGGACCAGGCCCCAAGGCCCTGGAAATAAATATAAATAGAGGAGTAACAGTCAAGGGAAGGTATGTGAGAACTACTAAGCTTAACTTAGAATACAAGTAATCTTGAGTGAGAGAGTAACTTGCTCGTCGGAGTGCTAATTCTGGCATCCCCGACCGGAGTGTTTATCTCTTTTCAGGTGACTAGAAGAGGATCATAACGTCTCCCAGGATCAGAAGAGTATTTCCAAAACCACTTCTCCACAATTGGCGCCGTCTGTGGGAATACTCAAACACATCCATGGCGGGCGTAACGGAAGACCCTTCGATAGTCACTAATGAAACCACGCAAAGAGACGACATCACTCCTACAAACATGCTTGGACCGGAGACTATCGCCGCAAGACGTGCCTTGAACTTCGCTTCACCCTCGACTACAGAGCATGAGAAAATGTAGGGCGATCATGGAACAAGCAAAGCAAAACGAACAGAGGTTGGAGAACATGATCGTTGAGAATGAATGTCTTCGTGAAGATTTGGCCTTGGAAGTGGCGAAGTCCAAACAAGCTGTACGCCTAAATCCGGAACGAACTCCGAAGGCAGGTGATCGACGACCTCGAGCCCGACAAAGCGACATTGATGGCGACTCCGACCCGTTATCCCCGAAGCCTAGGAAGAAGGGGCGACCCGAAACCACCAGTTCTTTCGAAGAAAGTCCCTGTATAAGGCACAAGTGAAGAAGGAACAGTTCAGACGAAGATCAACATGATCCCTTCATACGACGGATTGCAAAGGCAATGCTACCCAAGAAATTCAAAGCACCGTCATTCACCTTGTACGACGGCAAATCAGACCCCACCGACCACATTCGCCATTACAAGCAAGCCATGACATTGTATGCAGACGACGAGGCCCTCATGTGCCGAATATTTCCCAGCAGTTTGGGACCATTGGCTGTCAGGTGGTATTATAAACTGGAGTCGGCTTCGATCAAAACCTTCCACCAATTACAGAAATCCTTCAGGGCCAGATTTATCACCAACGAGGTCCAGCCGAAACAAGCCGATTCTCTCTGGGCAATGCAAATCCTGCCAGGAGAAACACTAAGAGCATATTCGACGCAGTATTGGGAATACTTTAATCTTGTTGATGACGCTTGCAACGACTCCATGGCCATCACCACCTTCAAAATGGGATTATATCTAGATAATGCCCTCCGCAGTTCCTTGACTAGAAGACCCCCCAAAACAGTCTGGGGGTTGATGAAGAAAGTAGAGGAATACTGCAAAGTGGAAGATGACGCCTTGCGGGTTAAAGCTGGACACATGGCCAACAAAACGGCCCCTCCTGAAATTGCTCAGCCAATAAGTTCCGTACCACCTCAGAGCCCTGAACCACGACAGCGGGCTAAACGAGACAAGAGACGGGATTCTCGCCGATCAAGCGATCAATGCTCACACCAAACAAAGGAGCAACTACAAGTTGATAGTAGGCGCACAAAGCGCACCGACAAGAAATATACGGAGCTGTCAGAGCCGATCAGCTCGGTTATGACCAAAATCCAACATCTTCCGTTCTTCAAGTGGCCGTCCAAAATGGTGGGACCTCCTGATACAAGAAGGCGGGACAGGCGGTGTGAATATCACAAAGATCACGATCACGATATGAACAGTTGCTATGCTTTGAAAGACCACCTCGAGGAATTGGTGCAAGATGGTCGGCTCCAGCAACATGTCCGAAAGAGCGCAATCAAAACAATTGCCCTTCGGCAGGATTCACCTCTGCTCGGTGTCATTCATATGATATACAGCCTTCCAACGCCTCTTACCGTACACGCCATTCAGTTAGCCTCCCAAAAGAGACGCACACCAACAAAACGGCCCCACAAAGCTCCGAGTATGATCTTCGACGATTCCAATCTTATCGGCATAACACTCCCCCATATTGATCCATTGGTCATTGAACTACACGTAAACCGATTTACCGTTGAACGCGTCCTCATAGACCAGGGGAGCACTTCGGAGGTTATGTATTACAAGACCTTCATCAAACTCGGCTTCAACGAATCAGACCTGACTCCAGCTTCTTATACATTATTCGGCTTCACCGCAAATCCAGAGTACCCGTTGGGGAAAATCACGCTACCTGTTCGAGCGGGCTCCCAAACAGTGGATGTGGAATTCTTGGTCGTCAAGCTCCCTTCGCCGTATAATCTCATCATGGGGCGAACTTGGTTGCATTCTATTCAGGCCGTCCCAAGCACCTATCATCAGCTGCTATGCTTCCCGACCGAACACGGCATTGAGCAGATCCGTGGTTCCCAGCAATCCCCACGAGCATGTTACCTCTTTTCTGAAAAGACACCAACGGAGTCATAGGTCAACTCCACTGAAGTGCCAAAGCGAAACAGCCTCGACGATGTCAGACGACTCCCTAGCGAGAAGCCACGGAAGCCCGAGGCGATACTAGCAGCAGCTTGCCAAGTCATACAATCAGCGCGTTCAGCTGCGCCGCTACACTGGGAGAGAAAAATTTGGTCATAACTGAAACGGCCATTATCTGATAGATTCCATATCAGCTCAGAAATGTCAGGAAGGAGTCTGCCGCGGCCCTCAAACTCGACGCACTTGCGAAAATCACGATCCACTTTTGTAATGCAAGGATTCCAGTTCTAAATGATTCGCCATGTACACATTCCACTTTTGTAATGCAAGGATTCTTGTTGAAAAAGTTGTAATCCCACCCACTGCGAAATCTAGTTAAAAAGTTGTAAGCCTCCGGATTCGGAGCGCCCTTCGTAGATGTCACGATTGGCCAAAAAGGCCTCCGAATTTGGAGCCCCCTCGGCGCATGATGCCTTTGGGCTAAAAAAGCCTCACGATTTGGAGCGCCCTTCATGGATGTCACGATTGGCCAAAAAAGCCTCCAGATTCGGAGCCCCCTCGGCACATGACGCCTTTGGGCCGAAAAGCCTTCGGATTCGGAGCGCCCTTCGTGGATGTCACGATTGGCCAAAAAGTCTCCGGATTTGGAGCCCCCTCGGCGCAGGACGCCTTTGGGCCGAAAAAGCTTCCGGATTCGGAGCGCCCTTCGTGGATGTCACGATTGGCACAAAAGTCTCCGGATTCGGAGCCCCCTCGGCGCAGGACACCTTTGGGCCGAAAAAGCCTCCAGATTCGGAGCGCCCTTCGTGGATGTCACGATTGGCCAAATAGCCTCCGGATTTGGAGCCCCCTCGGCGCATGACGCCTTTGGGCCGAAAAAGCCTCCGGATTCGGAGCGCCCTTTGTGGATGTCACGATTGGCCAAAAAAGCCTTCGTATTCGGAGCCCCCTTGGCGCATGATGCATTTGGGCCGAAAAAGCCTCTGGATTTAGAGCGCCTTTTGTGGATGTCACGATTGGCCAAAAAGTCTCCGGATTCGGAGCCCCCTCGGCGTAGGACGCCTTTGGGCCGAAAAAGCCTCCGGATTCGGAACGCCCTTTGTGGATGTCACGATTGGCACAAAAGTCTCCGGATTCGGAGCCCTCTCGGCATATGACGCATTTGGGCTGAAAAAGCCTCCGGATTCAGAGCGCCCTTCGCGGATGTCATGATTGGCACAAAAGTCTCCGGATTCGGAGCCCCCTCGGCACAGGACGCCTTTGAGCCGAAAAAGCCTCTGGATTCGGAGCGCCCTTTGTGGATGTCACGACTGGCCAAAAAGCTTCCGGATTCAGAGCCCCCTGGCGCACAACGCCTTTGGGCCGAAAAAACCTCCGGATTCGGAGCACCCTTCGTGGATGTCACGATTGGCCAAAAAGCCTCCGGATTCGGAGCCCCCTCGGCGCACAACGACTTTGGGCCGAAAAAGCCTCCGGATTTGGAGCGCCCTTAGTGGATGTCACGATTGGCACAAAAGTCGCCGGATTCGGAGCCCCCTCGGCGCATGACACCTTTGGGCTGAAAAAGCCTCCGGATTCGGAGCGCCTTTCGTGGATGTCACGATTGGCACAAAAGTCTTCGGATTCGGTGCCCCCTCGGCGCAGGACACCTTTGGACCAAAAAAGCCTCCGGATTCGGAGCGCCCTTCGTAGATGTCATGATTGACCAAAAAAGCCTCCGGATTTGGAGCCCCCTCGACGCATGACGCCTTTGGGCCGAAAAAGCCTCCAGATTCGGAGCGCCCTTCGTGGATGTCACGATTGGCCAAAAAGTCTCCGGATTCGGAGCCCCCTCAGCGCAGGACGCCTTTGGGCCGAAAAGGCCTCCAGATTCGGAGCGCCCTTCGTGGATGTCACGATTGGCACAAAAGTCTCCGGATTCGGAGCCCCCTCGGCACAGGACGCCTTTGAGCCGAAAAAGCCTCTGGATTCGGAGCGCCCTTTGTGGATGTCACGACTGGCCAAAAAGCTTCCGGATTCAGAGCCCCCTGGCGCACAACGCCTTTGGGCCGAAAAAACCTCCGGATTCGGAGCACCCTTCGTGGATGTCACGATTGGCCAAAAAGCCTCCGGATTCGGAGCCCCCTCGGCGCACAACGACTTTGGGCCGAAAAAGCCTCCGGATTTGGAGCGCCCTTAGTGGATGTCACGATTGGCACAAAAGTCGCCGGATTCGGAGCCCCCTCGGCGCATGACACCTTTGGGCTGAAAAAGCCTCCGGATTCGGAGCGCCTTTCGTGGATGTCACGATTGGCACAAAAGTCTTCGGATTCGGTGCCCCCTCGGCGCAGGACACCTTTGGACCAAAAAAGCCTCCGGATTCGGAGCGCCCTTCGTAGATGTCATGATTGACCAAAAAAAGCCTCCGGATTTGGAGCCCCCTCGACGCATGACGCCTTTGGCCGAAAAAGCCTCCAGATTCGGAGCGCCCTTCGTGGATGTCACGATTGGCCAAAAAGTCTCTGGATTCGGAGCCCCCTCAGCGCAGGACGCCTTTGGGCCGAAAAGGCCTCCAGATTCGGAGCGCCCTTCGTGGATGTCACGATTGGCACAAAAGTCTCCGGATTCGGAGCCCCCTCGGCGCAGGACGCCTTTGGGCTGAAAAAGCCTCCGGATTCGGAGCGCCTTTCGTGGATTTCACGATTGGCCAAAAAGCCTCCGGATTTGGAGCCCCCTCGTTGCATGACACCTTTGGGCCGAAAAAGCCTCCGGATTCGAAGCGCCCTTCATGGATATCATAATTGGCCAAAAAAGCCTCCAGATTCGGAGCCCCCTCGGCGCATGATGCCTTTGGGCCGAAAAAGCCTCCAGATTCGGAGTGCCCTTCGTGGATGTCACGATTGGCCAAAAAGTCTCGGATTCGAAGCCCCCTCAGCGCAGGACGCCTTTGGGCTGAAAAAGCCTCCGGATTCGGAGCGCCCTTCGTAGATGTCACGATTGGCACAAAAGTCTTTGGATTCGGAGCCTCCTCCGCGCATGACGCCTTTGGGCCGAAAAAGTCTTCGGATTCGGAGCACCCTTCGTGGATGTCACGGTTGGCACAAAAGTCTCCAGATTCGGAGCCCCCTCAGCGCAGGACGTCTTTGGGTCGAAAAAGCCTCCGGATTCGGAGCGCTCTTCGTGGATGTCACGATTGGCCAAAAAGCCTCCGGATTCGGAGCCCCCTCGGCACACGACGCTTTTGGGCCGAAAAAGCCTTCGGATTCGGAGCACCCTTCGTGGATGTCATGATTGGCCAAAAAGCCTCCAGATTCGGAGCCCCCTTGGCGCACGACGTCTTTGGGCCGAAAAAGCCTCCGCATTCGGAGCGCCCTTCATGGATGTGACGATTGGCACAAAAGTCTCCGAATTCGGAGCCCCCTCGGCGCATGACGCCTTTGGGCTGAAAAAGCCTCTGGATTCGGAGTGCCCTTCGTAGATGTCACGATTGGCTAAAAAGCCTCCTGATTCGGAGCCGCCTCGGTGCACAACGCCTTTGGGCCGAAAAAGCCTTCGGATTCGGAGCGCTTTTCGTGGATGTCACGATTGTCCAAAAAGCCTCCGGATTCGGAGGCCCCTCGGCGCACGATGCCTTTGGCCCGAAAAAGCTTTCGGATTCGGAGCGCCCTTCATGGATCTCACGATTGGCCAGTCTCCGGATTCGGAGCCCACTTGGCGCATGACGCCTTTGGGCCAAAAAATCCTCCGGATTCGGAGCTCCGTCGGCACACGACGTCTTTTGCCAATAAAGCCTCCAAATTCGGTGGACCAAATGGTGTCCAACCGGGCGACGCTCAAGGGCCGAGTAATGTTACGAATTCGGTGTGCCCTTCAGAATGAAAAAATTTACACATAAAAGCAGGGATACGAAAGTTGAGCTGACACAACCGCATGAACAAAACAAAACGTGTCGACATTCGAAATAAGATGCTTAGTTAGGCCTATAAAAATTTAGAATGAGATATAAACTTTTAAAATAAAACACTTTATTGGATTAAACAGTAATTACAAAAAACGCAATCCGCGTTCGAGCATTACAATATCTATTTTCATACGGCGGTCGCGTTGGTACAACGGCAGTGCCGAATCAACGCCCGCTGCTCGAAGAGCATCCGCACCTTGAAATGCTTTGATCTGACCGCGCTTGAATCCATGATGTTCACACCGGTGAGACAATCACCCTCGAGGTGGAGAGCTTTGACACAATAGACAACGTCAAAGCCAAGATCTAGGACAAGAAAGGAATTCCCCACGAAAACAGCAAAACTCAACGGACGCAGCGCTACGTCAGCCTCATTTCTCGGTCGCGATTGCGGAGAACTTCCCCGTTGCTATTTTTCCCGTTCTTTGAACGCCCTACCTCTCGCACGGGTGGGTTCTCTGCTGGGATTCATTGCAGTATCAAGCTCAGCCAAAGTTCGAGCTTCTCCTCTGATTGAAGAAAGCTCCATTTTATATTCACACTTATCTAACCTCACACAACAAAATTGTTTTAAATCGAGTCTGAACACAGTAAGTGAAGTTACTGGCGCGCAGAGTCCGAGGCGATTTATTTCTAATCCTTGCAGCGACCCCGAAGCGATTTTATTAACACTCAACTCCAAAAGACGGACGCCGATTGATATTGGCCACAGCCACCCCATGTACTAATTTTTGACTTTTTGGAGTTAAAATGGCCTAACTATCTAAACGGCAATTATAGATGGGCTGACAGACTCCTGATTCGAAGCCCCTGGTGCATGACACCTTTGGGCCGATTAAGTCTCCAAATTCGGAGCCTCATCGGCGCATCAATCGTGCTTGACGTATGCCAAATATATATTTAATGAATGCTCATGACAAGCCAGCACATAACCGTTCGGAATTACATGCCTAGTTGATTCGCGCCGGTCAACGTTTAGACAATGAAACACATGTAAATACGTGTGTGCCGAATGTAAATTACAATGAAACATTTAAAATAAGATCGTTCAAACGAAGCAAACAGTTGAAATGGACAATGTTCCACTATCCACATTAAAGGCTCCGTAAACAAAGGCCGAAAAATGCAGATATTCAAATAAGATTGTTCAAGCCGCATAAGCGTAATCTAGAACGTGCGCACATTCGGAATAAAATGTGTACTAATAGATAACAAAAACGCTACAAATTGAGAAATAAGCATTTTATTAAAATCGGCAAATAAATACATAATTTCACTTTCTTTTCTTCGGTACAACGACTTCTTCATCATCACTCTTCTCAATTTCGAAAGCGGAGAAGGGGAAATCATTATGTTGGTACAACGGAAACGTCGGATCGAACCCTGCTTCCTTGAGACTCTCAGCTCGCTGAAATGCCTTGATCCAACCGTGCCTAAATCCACGATTTTCGCATCAGGAAACTTCTTCAGCAAGTTTCTCATTGGTATTCTGAATTCTGACCTTTCGGCCGTCATGGAAGCCTTTTTCATAGGCCGTAGTCCTCGTAGTCTCGATCGCGAACATGCTAGCCGTGTTCCGATCGGCGATCACATGACTAATCAGCCTTTGAGTAACCCTCTCTTCTACAACTGGGTTTGGGTGGCCGGCCGATTGAGGCTCGGTAGACTTGATTTTCCGTAGCTCCAGCTCGGCCTTCTCGGCACGAGCTTCTAACTTCCGAATGCGCTCATCTCTTTGTTCTATATCGCGACGAGCGGCGCGGAGACGCATGCCAATCTCATAAGCAGTGTACAGTCCCCTCACCGCCCCGTGAACGCCTTCACGAAACACTTCGAAGTCCTACCGACCTACCATTGATTGCTGAACTTCGGGCAGAAAGATTTGTCGAGCGAACTCGACTGCCACATTTGGATCTCGAATGATCGAATCCGCTTCTGTCATTGGCCTATTACCCACAAAGACCGCGAAACTTAACGAGCGAGGAGTCTCGTCGGATTCCCTTCTAGAACAAGGTTGGGGAGACTTGCGCTGTGGCTGCTTGTCCCTTATGGGTGACCTACTTCGACGACGGGGGGATTTGCGTCTCTCCCAATCCCTCGAAGTCCCACTGCCCGTGCGAAAAGGTTCTCCACTTCGATTCATGTTTCCTCCCAGCTCAGCTAGCATCTTCGCTTCACCTCTACTGTTGAAAAAAAGTCTATTCGACATTCACACTTGTTTAACTCTCCGCTAAGAACTGGGCTGAGTTGCTGTCAAAACATATAAATAAGACCTTCGTTCACGAAGTACACCCCCTTTAACTCCCTACGAATGCAACACCTCCGAGGCAATTTCATTAATATCGAAACCTCAACAGCCCGGCGCCGATCGAGTCACGTGCCCTAATCGCCCCCTCTATTATTCGGCATCCAACGTTCATGAACCAGCTGGGGCAAGGGCAGATTCATCAATCTAGTCGGCTTGAATACCCCAGTCGCTCCATGAATCGATTCATCAGTACAAGATTCATGACGTATTATTCGGCGTTTAATGTTCGTGAACCAACTGAGGCAAGGGCAGATTTATCAATCTAGTCAGCTTGAATACCCCAGCCGCTCCACGAATCGATTCATCAGTACAAGATTAATAACGTATTATTCGGTGTTTAATGTTCGTGAACCAGCTGGGGCAAGGGCAGATTCATCAATCTAGTCGGCTTGACTGCCCCAGCCATTCCACAAATCGATTCATCAGTACAAGATTCATAACGTATTATTCGGCGTTTAATGTTCGTGAACCAGCTGGGGCAAGGGCAGATTCATCAATCTAGTCGGCTTAAATGCCCCAGCCGTTCCACGAATCGGCACCTCATGAATTCATTTTGTTTATGATTAAATCAGATCCATAAATCTAATCGGCTTCTAAGTTTGTCGTCTGACGTAATCATGACATTTTGTTCTAATTGATGATTCTTCTAATTACGTATTCATACAACAAACAATACAAGCAGTAACTTGAGTACAATATTAAATTTTCATTCATAAATTGGGCGTTAGCAGCGGACATTTTACATATGAAAATCAAAAAATGATGAAAATCTACTAGAGAAAGACATACATTGAAATTCAAAATACTTAATAAAACTAGTGTCTCCCAAATCAATCCTCGGGATTAGACTCAAGTGGCTCAACGTCCACTTGCTCGTACGGAATTGGCATGGCCAACGTAACTCCAGCGGCAACAAGGGCTTTGAGCCATCCATGTTTGAATCTCCGATTCTTGAATTTAGGGACTTCTTCAACGTAGTCCTTAAGGGCGGCGCTCTTTCCAGCCTCGAACGCCGCAGAAGCCTCAGAGTTGGTTTTTCCTTGGCCTTCCTCAACTCTTCCAACTCGGCCTCCACCTTAGCAAGCGCCTCCTTGGCTAACTTGAGCGATTCCTCGCTCGCGTTTGCCCTCTCTTCGGCATCAGATCTGAGCCGATCAGCAATCTGAGCCCTCTTCTTCTCCGCCTCGGCACGAGCACTTTCCATCGCGGCTCTCATTGCCTCAAACTCGGCCCTGCTTCTCTCACTTTCAGCTTCTGTCTTCAGGCGGCCAATTCTTTCAAGAGCTTCGTGCTGACGGCGGCCTAGTTCGGCTATCCTTCCAACCGTCTGCAAAACAAGGAGTCAGGATCATTACATGCCAAGAAATATCATATGCAAACCGAACCAAACAATGAGTAAAAAAGATCAAGTCACATACAAGAAGGGCCGACTGGGAAGCTAATGCTATAGCTACCAAATCCGGCTCTGCTCGAAAGGTGGCCTTGTCAGCTGGCAACGAAGTTGAGGCTGCCAAGCTCAACGCTACAGCTGGATCCTTCAAGGTAGACGTGTCAGAAGAGATTGGCGTGTTTTTGATCTTCGGTTGAATAACGAAAGGAACAACCACATCCGATTCCTCTAGACGAGGCCGTTTATCAGCAGGGCTCTCCTCTGAGACGGTCTCTCCCTCGGCGGTACGTTTTTCACCCCGCTCTTCCTGAAGCGGCCTTTCTTCTGGGATATGCTGTTCGGACACTTTATCCGACTCAGCCGAAACAACTTGAGCCATTTCTTTTACCATAACGGGTTGTGAAGATTCAATTGGGGCAGGCCCAGAATGGCTGGCCTAGGCTTTTCGTCGCGTGGCCAAGCATTCAGCATTTCTCTTTCGCGCCATCTGCGTTAGATTTTTTGCAGCCATGCCTTTAGAAAAATCGCCGGGTAGATTTCCCAAATCTGTAAAAATATCTCCGAAGAAAAACTCCGCCCGACCCGAAGTGGACGGTGAGTTAGGCTGGTTAAGACCAGCTGCCTCAAACGCCGAGTTTAGAGCCTCGTCGACCTCTTCAGCCTCCGTAGCAAACTCTCTCGTTGGTTCGGCAACTACCTCGACCACCGTTTCTGCGTCTCACTCCGAATCAGAAGCTTTGAAACCAATTTGTCTAAGGGTCTTGAAGCTGGGGAAGATAAGAGCCGTAAGGTGGTGTTCACCGGATGGGATCGGGATGTTGTCCGCAGTCGAGAATGTAGTATAAGTAGGCTCATACCGCAGAAGTATATGGGCAGCTCTCCCTTGCTTTTGTACGTTTAGACGACCAAAATACTTGAGTGTAGTCTCCATCTGCGCAAGGACTGCGTCGTCAGCCGAAGTCTGAATCTTCTTCAACTTATTGCCTGCAAAAAATGAAATATTGACTTAAAGAGAAAGCCGAGTAAAAGAAAGATCAACAAACATAAGGATTTACTCGGCCACCTGGTTCACCTTTCTTTCTGGGAACAGGGTCTAGGCAATCTTCGCCCTTGCCGAATTCCCAGTTGCCGCAGACATTGACCATGACATCGTCAACTCGTTTGCCAGAATTGGCAAGCATGGTTACCAAGTGATGGTCGGTGTCCTTGGCCCTGAGAAAGTAGCGCTCGAGCCGACCGGAGGATTTGGCCAAAGCGTAACAGTGCCGAATCGCCGGAATACCAAGGTTGATCCTAAGGCGCCGGTTCAGTTCTACGATTCCCATTATGATTCGAAAGAAATTCACGTTGGGTTGAGAAGGAATCAAACCCCAATGGTGGAGGACGGCCCTAAGAAATGGGTGCAAGGGAAAGCGAACCCCGCCCTCCGCAATGGATAGGAGAAGAAAGACGATAGTATTTTGCTCCTCCCTCTCCATATCAAGGGTATTGTCCGTCACTAGAGATATAGGACATCATCAGGGATAGAGAAATGTCTCCAACACCCAGAGATACGACCCTCGGAAAGGAGGTCTTTCAAATGCTTAGCCATTCTAGTAAGGATTTGGGTATTCTAAATCAAAAATGAATACGGAAAATAGGATTACAAAGAGGAGAAGAAAACTTATGAGAGGCAAAAGAGACACGGAGAGACTGGAAGAAGTTGCAGAAGACGCGAGATAGAAGAAGAATTCCGGCTGGCAATCTAGGAGGCCCTAATATTCAAAAGGTATGCACTCGAAGAGACTGAAGTTTCAAATCGTAATAAATGTAAAGGATGCACAAATGAGGCAGGAACGTATAATGATAACCGAAAGGCCTATGTTCTGACATACACCTTGGGATAGGGGAAGCCGCCTAATTTATCCTTCTCTTAACTTTTCATATTCGAAACCAAACACACCAATTAACTACCGTCAATAGGGAGTTTGGGGGGGCAATTGTGGGAGCCGAATGAAGGGTAGAGTCAAGCATACGCTTCGATGGACATTTGTTCGGCTCTAACCTACACAATTAGGAGACCGACTATAATTAATAGGCCGAGTAACTATGGAGCCGAATAGATAAGCAGTTTGAGAGCGGAAAGTGGACCAGGCCCCGAGGCCCTAGAAACGAATATAAATAGAGGAGCAACAGTCAAGGGAAGGTATGTGAGAACTATTAAGCTTAACTTAGAATACAAGTAATCTTGAGTGAGAGACTAACTTGCTCGTCGGAGTACTAATTCCGGCACCCCCAACCGGAGTGTTTATCTCTTTTTAGGTGACTAGAAGAGGATCATAGCGTCTCCCAGGATCAGAAGAGTATTTCCAAAACCACTTCTCCATACATATAAATGTGAAATTGTAGTAATTCTCAATTTTACTAGTCAATTATAAGATTGTTTGTGCTATACCCATATTTTACTAGTCAATTATAAGAATGTTTTGTCTTTTGGGACTGTGGCTTTAAATAAGGACATATCCAACCCTAGAGCCCTTAAGCATCCCTTACAGATGATTAATTATGACAAAGAAAAATACCCCACTAGGTCCCCTTTCAATTCAACAAAAACACAACACAAAGGGGTAGGTATATGATGTTATCATTTCTATTTTTTTCCACCACTTCAAATTGAACGTTACTACTGTGTTCTCCATATTTGCAATTATATTACAATATTGAAAGATGAATTGATTAGTGGCTTTATGAGTGAACTAATGAAATCAATCTAACTAATGGTTTATGGGAATCAGTTGTTATGAGGCTTGAAGTGGAGGCACAAAAAAGAGTAGTAGGCCACAATTTTAAATTTACTTTATTGGAAAAATGAATTTCCTTTCTTAGGATAATAAAGTGTGATGTTGGAACAATATCATATAGTTGACAAGAGCTTTTATTTTTCTTCAAATCACTCGTATGGAAGACATACTTGTAAGTTTGTGTTCTTACCATATTGCTTAAACAGATCTGTAATATCTACTAGTAGGCCATTGTTATTTCTTCAATTCAATTCAGTTATTTCCATTTTCAGTTTTTGTTCATTTGTTCTTCAGTTCAGTTTCTTTCATTTATTATTTTACTTGTTATTTCATCAGTTCTGTTCAATTACAACTGTCAGTTGTTTCAACCATATCATTTGCATGTGTCTATTTCTTATTTATTATTCTTTGCATTTCTTCAGTTTTGTTCAGTCACTTGTTCAAATAATATTGGTACGAACTTATAACTTGACATTGTATAGAAAATAATCTTTTCATTGTCTCCATTTACAGATTGACAAAGAATGTTGCAAGTTCAGAACCAAAACCTTGGAGCATTGGGAGTTAATGGTTCGCGTCTTCACAGGAGCTGTGACAACGAGTAAAAATGCATGGACGCTCGGTGAAATTGGAACTGAACGAGCAATCTGAGAGTCCTGAATTTTCCAGTGACAACAATGAATCGAGGGCTTCGAAAATGGCTAACATGATGAACTCCCCCAACATCAATGCTTCGAGAAGTGGAAGCAAACAGAAGCATTCATCGGAAAAAGCAATACAAAACAAGCGCATAACCAAGGTAACAACGTTGGCAAACGGCATAAATGACTTGGTAAATTCCGTGAAGACATAAAGCAAGGAACTAACTGTCAACCACATAGTTGGCTCGCACAGTTACACTATTGCCGAGGTTATTGCATAGCTTTACGCAATTCAGGGACTAGACCTTACCGATCTACACCTCCATTTCAGCCTCATGCTTATGGATGTTCCGAACAATCAGGAGATGGTTATGAGTATTCCCACGAACCAAGGCATTATTGGGTGGCTACAGGCGAAGAAAGAGGACAAAGCCAGCAGTGAGGGTCCAACTCTTGCGAGTTTGCTACACAACGAAGGCGTTCGCTTTTAATTCATTACAAGCAACAACTGTAATGATCGTAAAGATGTTATATGTTCCATCTCGGTTTCTTTTTAGTTGAACGATTATGTGTGTTTAACTTCTTTTTCGTCATGCTTGGGTATTGTCGTTGGTTATGAAATTCAACAATGAGACATGGATGTGGTGCAGAACAATGAAGATGGTGCTTCGGTTTTTTCCTGTTAATTTTTTTTTGCACAGATTTCCAAGTTACGCAACTTTACTCTTTTCTTTGGTTGTTTTAATGCTTATGCATAGAAGTTAATGGTTATGCACTGTTTGCCACTGACATTTTGTTCATACATGTTTGTGGTAACCATGTTTGTTATGGTAGTTTATGCAATGTTATGTTTTAATAAATTGTGTTTGTGAATTTTTATTTATTTATTTTTTTGTGGTCACCCATTATGAATAGGTTGTGAATTTTTTTTTCTTATTATTTATGTTTATAAGATTATGAAATTATTTTATAAATGCAACCCATTAGTTATTTTTTAACATTATGTTTGTCAATATTTTTTTCGTAACCCATGTGTGTTATGATCTTCAACATTCTATTAATTTTTTTTAAAATTTTGTGCTAACCCATGTTTGTTACGAATAAAATAGGTTGTTATAAAAATTTTATGTCATAACATATCTTTGTAAAATGTTTTGTGCTAACCCTTGTTTGTATTATTACTAGGCCTGAACCACGACGATAACGATGTCGATGATAATGACGATGACGATGATAGCGATGCACGCATGAATCAAATGTTTGATGATATCGTTACACTCACAATACAGTGGCATAATCAAATGAATTGCGTCTACGTTGAAGTGTATAGAATTGCCACTGACTACTATAAGGCCTACGTGCTTAAAGTCCTGTGTCACATTGTGGACGTCCCCGAACGTCCCGGGAGGGAAATCCCGTTTTGTTGATTTGAGGTCACTACAGTTCAGGACTCAAAGTCACGGTCCTGTATCTAATCTCGCAGAGTGCAATGCAAGACCGATGAATCATCAAAGAGTCAAAATCCGGCAAATCGTTTTTGAAAACAGATTTTTTGAAAGAAGTGCCAAACATGGACTGCTTTGCCAGATACAGAGTCGCCACCTAAATATTTTATTTTGGGAAATTTAGGAAACCCTGACTCGTTGCCTAAGGCCACGTGTCTGTCATCACCAAAGTTGCCTCGGCTCGGGAACTTGGGTACGATTAGGGAAGGTCACTTCGTGAGCACCCTCGCTCGCCCGATCAAAGATCAGCCTCTACTAACCATGATATCTAGTTTTGAAAACGTTATGCGTTCTTATTCCGGTTATTAGCCTAGATTTACTATGTGATGCGCACAACATACAAGTATAGACTGGATCGCCTGAATTGGAACAAAACATTTCAGGCTTGTTTCGAAAAACGGTTTGCTACTTGCAAGTAGGCTAAAATGTGGATTTGCCACCCTTAGGTGGGCTTTAGAAAACATGGGATTTGCCACTCTCAAGTGGGCTTAAAACTCACAATTGATGAATTGTTCCAATCTAAATAACCCAACCTTCACCCACAGGCATTCAGGGAGTTATATCACATAAGCAGTTAGCCTCATGGCAAGCATGCTATCATGGCAGTCACTCATACGTATTCAAGGATGCTAAAGCATAAGTACTTACCGAGTACTCCAAGCCAAAACAGAAGCTATGTTAGAAATCCATGCATGATCCTAACTATACAGAAATGCCTAATGCAACACACGCAAAAATGCAACCACAATAGGCTCGGCTATTCTAAAATGACATGTGAAATGCTACAGCTAACAAGTATTCAACTCGGAATTGAAATACAAATGCAGTTAGTATGATGCGCCGAGCCCGGTGCATGCAAGACAGATGAATGAATGCAAACATGCAAGCATAAGTATGCTAATTGAAACATGCCCTAATCTAACCATCATAAGCTGGTAAATAAAAGGGAGAAAGACGTGGGGTTGGGAGACATACATCACACACATGCACACTTATTACAATTGTGCCCTCGCTCAGAGGGTCCGAATAAATAATACAGTCCGAATAATAATTACATATTACAAAACCCTAATTTAATTAACAATTTAACTAGGAAAGCGGATAAACTAGCATGCAAGCTTATGGATCGCCTCAGCTCTGTTCCGAATGATGAAAGATGCATGCTTGAGTCGCTTGGCGCGGAAATCCATTGCGATGTCCCAATTTGCCTCTGTTTGCAATTAATCCCGGAATGCTATGCAAGGCTCTAGAAGGCTATTGATTTCTGATTTACTACAACAGAGAGCAAGAAAAGGGCACGGCAAAGTATTTTCACATATGTATGCATGGCTACTCTTCAGGGAGTGTAGTCCTCGATCCTCGTGCCACCAATCACGCATCTCGATGCATGATGGCCGAGGAGTCGAATTGCACGACTCGATGTGAAATGAATGCACATGAAAACACACAAGACCTAGACTCCATCATGGGTAATCCGGAGTGTCGGCGACTGGGAATTAACGCGTTCGTCACTCGGAGTACGAAACGTCCCTCGTTTCCCGTGCTTGGGCTAACTCCTATCCCAAACACGATGCAAATGAGATGGCGTACACAATGCGACTAACATACAACCTAGCATACGCAATGCTATGAAATGGCATACACAATGCTCTATAACATGCAACCTAGCATACGCAATGCTATGGACCGAAATGGCATACACAATGCACGATGGACTTACACCAACATGAGTGGACCTCAACCACACTCACATCAGTGGCCATTAGATGAAAATGAGACAACCGAAATGCGTGCACACATGCACGAATGCCAAGGACCGAACCTAAGGCATGGAATGCCACTCTACCAAAGCATGGCGAGGATGAAACATGACATGAAATAGCATAAATTACAGCTCTAAAACAGCATGAAATATGGTCCCGAAACATGCAAAAATGGCACACAATGCAAGCTAGGGAGCCCGGGTTCCGAAACTAGTGAAGTGCGTTACACTAGAGGTACCCAAAACAACGCACTAATGGCAAAATCAACCCCAAACAGACCCTAGGCAGGTCTGAAACAGTGGGGAAATGTCCTAAAATGATGGCTCGGAATGCAACGGAATGGAGCTCATTCAATGGTCGGTAAATGAGGCATACAAGCCCGACTCTCAAATGCATTTAAAGAGACGAAAACATGGAAACATGGCATTCGTATAGGCTCTGAAATGTGATGAATAATAGGCTCAAAACATGAACACACCTCAGTATATGCATGCAATGAACCTCAAAACTCGAAGCTAGGCAAGTGCATTGAACTACAAGTATGCAAAATAGACATCATTCGACCATGAGGCCCAAAAACAAGCTAGGGTAGTCCAAATAAGCACATTATCAGTTTTAAGCATGGCCAAAAGTGCTAACATGAGGGGCTAAAACAACACGCAACTAGGCTAGTAAGCATGGTTTACATGGCATGTACATGAAGCATAAGAGAGGTCACCAAACCAGCCCAAAAAGTAACATGGCATGTCAAATAAACCCCAAATAACCACTGAAATGCATCCAATGCATGCAAAAATGATGAGCTCCTTTGGAGGACCATGCAAGGGGTTACTCAACACATGCAACAAGAACACTTAACATGGCAAAACAACTCTGGAAATCAATTATGACAACCCTAAAACTCACAAAAAGGCCCCGAAATGGGTCAAGGAAGCATGCAATGAAAGGTCCTCTTGAAAGGCCTTGAGGAGGTTGTTCTACACATGCATGAGGGACACAAAATATGTCAAAGAGGCTTCGGACAGAGCTAAGGGACCTTGAAACTCACCAAATTGGGCCTAAAAAGTGACTTCACAACATGCAAGTGAGGGGCCCTTTGGAAGGCCAAAAGGGCCAACAAACAAGACAAGGAGAGAGGGGGTCACCCCCCTATGATTTTAGCTCTCAAAAACACATTTAAGCCACTGAAAATCCACTGGATTTCAGTAGCTAAGAGGCCAAACCAAGGCCAATGCGAATGCTCTAATGCATAGCCCTAATCATGAGGAAATGAAGCATGCCAAGAGGAAGATGACCTCAAATATAAAAATGTCCTGAATCAAACTTCAAGAGTGGCTCAAAATAAGACTTTTTTTAGTTCATGGAAAACCTCAAAAATGCTTGCAAGTAAGGCTAAGATATCATGCAAAATAAGCCCTAAAAGAGAGATGAAGCATACAAGGATGTAGGAGTCCTCAAACAGAAAAGTATCCTTAATAAAACTTCAAGAGGAGCTCAAAATAAGGCACTTTACAATTTATAACAAAACCCAGAAATGCTTTCAAATAGGGCTAAGCTATAGAGCAAAAAAATGCAAGAAAATGGGAAATGGAGACTTACCCTTGAAGAGCAGATTTCCAGCAACTTCTGGACCAAGTTGGTGAACCTTCAACCCCTGCAAATCAGTCCCAATGTGCTGGAATGGATGGTGGAGGTGTTGTGCTAAGGGTTGGTGTGCAAATGGTGCAAGAAAATTAGGGTTTTGAGCTTGAAATAGTGAGTTATGGAGGGAAGTGTGTGTATGCCCTAAACAAACTTCTTGAACCCTTGCAAATGAAGACAAGCCTCTCCTTTATAGAGGAGAGGCTCTAGAGCTTCTCTAAGAAGCCTCAAATATCCTCCATACGTGTATGGAGGATGGTCCAAATGCCTCCCAGCTGGCACAGCTGGATTGCATTCAGAGAGAGCAAAAAGCAAGAAGCAGGCCGACCAGTTCAAGTGGCCGGCCGGCCACTCCCCCTGGTCGGCCGACAGGGGTCAAAAGGGTCAAGGAGAAATGCTGGCCGGCCACCCCAGAAAGGTGGCCTCCCAGATGAGTGCAACACAGCTGTATGGTTGAAAACTAGAAAAAGTGACCCAGGAGAGAGAAAAACCAGCTTTTTAGCAAGGTTTCAAAAAGGTCAAGAAGAATTACTGGTCGCCTACCCATATTGGTGCCTCCCAGATGAGCACAAACAATGGTGGTATGAAAAGCCAGAAATTGTGGCTCAAAAGTGAGAAAAACCAGCTTTCTGCCAGAAAAACCAGCTGGAGAAGAGAGAAAATGAGAAAGTTGGTTTTTCAAGGGAAAAGGTGGCCTCCCACCATACTACCACCTCCCTAGCAATGAAAATAGGGTCCCTACCAAAAATGGACCAAGACGGATGCAAAACGAAGGTTCGGGGGCCAAAACGCGCAGTCTGGGGCGCCGAAAACAGGCTGTTAGGCACCGGAAGTGGCGTATGACCACGAAGGTGGTCTCCCGGGCCACAGTGTCCCTCAAAAGGGAGGAAACAAGGTGTGTGCCAAAAACCGAGCAAACAGAAGTAATTAAGCGGTCCCGAACCGAGGCACATGGCCGATGGCTCGAAAACGAAACTGGCTCCAAACGGGAAAAATGGCCTACGACCACGAAACGTCCTACGGCGCCGCTGAGAGATGGTCTACGAGACCTCTCCCTCCTTCGGAAGAGTAAAACAGAGAAAACAGGACCTAGTTCGCAAACCGAGGCAAAGCGCAAAAGAGTCCCGAAGTTCGGAAGCAAGGCTCGCAGCTGAGACTCTGAAACCTCAGAACGAGCACAATATGCAACATCACCAAGCGCTCAGTTAGTGTGTCTGAGTCTTAAGATAGGTCAAAAATGGGGTGTCTACAGTTGCCCCTCTTTGACAGAACTCAAAAGTCGTAATTGACGGGAGTGAATGTCAAAGCCCAGAGACGACCCATTTTTGACAAGGCCGAAGACTTAGACAAACAGGCAAGATAACAAAGATGTGCCCGCAGGCAGGGGGCAAGATGCAAAATGATATGCACAAAGCCGGACATAACTCATGATCATGCAAAGCAGCAAGCTGTAATGAAGCGCACACGCAACAGTTTTAAGTAAGAATGCAAAGCAACAACTACATTTCATACAGTTTAAGAATGCGGAGAATTATTCAATTCTCGCCACGTCTCACACGGAGAAGATACAATACCTGTGCGATTCGTCTGGTTGCACCAGCTTCAAATGAACCGTACATACAATATCGTGCCTGCAAAAGAGAGAAACTTAACAAGTACAACATAATTAGCAACGCATGTTCAACGCTATATCGAACGCAGACAAACAAGGTGCTGATGGGAAAGTGCATCGCAATGCGGGAGACACGCGCGTAACAACGCAAGTTAAGCGTGAGGGTATGACAATACCCATGAAATGCGCACAACAATGCAATTGGTATGTATGAGAATGCAAGTGACGTGCATAACGATACAAGATAAGTGCAAACTTGAATGCATGTTTGACACGAAACAACGAGCAAAGAAATGCAAGTTTTGACGAGTGCGACTCAATCGCGACCTCCGGTTTACCTCCCGGAAGGGTCACAACGTGCTCAAAAATGATACATCTTGCTCTTGACAAATAACAATGAAACACGCATCGAAAGTTGGAGTTGAAGTTCCCGCGGAGGGATTTCGCGACGAAAAGTGCACTTTTCTTGACTTTCTCGGGTGCCGGGGACTCCGATCACTACCAAAATTTGCAGACCTTGGAGACCATCTTGGGAACACCACCGACCAGGTTTGGAGTCCACTGGAGGCCACCGACCAGGTTTGAGTGTAGGGGGTGGTCGGCCTACCAGAAAAGGTGGCCGGCCGACCACCTAGCCCAAATCGGGCAATTTTGTCTTTTCACACCTCATTTTTCTTTAAATATACATGTCTAAAGCTCTTTTCCTCATAACTTCAGATCCGAAATTGCCTCCTCCTCCTTCCTAGACCATTTTCTCTCTCAGATCTGCGCTCTATACTTTTTCCAACGCCTCCCACGCAAAGTAGTTTCGCGAAAACTTTCAGTTCTCTTCACTTTGAACCGATTAAATTTTATTTCGGAGCTTCTTTTCTCATTTTCACCACTTGAGGTAAGTTTGTCTCAATATTTGGAAGATTTTCTCGGGAGTTGACTTTTGTTGACTTTTTCATTTCCCGAGAGTTGACTTTTGTTGACTTTTTCCAATTTTGGCTCATTTCGCTCATTTTTGCAGATTTCTTGAGATGGCGGGTCATTTTTCCCATGACGGAGGTTCTCCAGGAGCCGGAGGTGAGCCTGGCATCATATCTTTACCTCCGAGGGTTCGGCATTCATTCCCAAGAGGTATGACCCTTCCGACACACGTCCTCCCTCGGGCGGTTTTTTATCATTTTACACACCGACTTTGATGCTCGAGCACCTGTGGACCTGCTATTGCGGGAGCCGGAGTCCCATCTCTCTCATCAGGCACGAGAGGTATGTACTTCACTTTTTTACATTTCCTGCCTTAATTCTGCATTTTCCGTGCATTTCATGCTATGTATGCTTATTTGCTCGTTCTGAACACATTCACATGCCATACTTCTGCTCATTCTAGCACACAGCTTGTCCTGAATGCTTAGTCTATAACACAGTATTTTGTTTGCATCTTGAACACACAGCTCAATCACTTGAATTTCTGAACCCGCAGCCTATATTTGATTGTGAACACGCAGCACACATTTGTTGAAAGTTGAACACGCAGCCCAAACTTCGAATTTCTGAACACGCAGCCCATACTATTTCTGAAATCTGAACACACAGCCCAAATTTGTTTGTGAACACGCAGCACACACTTCAATTCTGAACACACAGCTCATATTTGATTGTGAACACGCAGCACACACTATTTCTGAAATCTGAACACGCAGCACACACTTCAATTCTGAACACACAGCTCATATTTGATTGTGAACACGCAGCACACACTATTTCTGAAATCTGAACACACAGCCCAAATTTGTTTGTGAACACGCATCACACACTTCAATTCTGAACACACAGCTCATATTTGTTGAAAGTTGAACACGCAGCCCAAACTTTGAATTTCTAAACACACAGCTCATATTTGTTGAAAGTTGAACACGCAACCCAAACTTTGAATTTCTGAACACGCAGCCCATATTTGATTGTGAGCATGCAGCACACACTATTTCTGAAATCTGAACACACAGCCCAAACTTTGAATTTTTGAACACGCAGCCCAAACTTTGAATTTCTAAACACGCAGCCCATATTTGATTGAAAGTTGAACACGCAGCCCAAACTTTGAATTTTTGAACATGCAGCCCATATTTGATTGTGAACACGCAGCACACACTATTTCTGAAATCTGAACACACAGCCCAAACTTTGAATTTCTAAACACGCAGCCCATATTTGTTGAAAGTTGAACACGCAGCCCAAACTTTGAATTTCTGAACACGCAGCCCATATTTGATTGAAAGTTGAACACGCAGCCCAAACTTTGAATTTTTGAACATGCGGCCCATATTTGATTGTGAACACGCAGCACACACTATTTTTGAAATCAGAACACACAGCCCAAACTTTGAATTTCTGAACACGCAGCCCATATTTGTTAAAAGTTGAACACGCAGCCCATATTTGATTGAAAGTTGAACACGCAGCCCACACTTTGAATTTCTGAACACGCAGCCCATATTTGATTGTGAACACGCAGCACACACTATTTCTGAAATCTGAACACACAGCCCAAACTTGTTTGTGAGCACGCAGCACACACTTCAATTCTGAACACACAGCTCATATATTTCATTTGCACGCAGCTTATTCATTTCATTCTGAAATTGAATACATTTGTTCATTATGAATGCAGATGTCCTCCCGTGTTACACGGGGATATGGCTCCATTGCTGCGAGGGAGTGGTATGCAGAGCTCCCAAAGGCCGTCCGTGATTGGGTTGATCTGGCAGGGTTCGGGCCCTTCTGTACTGGGATATCTCGCTAACCCGCTAGCAGGACGTTGATGGGCGCCCTTGTGGAGAGGTGGTGGGACACCACCAACTCCTTTCATTTCTCAGCTGCCGGGGACATGACTATGACCCCATTCGACTTTGCTGTGTGACAGGCCTTGACGTGGGAGGCTGGGCGATCCCTTACGATGAGGACATGGGCGAGTGGGAGGCTGCCTGGATTTATCTATTGGAGCTCGCCCACCGGTCGACAGATCTTCGGGCCGAGTCCGATACACCTGGTTTTCCACATAGTTCAGGCAGACTGAGCCGGAGACTCCCGAGGAGATTGCACAGTACACCCGAGGGTTTTTGATGTTCCTCTTCGGGACCACTCTGTTCGCCAATAGGGGGAACACCGTTGGGCTATATCTGCTGAGCGCCCTGGTAGACCTCTCGCAGGTCAGTCAATATGACTGGGGTGGCGCCGGCCTAGCTACCCTCTATTGCTACATGAGCGCGACCTCCCGCGGACGGGGGAACATAGTCGGCGGCTACTGGATAGCCTGGGAGGTACCTTCTGCCCTCTTTGATTTACATTTCTGCTTTTCATTATTTGTACATTGCACGCACGGCACACTTTACATTCTGTACTCACATTTTGCACTCAGCATTCTGTATTCGGATTCTGCACTCAGCATTCTGTACTCTGATGGCTTTTGCCCTGTTTTCCACAGTTATGGGTTTTTGCGTACTTCCCGACGCTAGCCCCAGAGCTCGAGGTGGAGGCCCCTCATGACCCCACTCGCTCGTTTTCGAGGGCCAGTACCGGCCGCGGCCGGGACTCTCCCCTACCTACGACAGTTTTCGACACAGTGCGGCCGACAGAGGTAATTCAGAACTCTCAGTTCTCCATGTTTTCATCTTTGATTTATCTTGCACATTTACGATTTCTAATCGGCTTATGCATTGGTTATCCGCAGATCATATGGCAGCCCTGGGTGCCTTTGGGTGGAGACATCCGATTTCAGTTTGCCGGAGGATGGGCCGCCTCTCGGTACAGGATCTTGTTTGAGGGGCCAGCTGGTAGGGCCTGGTTTAGGGGACCGCTTCCTGCGCCAGACTATGGGCTTCCTGAGCAGAGTGTTCCCTCAGCACCTCCGGATGATATGTGGTCCGCTGATAGGCTCACTCCTCAGGTGTCAGACGCCATGTTGGCACGATATTGCTACACTTGGAGGACGGGGAGTACGCGACCTACCGTCACACATACTTGATGCCTCCATTGGTAGGTGTCCGTACTCCCAGAGGATCTGCTGGCATGCCATCCTCGAGTCGCACCCGAGCT
The DNA here is from genome assembly GCA_030407325.1 of Camellia japonica. NCBI lineage: Eukaryota > Viridiplantae > Streptophyta > Magnoliopsida > Ericales > Theaceae > Camellia > Camellia japonica. Next base: position 128,931,863 of record JAPPVO010000029.1, on the reverse strand, counting down.
AGAGACATTCCTTCGACCAGTAGCTGGTACATCTAGAGGTGGGGCTGGACTGGTCCCCCGATTCCCCGACTTATCATCACGTGGATGGCCAGATATCCGACTGAGTTGACGGGATGGCGATACGGGACTTCCTACCCGATTCCGATAGAGCCTCCTATGCCAGATCACCCATACGTCAGAGACCCTGACTCACCACCGGTATGCTTTACAGCTTTGATTTATCACTCAGATACTTGGACATTCATTCATTCACTGATGACTTGCACTTGCATCTGCAGCCACCACGGAGTATACTGAGGGGTTGCTCGGGTTAGTGGCCTCTCGAGGGCATGGTCTTGCGGAGAGAGGCGCAGCTGTCCATCATCGGTGTCCCGGTACTCTTTAGTTTTCTTGCATTTATCATACTTCTGATGACATGCTGAACTTGAACATTTCACTGCATTGATTGACCGACTGTATGCGTAGAGCACATCTGACACACACCACATTCATGTACTATATTGCATACATCCACTCCATGTAGCTTTTTATCTGTGCATCTGATATACATATTTTGGCTGATGCATTCAAATTGCACTCTTTCTTTTCAGATGCCTCCGATATATACCGGGCCACAGGCCGGGCCATCTGGGCCTTCCGAGGAGCTGGGCCATCTAGGCCTTCTCGAGGAGCTGGAGAGGGAGTCGTCTCGCAGACGAGGCGGACGCGCAGCATGTCATAGAGGAGGAGTCCGAGGAGGAGGAGTCTGCATCCTCAGTCAGAGACATCTGCCGGCAGAGAGGATGACTCTGAGTCTGGTTCTGAGGGCGAGGTGATGCCGAGGAGGATTCCGAGGACAGCAGCTCCGATTCAGATGATGGTGCTGGTGGAGATGGTGCAGGGACTTCTCAGAAGAGGACGAAGAGGGCCTCTTATTCTTGCACTTGAGAGCACAGATGTTCCTGCTTTATTTGCCTTTTTTACTAGTAGTTGTAGCACATTGTACATTATTAGGCAGTTTTATTTTCTGTAAAACTTGTACCCTTGTTGTAAAATGTTGTAACAAAGGAAGCATGATGGAATGAAACAGCTTTTGTTCAAAAAGTGTTGTATTTTATGTTCTTAGCATCGCATCGCATCGCATCATTTTGCACAAAAATGAGATTGAATGGAATTGTGCATTGAAAATTGCCAAGTCAGGTAGTGAACCGACGCAACAAACAAACAACTTAACTTACTAAGAAAGAACAGAACCTTAGCAAGTTTACAACTCGATAAGCAAGACACAACAATGTTGATTAAACAAAGAGAACAACTCGTATACACAACTCGTCAACTCGACAAAACTTAAAACTCGATAACTAACAACTCGGTAAGCAAAACAACAACTCGATAAGCAAAACAACAACTCGATAAGCAGGACTTAACAACAACTCGATAAACAAATGCATTTCGGACGATCTGGGTGACGGAACGCATCCGAAACAGAGGAAAACGCACCTTCAACACTCCCAATGCATGGAAATGCTAGGAACTTTCTTCTAGAAGCTAGAACAAGACCAAAGCCACATCCTCTCCATGGCCGACCACCTAAGGGAGCTGGCCGACCAGCTTTTTTGCATTGGAGGGAGGGGGTGGTCGGCCTACCAGAAAAGGTGGTCGGCCGACCACCTAGCTTGGCAGCCACCA
>JAPPVO010000029.1:128889102-128930095 GCA_030407325.1 Camellia japonica | reverse complement strand
CATGTTAATGACTCAATGGGGTATATGCCTCGATCCTCGGACCACCAATCGCGCATTTTCATACATGATGGCCCTAAGAATCAAGAATGCAACTTTACTATAAAATGCATGCAAACCAAATAATCAAACAAGGGTGCCAAACTCTATCAAATCACTTCAAGAGACCTAGCATGCATGCAAATGTGATGCCAATCCTAAGCATGTTATCTAGGCATGCAACATGGACAATGTGATGCACTTGTGCAAGGCATACAAGCAAGCATGATTTATGAGCATGCAAACCAATGGAAGGATGGTCTTATACATGAATTAGGCAACTCTAAAAGGCCCTAAATCAGTGGCCAAATGCTAAGTCAAGAGGGCCAAACACACGCACACACATGCACATGTTAAGGTGCCAAACCCAAGGCATAAACAAGCAACATTCAAGCACACTTAAAGAAGCCAAACATGGACTAATAGCATGCATTGAAAAAAAGCTCTGAAATTCGTGTTAAACATGATGCCAAATCATGCAATGAAGCATGCCAAACAAAGCATGCATATGGCCTAGGCTTAAGGCAAGTCAATGAGGCATTGAACCACACCTATGCAAGACAATTATGGCATGCATTAATCAACCCAAAACAGACTTTTAGCATGTCAAAATAGGCCAAAGGACACTTAGATGGCATCTAAGAAGCTTGAAATCAAGGGCATGCAACATGACCAAAACATGGAGCATTTAACACTAGCTTAAGAAGTCACAAAGAGGCATGCAATGTAAACATACAAGCACTTCTAGGGGACTGAAATAGCATGCTAGGTGGTTTCAGACCATCAAAAACAATGCAAGCAAAGCATGCTACACACTCATGCTCTTAAGGCCAACAAGCCAAATGCAAATGGGCTATATTAAAACATGCTAAGATTGACCAAAATACTTATGGACAGACCTAAAACATGGTAATATGAGCACGAAATCTTCACAAACACAAGTCTAAAACATGCTAGAAATGGAGGCATACAACCTAAGCATGTTAAGGCATAAAGAGGCATTACAAGGCAACTATACTAAGCATGCATAGGAGACCAAAACCAACTTGGAGGCATGTTATATCATGGCAATATAAGCATGGAAAACAAGTCAAACATGCTCAACACACACTTAAACATGGTGCTCCTTTGGAAGCCAAAACTTGCCCTTTTCAAGGACATCAAGGAGAGGGGGTGGCCCTCCCCTTTCTAGGACTTTAAGGCACCATCTCCACCACTGAAATCCCTCAAGATTTCAGTGGTGGAAAGGTCCAAGCACACAAGTCCCGGATCTCTCCAAAATAGCACAAAAATGAGCCCTTTTCAAGGCCTAAAGGGGGTCAAACTCCCCCAAACCACAAAACACTCTTAATATACAACAAAGAGGGTTAAAAATCAGAAGTTTTATGTATTATATGCTAAGCACAAAAACTATTTTAAAGCAAGCAAAAAGAGGGTGCAAAAATGGGGTAAAAAGAGGACTAGTGTCTCACCCTTGTTGACCTCTTTAACAAAGTTGTAGTTGATGCTTCCTTAGGCTCAAAATCTGTCAAGAACTTCAAAAACCAGCCCTTAGAACCTCAGTTGCAAGGAGAAGGTGAAACACTAGGTGTTTGTGTGCAATAGTAAGGCACAAAACACCTAGACACACAAGAGAAGGATAGAGATAGAATGTGTATGCAACTCAAACCCTAGAAAAACCAGAGCTTCTCTCTCTCTTTTCCTCTCTCACTCTCCAAATTTTCTAACCCTTGAGCCAAGAGAAGAGCCTTCTCTTGTATAGGCATGAAAACTTACAAGTTAAGGCATCCAAGGGTTCATCCCCTCCATACACGTGTATGGAGGGGAAAACAAACGCCAACAGCTGTCTAAAAATATCCCATAAAGCAGCTGTATAGGAGTCGGCAGGGCAAAATGGTCATTTTGCGAAAAAGAGTGCCGACCGGCACAATATAGTGCCGGTGGCAACACCAAACAGCCGGTGGCCTCTAGCCACGGTGGGTGTGTGGGGATGCCTCACAAAGCAATCCCTGCCCTCCCAAGGCAAAACACAAGTGTTTGGTGCAAAACCAAGCACAAAACGGTCGAGTTCGGAGGTCCTAAGGCAAGGCGCGTAGCCGAGAACTCCGGGAACTCCAAACGAACACAAACATGGATAATCACCGAGTGTTCCAACGGTGACGTCCAAGTCTTGAGGACGGTCAAAAATGGGGTGTCTACAGGTACATGCAGCACATTGTTGAGAGTGAGTCCCTTTCCAGATGTCATCTTCAGAACAATCTTCCCTTGTCCTTCAACTTTGGAAGTTAAGGAGTTGCCCATAAAAAGTTGTTTACCATTGTCCACTGTAGAATAAGATGTGAACATCTTTTTGTCGGCACAAATATGGCGAGTAACACTAGTGTCCACCTACCATTCTTTAGGATTTCCGACAAGGTTTGCCTCGGAAACAACTGCAGAAAGATTGATGTCATCTGCACCATTGGAAATATTGTCCACTTCGGTCATATGGGCTTGAGCAGGCTTCTTGCTTGTTCTTCTTTTGCTTTTGCCTTTGCTACGAGAATCTTTGGCCCAATGTCCCTCTTTGTCATAGATGTAACATTTGCTATTAAACTTGTACTTTTTATTTCCCCTCCCCCCCCCCCTCACCTTTTTAAAGCCTTGTGATGAACTTTCTTCAGAAGACTTTCGTTTCTTGGTTTTTGAAGCATGTTCCACTACATTTGCCTTAGACTCCATAGGATGCTTACCAGCCCGCTTTTTAGAATTGCGGTTGTCCTCCTCAATCCTTAAACGCACAATTAATTCTTCTAAAGACATTTCTTTGCGCTTGTGTTTGAGGTAGTTCTTGAAATCCTTCCAGCCTTGTGGTAATTTCTCAATTAAGGCTACAACTTGGAAGGATTCACTGAGAGACATGCCTTCTGCGTGAATGTCATGCAGAATGAGTTGGAGATCTTGAACTTGGCTGATCACAGTCTTAGAATCAACCATTACAAAGTCTAGGAATTTGCCAACCACAAATTTCTTTGAGCCGGCGTATTCCATTTTGTACTTTTTCTCCAAAGACTCCCAAAGTTCCTTTGTTGTCTTGATAGGACTATAGACGTTGTATAATGTGTTGTCAAGTGCATTCAAGATGTAGTTTCGGCAAAGGAAATCAGCATGTTTCCAGACATCAACTGCAGCAACTACTTGCTGGTCGGTTTCATCCTCTTTCAAAATAGGAGCATCTTCACAGAGAAAATGAGCCAAATTTAGAGTTATAAGATAGAACAACATCTTCTGTTGCCATCTTTTAAAATCAGTTCCAGAGAACTTCTCTGGTTTCTCACCGTGATTTACCGGTACTATCACAACCAGAGAGGGGATTGGCGCAATTACAGCCACCACACTAGTACTTGTTTGGGCATTAGTTTCAGTAGCCATCAATTCTAATTATAAAACAAAATTATAATTAGAATTGATACTACACAGAAAATTAAACCAAATTCACAGAATTAAATTCTGTAAAAATAAAATAAACAAGAATGTAACTTTTGTTTTTCCATTAAGTTGGAAATAAAATAAAATTTTATTTAATCAAATTAATTCCACACAGAAAATTAAATTTCTATAACACTTCAATAATAAAAAAAAAACTAAAACCGATTTTTTTTAATTAATGAACACTCAGAAATAAATTAAGAAAACCAAAATTAATTTCTGACAAATTTCACAAATAAATATTCTAAATTGTTAATGACACCAGTATATTACTACTAGTTGTCAAAGAAAATTGGCAGTATATTACTACTATCTGTCAAACAGTATATTACTACTATTTGTTTTCCAACCAGAATATTATTTTGTAAAATCACAGAAAATAATTTCTGTAAGAAGAAGAAAGAAGAAAGGAAATAAACGAAAAATTCTGTAAATAGAATAATTCGAATCTGTCTTAAGATTGTTGGAATAATCTTCTGTGTAAATAAAATAAATTGAAACTAGATCAAACAAAATAAAAAAAATAACTTACAGAATTTATTTTACTGAACCGAATGAAAAATTAAAGACCAAGTTGAGTGTGTGACACTCTGTCCTTAAGACAGATTCGCCCCGCTACGGTGTTTACGGTTACGTGGCGTCTATCTCCCAGGATACAATGATCTTCACAAATTTCTAGTAGCACTCCAAACAAATTTGTACGACGAACTAAACCTGTGTTCTATACTCTCTCTATTTTTTCTCTAAAAATATATGAAGAATAATACAACTAAAGAGCGAAATTAGACAGCAAAGATAAATTTTGCAGACTGTTTTTCAGATGTGAAGACCACTGGAACAGATCTAAATTTATAGGCAAAGAAATCTGTCCAACATGTGCTGTGAGGAACCGAACAGGTATGAACCTGTTTGAACAGGTATAATTCAAAATTCAAACAGATCTACAACCTGTTTGAACAGATTAACTGTTGGACAGTTAAATCCGAAACTACTGGGCAGTTTTTGGAAGTTTAATAATTGAAAAACAATTTTTAATATGTGAGGAATTTCAGACTGAAGCAGATAAAATTAGACAGAAAATTAATTCAAATTTTTTTTTGGTACAAAATTTGAATTTAATTTCATTTAAAATTTAAATAAATTTTGTCCAAAGAATTAATATTAGAACCGACTCGACCCACAACCCACACCCGGTATGGCTCGGCCGGACGGACGGCGGCGGCGGCATGCATGTGTGGTGGTTTGGGTTAAGGTTCACTATGTCCATAACTCCTCTCTTCTACAAACTTGGGGTTCCCCTTGGGGCCTAACCCAAGTGTTGTAGTCTAGAGCTTATATACACAAAAAAAACTCTCTTAAAGTTTCGATGTGGGACAACCCATAATAAGGAAACCCACATTTAAATCTTTAAATGTCCATTCCACGAACCCGAAAACGACGTCAAGTTCCCATTCACTCATAAATGGTTTTGACGAACCGTCTTTACTGTGTGACTTGCCATGCGGCAAGGAACACGTCACCTTTTCAGACCCACCCCAAAAGACGTTTGGGGCCCACTCCATTTTGGGCTCAAAGATGGCCCAAAATAAGCCTATATCACACCATTTTTCCAACAGTATCTGCTCGAGGTCTACAAAAGTCCAAGATTTACATGTTAAAGATCTAAAATAGAAGAACAACGAAAAAAAACTCAAAGCATTCATAAAATCAACAAAATTATAAATGACATGAAGACCCATAATCAACAAACTCAGCACTATATTTCAAACCAACCATGCCCAATTCATGCATGCATACTACTAACTAGTTTTGTACAATTCAGAAGTTACAATGTGTTTGGATTGGGTGATTTGGGAAGAAAATAAATCAAAATTGAAAATTTACACCTTTCAAGGTTATTTCAATCATATAACATGAGACAATTTCATTTTCCCTTCCTTTCTCTCCTATTTATCTAAAATTTATTTTCTTACCAGACTTGTATAATCAATTTATTTCCTCTCCTAAGTTTGAATAGAGTTAAGGAGGCATTGCATGCAATGTTAAAAAGCTTGGCATCATTCCATCAATCCAACCAATGAAAAAAGGGCATTTCCAACAAAATCAAATAATATATACAGAATTTCAAAAGCAACCACAAAGCCGTAGAAAATTAAATAGTAGCAAATTTCATTGACTATCATCACTCTCATAATCAATTATATCATCATTGACTTCATCATCTTCAAGTTTCTCCTCATGGGATTCGCCATCAATATCAACACATATCATTTCCATGTCTTCTTTGCATAATTCTATGGGTTGATCATCCATGTGCACTGCATTTCCAAGACCAAATGATTCAAATTTTTGGTATGGTTCATCATTGTCTTTTTCTTCCTCTTCGTCTTTCTCTTCCTCTTCATCCCCTTTCACTAGAATGTCATATATTGCCCAAGGTATTATTCTTTGTACAACTTGATAATTGTTGCCAAATTTCATGTCCCTCGTATAAAACACTTGTACAGCTTGGCATGCTAGCATAAACGGTTCACCGACTATATATGCCTTGTTTGGATCTTATATTCAAAAGATGTTCTTCTGTATTATTCTGTGGTCCATGGTTAAAAAAAAAACTTTATACTCAAAAGATGTTCTTCTGTATTATTCTATATCAAAGCTTGCATATGAGAAATTTATATTCAAAAGATGTTCTTCTGTATTATTTTGTATCAATTTTTTGTGCTTTTCCTAGTTTTCTCTGTTTTTGTTAAAAGTTTGATTTTAGAAAATTCAAAATAAATAAATAAGGGTAATTATGCAAATGGTCCCTGTAATTTACATGATGTGTCAATTTAGTCCATGTTGTTTTAATTTGCTAAATTTTGCCCCTTAATTTAATGGATTGTGTCATGTTGGTCCAACAAATAACGGCTGTTAAGTTTGGTGGACGGAAACTCAAATGATATGCCAATTTGGTGTTTATAGTTTACATGATGTGTCAAAGGATCTTGTGCACCAAATGCTATCCTTCAAAATAAAGAACAAACCAAACTGGAGTGATCAAATCAAATAGAGAACAACCCTCAACAACAGCAGAGGAAATGATAACCTGCCCAAACTATTATACTATCACAGCAGCAGTAGTAGAGCAAAGGCTTTTTTGTTTGGACAGTAAAAACTTAAGGTTGAATTACTTCTATTTGTCTGGATCCTTATATCTACTCTTGAAATTTGACTTGAGAAGATATATTGCACGTTGATGTTATGTTTTATCTATTTACTTAATTTTTTGATCTACTAGGACGTGTTTGGATGTCTCAATACCAGTGTGAATGCTCTCATTTCACTATAATTTTGTAATTGGGTCATGTTTTACTCTATAATTTTGATATGTTTTCGATACTCTATGTTTTGCTCTACAACGTGAGAGAATCTTATGCTTTTCATATTCGATTCATCAATATATATAAATCTATAATAATTAAAAAAATTAAAGATTAACATAATATATCTTTTAAGTGTTATTAAACCCTAACTTAGATCAATAAATGTGTTTAAACAATAAACAAAAATTTAATCTATTGTAAGAAAGGAATCATTGCTCTTTTCTCCATTTTCCATCATTTTCTCTCTTTCATCAATACTAGCTAGCATCACCCAACACTACAGCAACTTATAAAATATGAATTTTTCTTTGTTTTGTAAACATATTTGTGTATTAAATTTTTCCTGATACAGAAATTTTTACTGAATAATTGTTTCCCCTGGCAAATTATTCTCAAATTTTTTAGAATAATATAGAAGCACAGAAAGTAAGGTTTTAAACCCACTCTTTCATTGGTTAGTTTTATATAAATTTTTCTCGTTTTTGCAACATATGATTCTAAAACAGACCTACAATATACAAAAGAAATCAAATGCACCTTCAAGGATCTATGAAATATCATCACCCTGTTAAGAAATTGCGAAAACTAATCAACTAATACAAATTGCGATTGCTTCTAATAACAATAACATTCATTGTAAAAAGATCACTGAACGATGTATCACAACAAAATGCTGATAATGATGTGATAAGATCAAAAAATGCACGATTAAGAGAATTCTTATACTATTGTAGACGCGCCCCTAGGGCTTTATGCTATAGTTCGGACTCAAATTGTCACGGTTCTGAATCTAGTCTTACAAAGTGCAATGCAAGACCGATAAATCACCAAAGAGTCCAAATCCGGCAAATTGTTTTGGAAAACTGATTTTTGTAAAGAAGTGCCAAACATGGATTTCTTTGCTAGATACAGAGTCGCCACCTAAATATTTATTTTGGGGGAATTTAGGAAACCCTGACTCGTGCCTAAGGCCACGTGTCCGTTATCACCAAAGTTGTCTCGGCTTGGGAACTTGGTTACGATTGGGGAATGTCAGCTATGAGCACCCCCGCTCGCCCGATCAAAGATCGGCAACTACTAAACATGATATCTCGTTTTTGAAAAACACATGCGTTCTTATTCCGGTTATTAGCCTAAAATTACTATGTGATGCGCACAACACACAAGTATAGACTAGATCGCCTAATTTGGAACAAAGCATTGCATATCCGTTTGTTTGGAAGTGGTTTGAAGTTTGCTACTCACGAGTAGGCTAAAGCACGGATTTCGATGAATCGTCCCAATTCAAGTAACCTAACCTTCACCCACAGGCATTCAGGCAGTTATATCACATAAGTAATTAGCCTCATGGCAAGTATGCTGTCATGTTAACACTTACACACATGCAAGATGCTAAAGCATAAAAGCTTACCCAGTACTCTGAGTCAAAACAATAGCTAGTTAGTAATCAATGCATGATCCTAGCTTATGTTAAGATGGCTAATGCAATCACAGGCAAAGTGCAACTAGAATAGGCTCGGCTAATCTAAGGATGGCATGTGAAATGCGACAATTCGATACACGTATTCAAGTTAAAATCGAAATACTATGCAATTAGTATGATGCGCCGAGCCCGATGCGTGCAATACGAATGAATGTATGCAAACATGCTAACATAAGTATGCTAATTGAAACATGACCCAAAACTAACCATTGAAAGTAGGTAAGTAAAAGGGAGAAAGACGTGGGGTTGGAAGACATTCACACACGCACGCACACTTATTACAAAATTCGCCCTCTAGACGGAGGGTCCGAATAAATAATACAAACCAAATGCTTAATCAACTATCCTAGCTAATTAATTATTACAAACCCTTAATTAATTAACAAATTAATTACAAACGGAGGCCGCCGCAGCTCCACCTCGGAATGATTAAATGATGCATGCTCGATCGCCTCGCTCGGAAACCCGTTGCTATGCCACATGTTGCCTCTGTTTGCACTGTTTCGCTCCTCTGAAAATTGCACAAGTCCCAAGGATGCTTCTGAACCACTCCCTAAGCACTTTGTGATGTCACTGGCCAAGAGGTAGGACCACCGGCTATTGGAAAATGGTTATCGACCATTGGTAAGGCTCTCGGCCAGATTTTGGTAGCCGGCCGGCACTGAAGATGGCCGACCGGCCATATCTTCCTGCAGAATTCTGTTTTTGCTGCAGCAGAGGACAGACAGTACATGGCAATGCATTTACAAGACAATGTATGCACGACCACCTTCCTATCATGTCATGGGCTCAAGGGAGTATAGTTCTCGACCCTCGGGCCACCAATCACGCATCTCGATGCATGATGGCCAAAGGAGCCGAGTGTGCAATTCAATATCAAATGAAAACACATAAGGGGCCCAACCTCTATCATGCTTGATCAAGAGGCAAGGCAATGCACACACAATGCAATGCAACCTAAGCGAGCAAGCAAGCATGCAAACAACTCAAGCATGATGCAAATCTAATGCAACATGAGCATACAAACAAGCAATGTGCAATAGGCATACAACCTAAACAAGTAAGCATGCAAGGCATGTAACAACAGTGCCAATGACAAACATGCAACAACATGTGAGGCAAACATGTGACAACATGTAAAGGGACAAGTATGCAACAAGCATGCAACATACTAGCATGCAACAACATACAAGGTACTAAATACGCAACAAGCATGCAACAACATGCAAGGGATGGTCTTAAACCGAAAGAGACAGCTCTTAAATAGGTCCAAATCAGTGGCCAATTATGCTAAGGGATAAGGGACAAAATCACATACAAACATGCATGGTAATTGGCCTAACACTTAAGTATCGAAAGGCAACTTTTAAGAATATTTAAAAGGAATGAAAAGCATGCAAATGTGACAACATTACATGCTCTGGAATGATGCTAGGAGTGATGTCAAATCACATAAACAAGTCAAGCATGGCATGCTCAAGGCTCAAAGCCTAAGGCTTGTGAAGGGACTTGAACCAAAGCTACACAAAATAAGGAGCATATGGCAAATGTAACCCAAAACAGTCCTAAATCATGCCAAGATGATCCTAAAACATGCAAGGAATGAAGCCAAAACATGCTAGAACAAAGGACCAAAAGCATGAAGCAAACTAGGCCACAAAAGAGGTATTACACTACATCTATCAAAGCCAAACATGGCATGACTTAAGCAACCAAAAACAGAGTTATGGCATGTCAAAATGAGCCCAAAAATCCACTTAGATGGCATCCCAAATGCCTAAGCATGATGGAATACACAATGACACGTTTATGAGGCATAAGACACTAACCCTTTAAGACGTTAAATGAGTCATAAGTGCAAGCATATGAGCATGGAATATGGACTGAAATAACATTACAAGTGATGCCAAACCACTGAAATGATTGAAATAGAGCATGCTAATGGCTTGAACACCCAAAACTAACAAGCTAGATCGCATGGTAGCTATACAAAACAATGCAAGCACGACCAAGAAGATCAAAATAAGAGCTTAAGCATGTCACAACATGGCTAAAAGCTTCATGGAGTTGAACCAAAATCATGCTAAAAAGACATGTTACAACATGGTGCATGTTAAGGCAAATCATGGGATTACAAGACAAGTATATAAAGCATGCATGGTATGTCTAAACCAAGTCAAAACAGTGCTATATCATGGCAAAACAAAGCCTAATATATACTAAAATGAAGCTAAAACAAGCTAAGCAAACATGATACTAACATAAGTCATTTCTCTTATTTGAGACCTTAAAACACCATCCCCACTACTGAATTCCCTTTGGATTTCAGTGGTGAGAAGGCCAAAGCAAGGTGATCTCAAAGCTTAAAAATAAAGCACAAGAACAACGCCAAACAAGGCCTAAGAGGGGGTAAACAACCCCAAACACAAAAATGACCTTGAACAAAGGTCTTAAGTACTAAAAATTAGAACTTTTATCAGTTATAATCTAAGCTTAAAACAATAAGCAAGAAGGGCTAAAAGCTTAAGCAAGAAAGGGGTATCTAAAGCAAGGAACTCACCCTTGTAGAACCTCTTCAAGAACAAAGCTCCAGCAAGTTTTCTGAGTTCAAACCAACCCAAGAACATTGAAATCAACCTCCTAGCACCTCAGCAACCAAGGATGGTGTTTTAGTGTGTGTTTGTGTACAATAGTAAGACAATACTACTCTTTTAGACACAAAACAAAGCTAAACAAAGAAGAATAGATACAATACTATATCTATCCTCTCAAGAACAATTTTTTTTTGAAGCCTGGAGGAGGGAGGAGGGGCTCCCTCTTTATAGAAGTTCAAATTCTAAAACTTCCAAGAGAAGCTAAGCAAAGGGCAAATCCCTCCATACACGTGTATGGAGGGGGTGAATTGTGGATGCCAGCTGCACCAGCTGGCACAAAATATCTGCATAAAGCAGATGAACAGGATTCGGCCACCAAAAATGGCCGATCGACCAACATAAGTGCTGGCCGACCAAATATAGTGCCGATCGGCCAACACTCTTTGTCGATGGCAAGAAAAAGGGGCCGATGGCATCATGCCCTGGCCGGTGGGTTGAGGGAGTAACAAACAAGTCACCCTCTTCCCTTAGAAGCAAAAACACAAGTGTTTAGTCCACAACCAAGCACAAAACAGACAAGTTGAGAGATCTTGAGGCAAGGCGCGTAGCCGAGACCTCCGAGAACTTAAAACGAACACGAGCATGGATGATCATCGAGTGTTCAAACAATGACGTCCAAGTCTTGAGGACGGTCAAAAATGGGGTGTCTACAACTATGAACCCTAAAAACGAAAAATGCTTAATTATTGATGATTACTATAAAACCTCACTGAAACAGATTGATTGAAAAAACACATGAATCTATACAAGTATACAAAACCATGCACGAAACCGAGAGCTAAAATTACAATATCAAATCGATTATACAAATACATACATACATGTATGTATATACATATATATATATATACATATAATGGTACTTGATCGGAATCGCTATCGAAGAGTCGCCCGGAAATTAGAGAATCGAGGAGAGATGAGGTGGCAACGGAGCGATCCAACCCTGGAGAGAGATGCTATGAGACAATGATGAACCACAGATCAGAAGCAATCAATGAGATCTGTAGAGAAGAACCATTGAGTTCATATATCGAATCCATAGAGAAGAGATATATGAAAAGAAATTAGGGATTTGAGAGAGAGGGAGATAGAGATAGAGAGAGAGAGAGAGAGAGAGAGAGTGTGTGATGAAACTTGGATGCTTTTTTTTGTTTTTGTTTTTGATAGTCTCGACTATTGAGTTCAAAAATTAATATATAAAATACAATAATATATGATTTGGGTTTATTAGGGACCAATTAAAATTGTAGGAAAAAGTGACTGATCCTTTTACAACTAAATAAATTGGTCTAGAAAATATAATAACATGATTAAATATATATATATATATATATTTTTAAATTCTTTTATTTTGTCCTTAAAAGTATAATTTTTGCAGACAAATCATTTTTGTCCCTAAAAATTTGTCTTTAAAACGTTTATTTCTTGTAGTGAATGCTATAATAGTTACATTTGTATATCATAAATTGATTATCATTTTATGAGTTATATGTGTGTTAGTAATGCAACGATGACATATGAAATGAGAAACAATTTATTTATAGTGGCCTTGTTTGGAAAGAAGGTTGGAGACTAATATAGTTAATAAAGACAAAATATGTTAAAATAGTTAATAAGACAAAATGTTATATCCAAACTATAATCATTTCATTTTTTCTCTCATAATCATCAAATCAACTATAAAAAAAGCCAATTTTCTTCCCAAACATAATTTTTTTTAACCAGATTAAAAATTCAAAAAGCCAACTAAAATAGTTAAGTTTCCAAAATTCAAGTTGGAATGTTCTACAAGTATTTGGCTTTGCTTTTGCTTTTGCAAATGCGATGAATTACGTAACAGTTGTACAGTGAAAAAAAAAAATACACAAATATGGAGGGGTGTAAGTGAGACTTGCACCTCCACAACTTTTTACTTGCACCCCATCACATATTCACTTGCACCTCTCATGTTTTTTAATTTTTTTTTTCTATGCCCCACTGTCAAGTAATTACCCCTAAAAAAAAAGCCAACTTTCTTCCCGAATACATTTTTTTTAGCCAAGCCTTTTTGGCAACCCAAAAAAAAAAAAAACAAAACCACCGATTTTTTTTTATTTTTTTTGCCTTTACTGATTTTTTTCAAAATTATGTCAAAATTTTTTTATTTTTCCGGTTCGTCTTATTGAGACGAATCTAAAAAGTATATATATATATTTGAAAATTTTTTTAAAAAAATGAACAATCCAAAATAAGTAAAAAAAGACTACTTATTTTTGTCTTTTTTGAATTTTTTTGAAAATTTTTGAAAAAACTATAAATTTTCGGTTCACCTTGTTGAATCTGGAAATTTAAATTTTTTAAAAAAATTTTGATTTTTTTATTAAAGACGAAATAAAAAATAAATAAATAAACCCCGCCTAAACTAGTCGTAAGACAAAAAAACCAATTAAAATAGTAATCCTTTGTTATATCTAATTATCATTTGTTCCACGTAACAGCATGAACCCAAAGTTATAGCAAAGGCAGCTTTTGTTCGTCCCCATCTCTTCTTCTTGTTTGTTCTAGCATATTTTTCAGTAGCTCAAACTAATGGTACTGTATTTTCCTTTGATAATAATAATAATAATAATAATAATAGAACCGGTTGGGAGCTCGAATCTGAGCTCCCCCGAATGCCCCGAATTCCATTTTTTTTTTTTTTTTTTTTTTTTCAGCAGAAGAAGGAAGAAGACGGAGGAGGGAGGAGGAGGAGGAGGAGGAGGAGGGGAGGGAAGGACTGGAGGGGGCCCTAAAAATGGAGGAAGAAGACGGAGGAAAAAGAAGACGGAGGAAGAAGACGAGCAGAGGCGGCGATCGGCGACGGAGGCGGAGGCACGGCGATCGGCGGAGGCGGAGGCGCGGCGATTGGCGATCGGCGATCTGCTTCCCCTCTCTCTCTTTCTCTCCCTCTCCCTCTCTTTCTCTCTTTCTCTTTCTCTCCCTCTCCTCTTCCTCACTTCGTTTGAAATGGAGGAAGAAAAAAAAAGAATTTGTGAAACGACGTCGTTTCACAAATTAGGGGCATTCGGGGCCAAAATTTCGAGACACAAAACATTTTTCTAATAATAATCAGTGTGTTTGATTTTAATTTTTTAAAAATTGAGTTTTTTGTTTTTCTTGTTTTTTTTTTCGTTTTTAGTGAATATTTTTTAAATTTTTAGTGATTTTTTACTTTTTTAAATACCTTACTTAGATGTATCTAAATAGTAAAAAAATATTTTAGAAATTAATAAATACACAAAATATGAAAAGTATACTGAATTTTGGTTTTTTTTTTTTGTATTTTTTTGGTATTTAGTGTATTTTTAAATATTTTTTTCACAAATATTATACATTTTAAGTGTATTTATGTTAGGTGTGTCTAAAATTTTTTTAAAAATACTTAAAATATTAAAAAATTCATTGAAAATATTAAAATACGAAAAATAAAAAAAATATAATTTTTTAAAAACTGTTTTTTTTGAAAACCAGAGTCAAACAATAGAACTGTGACAGTGGGAACAACTCTCACTGCAACTGAAGCTGCCACTCCATGGCTTTCGGCTTCTGGGGATTTTGCATTTGGATTTCACCAACTTGACAACAAAGATTTCTTCCTTGTCTCAATATGGTATGACTAGGTACCAGACAAAACAATTGTTTGGTATGCAAATGGGGATTAGCCTGATTTGCACTAAATTTTATACCTCACATCTCTCTTATATTAATTTTTATTTTGATATTTTATTGAAAATAAATAATATAAATATATATTAACTATTACATGACGGATTGACTTTGAAAACCGATCATAAATTTTTAACGATAAATTAAATCAATCTACAATCAACAAGCAAATTGATACGAATTAAACGATTTCAACAAATTAAATGAGATTTTGCCCAGACCATATTTATATCAGACTTCATGTTTGCTTGGGGTGTTCTAAATAAGTGCGCTTTTTGTCTTTTTGGACTAAAAAATTGAGGGAAAAAATATGAATGTTTGGGTTAATTTTGATTTTTATGAAAAAATGTGTATTGAAATATTGTATAATTAAGTGTGTAGGAGAAGATAATTAATTAATCCGTACAGTTGGGCAGTGCGTCGGTTGAAAAGGATATTTGAAAAGATTGCCTACTTTTTGGCCTTTGATTGGACGGTATTGTTCGGACCGTGAGGGCCCACCACGGGTCTTGTTTTTCTAATTGGAACCGTTCAATGTGTAGAACTCATCGAGTACTATATTCTTTTAAAAAATCACAATCATTGGATATCGATAGCTATCTGATCGTGTTAGTTGTTTTTGTCACATGTTAACTATAACACCATCCATTTTTTGTACAAAACTAATTTGATCATGCAGTTAGCGATATCCAATAGAAGGGATTTTTTACAGGCATATAGTACTCAACGAGTTCTACACATTGAACGGTTCCGATTAGAAAAACGAAACCCGTGGTGGGCCCCATGAACCCAACTTTACCATCCAATTTAAGAATATACACATGTAATAATTTTTTTTTTCCTTTCACTCCTATGCTTGGATGTTTGTACCTAGATTGCCGTGCGTCGGCTGATTTGTATTTAACATTATATATATTAATTTTTTTATATTTTTTTTAATAAATAGTGATAACTTTTTGAATAATTTTTTAATTTTTTGTCTTGTTTTTTTAAATGGTCAAACTTGGCCTTGCTTTCAACGCTACCAGAAATCAGGTGACCAACTACTTGTTCGTCACCTTCTATGGGTGGACTTACTTTTTCCAAGTCTGGATACAACGTTAGTTTTCAAACCATGAATCTAAATAATTCACAAGAGGGGCCTACAAGGTTGTTAATGACAAGTGATGAAACAGTTCGTTCTCAGTGGATGGGTCGGACTGATCCAAATTCTTCAAGCTTCAGTCCAAATGGTCGAGCCCGCCAAGTGACCTGCAAACAAGTTCAACAGGGAACAGAGTAGTCCCCCAGTGAACCCTCCGACGAGCAAGTTAGCGGTGGAAGTAGGGAGTATAGAGAGAGAGATGGGAATAGAAAGCTTAACATTTTTCTTGTCTTCGATGCTTGCTTATATCCTTTGGTAATCATTCCACTGTCCCTTCTGACGTGCCCACCTCGCCGAAAGCCTGTGCTGTAGCTTACCTTGTTCAGGGTAAGGGGGCACTGTTCCGACGGGGAGGTGTTGTCGTAATAAATGCTGTGATGGGCTGCATTAATGGTGATGTGTTGTGGCAATAACTTTGCAGATCTTTGTCTGCTGATGTGGCCTGTCCTACACCTGCCATATGTCCGAATGCCATTGGCCCTTCATGCCCAGTTGGCCTCCAGCTATCATGGACTTTACCAACCGGGTTATGCAATGGGGTCCGAATGGTGGGCTTGGGTTTGTTCACTATGGGTTGTGGCCTCTATGGGCCTATCCATGTCAACAAGAATAGTTTTTGGAGAGATTATTTGTTGTTGTAAACCCCTTCGCTTATTTTTGTAATAATGTTATTCATTATTATATTTATCTATTATACTTTATTTATGGAAAAAATTTATTTTAATTCCTTATGATTTGAAGTCGGATCACTTTATCCCCATAAAATTCAAATATAGCCAAAAAGACTCTTTTAATATTGGACCAAAGTGTAACCTTAAGTACGGGAGCTTCTATATACACACACCTAATCCCCTCTTTACACATCCTTCTCAAAACACAAACCAAAAAAATTAATTCTTAATTAATTTCCTCACTACACACACGGTGAGTTCCAAATGTACCCTCATACACACACACACACACACACCCGACCCCAAATACACACACCTATTGAATCTGAAGCACATCTTCAACCTTGAAGCATTCCATCACCGCTGAAGCACCTATTGAAGCATTGAAGCACATCTGCAAACACATTGAAGCATTCCATCTCCTTACCGTGTGCAATCCAGGTGTGCAAATATATTGAAGCATTTCATCCACGAAGCTGCATCCCATTGAAGCATTCCATCAGATTTTCAATCCTCATTAGGTGAGTTTACTTTTGAATCATCATTCCTATTCAATCCTCATTTTCATCTGTAATGTAGAGTTTTTCAGTTGGAATGTAGAGTTTGTGATTTGGAACCGTCGCTCGGAACTGGTTATCCGAAACACAACAATGTATTCGGACGTAGGAATCCGAAAAAATTCAATATTTTCATCAGTAGATTTTTGAAATTTTTACATTCATTCGATAGTCAACTTCCGAAAAAATTGAATTTGGACAACAGTCAACCTCCGAAATTATGTTTTTGTTTCGGACAACAACTTCCGAACAGAATAGGTATTTTCGGTTGTGAACTTCTGAACAAGTTTTTTTTTTTTTTTTTCCCTTCTTAATTATAACACTTAATTATAACACTTATTATAATTTAAAACACTTATTATTTACACACACACTCTCATTAATTTTACACACACTCTCATTATAATTTAAAACACTTATTATTTACACGCACACTCATTACACACACTCTCATTAATTTTACACACTCTCTCATTATAATTTAAAACACTTATTATTTACAAACACACTCATTACACACACTCTCATTAATTTTACACACACACTCATTACACACACACTTATAATTTAAAACACTCTCATTAATTTTACACACACTTTGTTTATTTACACACACACTTAGTATTTTTTACAGATAATATGGATTCTGAATATTAACAACGTGTCCCACCTACTGCTTCAAATAGACGACGTCGTGAATTGGATGTAGACCATGAACGGGGACGAGGGCGTGGGCGAGGACGAGGTCAAGGTCGTGGTCCAGTTTCGGTAGAATATGATATTCCCAGTGCCAGTCAAAGTGGGGGCCGAAGCCAAAGACGAGTTGAAGGTTATGATATGCCTGACATTGCTGTGGAGGATACCTCTTTACCTGATTCTCCTCCTGTCCAGGAAGAGTACCTTACTCATGCTTTTCCAGGTGGACCGACTGATCCGTCAATACTGCGGAGTTTCAATAGTCATGTGGCTGCAGCTATTTGGCACGGGGAGGTAAACATTCCTCAGTAAAACTGAAATTCATTTGTATATGAGTTTTTTTTTTTTTTTTTGTGTGTGTTGTATGGTAGTTTGTAATGAGATATCATTTGTGTTGTAGGAACGAGGGCCCCTAAAGTGTCATAATCACTCTTCCCAGATCCTTGCATGGCCATGGTGGTTAGTAGAGAACAACACCAGATTCAAAGCCATTATTGAGCAGTCTGGACTGTCATAGTTAGCTCGTTGCACTTATCGGTTCGTCAACAAGCTTCTAATCTCCAGTTTTGTTGAGAGATGGCAACCTGAGACGAACACATTTCACATGACAGTTGGTGAGATGACCTTGACCCTGGATGATGTTGGCACTATTCTTGGCCTTCCCATTGTAGGCAAATCAGTCAGCATACCAGATGTGACAGATCATCATGGAGTTACATTACTCGTTTATGGCTTGGGGATTACTGAACATGCAGCACATGAAGAGGTTTCTTCTGCTGGTGGCAATTCAGTCAGGCTTGAATGGTTACGAAGTCAGTTTGCTGGTGTCACAGATTCAGACCCTGAGGAGGCTATACAGTGCGCTGCAAGAGCTTATTTGTTGTTTCTGTTGGGATGTACACTCTTCAGTGACAAGAGTGGCGGCAGGGTTCCCGTTGTTTACCTCAGCTTGTTGATGGATTTGGGATCCATACATACTTATGCCTGGGGTGCTGCTGCATTAGCATTTTTATATGGACAGTTGGGGTTTGCTAGCCGGTCTGGGGTTAAGCAGATGGGTAGTTATATGACTCTTTTGGAGGCGTGGATTTATGAGCACTTCCGAGCATTCCGACCTCATCAGAACATGGGCTACAATGAAGACATGCAACACGTGTACCATTGGGCATCTAGGAGAGAGGCGGGTTCCTCCATTGACCATTTGAAATCTTTTCGAGCCGAGCTTGACAGTTTAGTAGCTACTGATGTAAGTTTACTCATCCTGCGATAAT
This sequence comes from Camellia japonica, assembly GCA_030407325.1. Classification (NCBI taxonomy): domain Eukaryota; kingdom Viridiplantae; phylum Streptophyta; class Magnoliopsida; order Ericales; family Theaceae; genus Camellia; species Camellia japonica. The sequence continues at coordinate 128,911,063 of JAPPVO010000029.1, read as the reverse complement.
TTTAACACTTCCATTTATCTTACCCTTTATGTACTTTAATGCAAAAACACTTTACGTTTACAGGTTATTTGGGATCCATACCACAGCTGCAGAGACGGCATCCATGTAACCCGGTTACGTTCTACCATGGATGCTTAAAGTGCTTAGACATTGTCGAACCCTATCATCCAGATAGAGTTTTGAGGCAGTTTGGCAGGGTTCAAACCATCCTAGATGCACCGCTAGCTCCCAGTCGTGGTGCGCGAGGCAACATATCTGCACGATATACAGTCATGTACAGATACTTGGATAAGATCTGGGAGGCTGGGATAACCACGTGTTATCTGAGCAACGGAGGAGCACACCAGTTCGTCAGCCTTGGCAATGTGTACCGGGTTACATGGATTGGTATAAGAATATCACGCACCTATATGTCGAGCACACTGATGAACCGCGTGTCCATGACCATCAGGATTTCAGCGAACATGCGGATGTAATCTATTATCCTCTCTTATGCATATGTAACTTTTTTTTTTCTGATATGTTCCCTAAAATGTGATATTCTTTTCAAATGCAACGTATTGCACATGCACTGCAGATTTCACATCCTATTATTGACGCTGGTTATCAGGAGGGGATTCGCCATCCTTATCGACTTTACCAGGCTATCGAGAGTATGACACATGTTCTTGAAGGTCAGCACATTGACGAAGCTGGACCTAGTTCTACTGGAGGTTGCTTTCCATCTTCGACATTGACATACAGTCGTAGGCCTAGGCGTAGGCATACAACTGATTCGTGACATGTTATTTTGTTAGTTGATGAATATTTTTTGGTGTTTTTTGTAAGATGACATTGTTGTAATGGTAACAGTGGTTAATATTTCTTATTAGAATGGAATGGCAGCAATGGTATTGTAATGACATTGTAATGACATTTTATTATTAGAATGGAATGGTAACAATGGTCGTTGATTTTCTAAATGATATTTTCTTATTACAATGGAATGGTAACAATGGTCGATAACATTCAATCCACATTGCAAAACATAACACATCAACATCAAAAACACATCCATTAATTTCTTCCATAATTCTAACATTGTCAAATGCATACATGTGTCATGCGACATCAACAACATCAAAAGTCTCTCGAGTAGCAACATTATCATGAATAATGTCCTTGAAATGTTGAATGCGATGCACATATGCATCATCCCAGTCGACAGCGCAAGGGTGACGGTATTTTCTCCAATTAGTGGCAATAGGAGGAACTGGATGGCCTGGCTGCAACAAAACCTGCACCAAATATCAATTGACTTAGTGGTCATACCTCATAACTTCTTGTACATGCACAAATCCAATTGATAAGTTTCTGTTATACCTGGACGAAATGATTTCCGTTGACAAACCCAATGGCAATCTCACGTCTATCAAGTTGAGGTACTGGCACTGTTCTAAAAGGTAAAAAGGTGAGACATTGCTGTAAAGACAAGTGGTATAACACAAGATTGTAGCACGATGCAACAAGATGCCCCATGTCTGGCATAGTCATCTAATGTGAGTATCCAGGACTGTCTTCAAAGTATGACAATATGCTTGTCAATTCTTCAAACCTTTCATAGGACCCATAAAGTGTAATGTATTCCTCTTTGTGTGTGTGCAGCTCACCCAATAGGTCACGCCTAACTTGAGCCCAATCATCTTCTGTATGACCAATTGAAGCAGCTATAGCCTTGAAACCACAATTCCTATCTGCAGCTACATTCTTGACAAACTTAATGTATGGTTTCAACCCAACAGGGAAAGCATCAACATATGCACCAGGTTTCACTGTTCTAGCAATGTATGCCTTCCCTTTCGGATTCACCTTCTCCTTTCCCTTAAGTCGCTTCTTCTTGGTTTGCAGAGTAGAAGCTAATGTAGTGATTTGAGTGTCCCTAGGTGAGAAGGAATCATGTCCAGATTGCACTAACTCAAATGCACACGGGTCACGACGGGTAGAAACATTGATCTTCTTATGATCCGAGGACGTGTTTTGGGCTTCACCTCCGGCTCAACAAGAAAAGTGCTTCCCGGATATACAATCTCTTTCAACTTCTTCAAAAGCTCCAATCGCATGGTTCTATCACTTTCATTAAACTTGTTCACAAACAACTCTACTTCTGCATGACAAGTCACCTCCGTTTCCTCTTCTTTCTTGCATATGGAGATATGAAGTTGCCTCCACTGTGAGTGTATGGTAGCAAGTGGTATAGGACGATCTTGTCTGATGTAGTCAGCAATCTCATGGGTGCAAGGTAAACCATGAGTGTGGCGAAGGACGCATCCACAAGCTTCAACATCAATACCAATGGAATTGGCTCTCTTACTCTCGACAAGCAAATACTCCAATGCAGAGATAGACACATTACCCCGTAGCTCCCTGAATTGAGAAGGTTTAAATTGATGTTGCACAACAGTTAGACTTTTCTCAAATGAAGCCTTGATATCAGTGTGTTGCAACTCAAGCAGACTGTGTATTTTCTCAAATGATGCCTGAAATGAGACTTGACATGAACCCAATTGTCTTTTAAGTTTTGCATGTGCACTCTCAGCCCTGTTCAATTCAATATAAGTCAAGTTAAAATCAAGTACATGGCACTTATTAATAACATATTGAAGAAAAGTAATCTTACCGGTTCGTTGTAACATTGCCACAATGCATACACGTGTCTGTCCATGCCGCCACAAATTTGTCCTTGTAAGGAACTAACCAAGTATCCATGACGTATTTGACTGCATCAGGATAACTACTGAATTCCTTAAGTAATGATTTAAGACGCTCCTCGTATTGAATTTCAGAAGATGAATACACTACAGAGTTCCACTCATGGTTGAACTTCTCCCATTTTTGCTGTGTCTCAAACATTTTCTTGCATTTGGTCAACACATTCTTACTGATATTATGCCCACGACATAATAAATGTCTGGCACTCAGGAATATTTTCTGTATGGCATTCATCAAGGCTAGCTCTGTCAGTAACAATAACTGTTGGCACAACAAACCCATCCATGACATCACGCAATGTAGTTAACACCACGCATAGTTATCGACCCTCTCATACTGTAAGTATGCAAAAGCTACAGAGAATGTCATTTCAGTTGATGTCACTCCCACAATTTCAAGAAGAGAAGCCGATATCTGTTGGTTTTATATGTGCAATCCATAATTAATATACGTGGGAAAGACCGAAATAAGTCCAAACTGGTAGGATGTGCCCAAAACAAGTCTGTCACAGTCATCGTGGACTCTTCAGACCGATGGCACTCAATGTAATTATACTTGGCCAATTCACCCAATAAGTGTTGCATCTGTGATCTTCCAGCTCTCTGTATCACCCTGTTTCAATGGCGTACATTGTAAATGGTTTTAAGTGTGCTTACATTGAGGGCATCTCGCTATTTCAAGGTTACTAGGATTTCTTTTGGCCGAACCATGCTCTTTGACATATCCATTAACAATGCTTTCTCATCCTTTGATAGCCTCCTCGCATATGAATGTCCCTCGAGGTGCTCCGCATGTGGATGATTATGCAATCCGCATACTACGGTCAATGTCATTCATCATGTGTGGTAAACCTGTGAGCCCTCATATCAAAAGGACAACCACATTCTTCGTACCGGTTATTCTTGATGTATTGTTGCCATCATGTTTTAACTTCTTTGTTGCTCTATATTGGCCACTCCTCTCACAAGCAAGATACATCCTGGGTCTTTTTTTCCCTCCACCATAGTCTGATGTTTTGATTACAATGACCAAACCATTTCTCTTTCCAACTTCACGTACCCAGTTGAGCAATTCATCCTTACTTTTGAATACCTACAAAGTTAAATAAATATTATCAAACATTTACATTTGGTGAGCAATTCGAAACATAATCGTTATAATTTCGTAGACTAACTGTTCAGTTGTGAATTGAGTGGTGTAATCTAACACAAAATCCGCGCAAACCTGACTTCCTTGAGTTGACACATATTCCTGCATGTTTTGTATAACATTACAAATTTTTAATGGCATTATAAGATTAATTTGCAATTTGAAACTGTAAATTTGGTATGCAGTTTGCAAATTTGGAATATAAAATGGAAAAAAAAAATTTACTTCATTCGGAAGTAGTTGTCCGAATTTTTTTTAAAATTTCGGAAGTTGAATGTTGTAAAAGTTAACTTTGTTCGGACAACAACTTCCGAATTTAAATACGTTGTTCGGACAACAACTTCCGAAATTATTACTTTGTTCGCGACATCAATCCGAAAATACATTATTATCGGTACTAGATTTCCGAACCAAATAACACAATTCGGCTCTGGTTATCCGAACGACGCTGGGAAAAAAAAAATTAAACTCCATTTCCTTCGCTTCTGCCTTCACATGAACACTTATTTGCTGATTTTCAGAAGGCAAATCCTCCATAACAATGATGTTTTCCTTACGAATGACGAAGGTTGATGAACTTGGAAATACCAAAGCCCTTTGGTTTCACTTCTAGCTCAATGAACATCATATACAGAAATTGATAGAAGAAGTGAAACCAATTTGGACAACCTTCGTCATTCACAAATTGATAGAAGAAGTGAAACCAATGGTGTCACGAGCTACACACACGATGCAACAGATGCAACAGATAGAAGCTATGAATGATTACACACACTCCCTGGAAGAAGCTATGAATGAGCATCCACAAGCTACACACACGATGCAACAGATTGTAACTCTGAGGTGTGCATTGAGATGTTTTCAATTAACAATGTGTCTAAAATAGTAATTTCACTTAGGGATGAAATTGTAATAAAATTAAATATCATTAAGTGTGTGTATTGAGGGGATTAGTGTGTGTATATAGAAGCTCCCCTTAAGTACCTTTAACTATAGGAGTAAATTACACTTTACCCCCTTAAACTATTCGTCAATATCACTCTACCCCTTAATTAAAAAAAATGTTTGATTTTTAATTTAAAATACAAAATCCAAGTTTTTTATAATAATTTTTTGAATTTGAATTATTAGTTATTATTTTCATATTATAGTCAAAAAATTTAGGTAGTGTTTGGTTTAATTTTTAAATTAACATTTGGATCAAAAAACCAAAAATATGTTTGGTTAATAAATTTTCAAACTCTATTCAAAATTATTTTTTCTCTCTCCTATCTCCTTTTCTTTTTTTAATTAATAAATCAATCAATCACTTTTATCTCTCTCCTCTCTCCCCATCTCATATTACACATTAATCAATTAAATTTTTTTTAATACACATCTATTCAACTACAAAAAGTATAAAAAAATCATCCCAAAAATTATTTTCAAAACTCATAACTAAACAAATTTTCAATTTTCAAAACTCTTTTCAACAACTTATCTTTCAAATTAAAACTCAAAACTCTTTTCAAAAACTAAACCAAACGGAGCGTTAAAGTTTTAAATGCATCTAAAATTTAAATATTTGTGAAGTTTTTTTTTTTTAATTCACTAAAAAAAATGGGTTTTTTATTTTTATTTTTATATTTCTTGTCTTTAGTAAACATTTTTGTAGATTTTTTTCATAAATATTTTCGTTGTTTGGTTTTCCAATTTTTAAATTTTTTTTAACAAACTAAAAAATAATTTAGTGATGAAATGAAAAATATAAGAAAGTCCAAATTGAAAGTCATATTAGGTAAACAGTTGAAAGGGGTAAAGTTATATGAGTTGATAGTTATTCAATGGGGAAAAGTGTAATTTATCCACCTGATGAAAGGATATTTTAGCATAAAGGTTCAAATTGGAAAAAATTAGTAGATGAGAGGGGTTAGTTGTTACAATTTTTAATTAAAGAGGGTAAATTGATATAAGACAATAGGTGCAGGGGGTAAGTGTAATTAACCCTATTTTCTTTCTCTCATCGTTCTCATCCACATCATTTATAATTCTAACATTAATTCAATTAAATCACAATTAATTCTAAATTCTTAATTATTTATTTTAATTATTAAAATTTTAATATAATTATATTTAAATTACAATTAATCCTAAATCTTTTATTATTTATTGTAATTTGTAACATTTTAATTTAATTTTAAATTTAATTACATTTAGATCACAAATAATCATAAATTATTAATTATTTATTGTAATTCCTAACATCTTAATCTATTTTTAGTTTAATTAAGCTTAGATCAATTCTTAATTATTTTATATTTTAATTTAATTATATTTTAAATCACTCCTTGTTTATATGTTAATTTTATTTTAATTAATATCTTAATATTATTTTAGGTTTAGAGAAGTTTGGGGTAAAATTGTCATTTTGTTGTGTTCGGTTAGCTTGGAAGAAAAAATTAATGGCAACAATTTAATTCAAAATCATATAGAAATTTTTTAATTATATTTAAATCATAAGAGATGGTGGTGGAGAAGCATTCCCTCAGTTTAGTTTTGATCTTTAGAATTCATTTTTTTTGTAAATTTATTTTTTTATTTTTCATAATTTTTGTTTTTATTGAATTTTTTTAATATTTAAAGTAATTGTTTTTTAATTTTTAGACACACTTAATATAAATACACTTAAAAATATATAATATTTATGAAAAAAAGCTTTAAAAAATTCACTAAATACTAAAAATATAAAAATTTAGTACATTTTTAAATTTTTTTGTGTATTTATTAATTTTTAAAATATTTTTTCATAAATATTTTATTTTTTAGATACATTTAAATAAGATGAATTTAAAAAAATAAAAAAATTATTTAAAATTTTAAAAATATTCAGTTAAAATAAAAATATATAAAAAATAAAAATTTAATTTCTAAAAAATTAAATTTAAAAAATTGAAACTAACCTGAATAACTGTATAGTAAATCTTTCATGCATTTAGGGATTGTTTGAAATGTTCTAAATAAGTACATTTTTTAACTTTTTATAAAAATATAGATTGAATTTGAAGTGATATAGTAAAAAATAATATAATTTAAAAATAATAATATAACTTAAATAGAATAGTAAATTTATAACTTTTTAATTTTTTTAAGACATCCAAATAAGACGTTACTTTCATGTGATTATGGCTTGGTCAACTAGAGTTGGATATGGAAATTGAAACTTCCCCAAAAAATTGAAAGGGTTCACGTGGCTGCTAATGCTTAATAGATTACTTACTAACCATCAAAGGAAGATCAGAGGTATTACCAACACTGACACTTGCCCCAGATGCCAACTCTACTGTGAGGATTTGAATCATCTTCTGCGAGAGTGTCAGAAAGCTGTGGAAGTTTGGGAAATTCTGAGTAATCACAACTGGAGAATATCCAATGCTAACATGCCGTTGGATATTTGGCTCCAAAACAACATAAAGAGCACAAGTAAAGAGTTCTCTAGTGTCCCTTGGGGTACTATTTTTGTAGTCACTTTGTGGAGTTTATGGAAGGCTAGAAACAGTTTCGTTTTCAGACAAGAGGAGTGCCTTGCTCAAGAAACTGTGAGACTGATTCATCAACAGGCTGCCGAAATTTACCATGCCTTCCAGATTGATCATTTCACATGCGATATGTTGCTCTATAAAACTAACTGGTGTCCTCCTTGTGCAGGGAAAATCAAACTTAACACAGATGGATGCTCCAAAGGCAACCCTGGACCTGCTGGATATGGTGGGCTGTTCAGAGATGCTAGAAGAACCTGGATACTTGGCTATCATAGGAAATTGGAGGTAGCTACAAGTGAGGAAGCTGAGCTGTGGGGTATCTACCGAGGCCTCACCATTATTTTGGGAAAAACATGCAAGATATTACAATTGAAACAGATTCAGAGCAAATGGTGTTGCACATCAACAACACCACCCCTAGCAATTATCCACATAGAGCCTTGCTAGAATACATCAAGTTTCTTATGCTGAGATGTAACTGTGCTGTCTCTCACATTCTCCGGGAAGGAACAAGTGTGCTGATGGTCTTGCTAATACGGGAGTGAATCATGTAGAGAACTCGGAGTGTTAGATAATCCCCCAAATGAAATTGCAAATCTACTGATTGCAGACATTGTTGGGACTTCTTGTGAAAGGGCTTAGTTTCATTGTTTTTTTCTTAGCCCTCTTTTGGTTTGTGTTCTGCCTCTGCTCTGTTGGTTTGTTCTACTTTCTTTTGAATAAAAAAAAAGAACGGATAGAAGTGGAAACCACCAAATACATGGCATTTTATACTAAAGTCTTTCGTGCATTTACTTGAAGTGACATTTTATACTAAAGGCTTTCATGCATTTACTTGACATGATAGAAGTGGAGATTGACTCGAACATATTTTTAGCTGATTCATTGAACCACTAGCCACGCCAAATTAATATTGAGCTGAACGGTTGAGAAAATTTATAATTTTAATTATTAATATTTATATTATTATATTTTTTTTTATGAGAGGCTTATTTAGAAATTCTTTTTTAGACACTTATGATAGGTTAAGTCCTGTGTAATTTCTTATAGAGTTTCAAGTCCTATTTAGATAGGAATGTATTCCACAGATCCTATATAAACGTAACGTGACGTAACACTTACATAAACGTAACGTAACGTGACACCTATATAAACGTAACGTAACACCTATACTGTAACGACCCGCTCTCCGTACCCAAAGGTTAAGTATCGTGATGGCCTGTAACTGAAGTTACCTACGGCCAATTCTTGAACAAATCAATAAACACAAGCGGAAGTAATATTTAAGTAAGAGTACCAAAATAATTATTGGAGTTTCTATTTTTATTACAAAATTATATTGACCAAAAAGGCCGATTTTTACATAGAAAAATATCAATAAAAGTGCTGTGTGTGTCTATTCCGTAGCCCCGCATCTAAGACTTTTCAAAACCTATTTTTGAATTGCATTATTTCCTGAAAATTGGTAAACAACTATAAGCACTTGGCAAAGTGAGAAATATTATACCAAGAGTATAAGGGACACGAAATAACCATGGATAGTTAGTTAGGCCAAAACATTTAAGATAACTTAGTCGGAACAAATAATCCTTTAAGTAGCAAAACTGAGATTACGTAAATAAATAACCATAACCACGATAATTTGGTAACCAAATCATTTAAGTGGCAGAAACTGAAATACATAAATTATATAAGTAAATGACCATAACCACGGTACCGAACAGAACAGAACAGAACAGAGGTCACAGAAGTGACAGTCAGAACAGAGGTACAGATTCAAGAGGTGGCTCGTACGGATTCTAGAGGTGGCTCCCAAGTGTAAGGTTTGTATACTATACAAAGGCTGCTCTAGTTAGAGAATTTGGAAAAAGTCTCAGTTTCATGTAATCTTTATTGGCGAACTCACCACACTGGCCTGTAAACCTGGCAATGTATTCCACCGTTGACTGGTTTCCATTTTCATAAAAAAAGGGCAAAATCTAGTATTCTAAACCCCCTTGGATATTCATGTACCCTATCTATCCATTCTGGGTAAGGTTTTCTATACAGAGGATTCTAGACCCTTTGAGCCATGGGTCCATACATCTCTCTAACAATATCAGCAATTTGGTCCCTAGGAACTATGTTTTGTGCTGGTTGGACCACTACTGGAGGAGCAAACACAAGGTTTAAAGGAACTCCATGTGCCTGAGGGCTTCTTGGTCCATATATAGGTACATTCATGACTGGTTGTCCTTATTGTACTGGTTGCTGTTGAAGGTATGGCTAACCACTTGGGGTCTGCCCTGCGAAAGGCCCTGCGAAGGGTGCTACAAAAGGCAGAACATGTGTTGTTTCTCTTCCAACTGTAGGAACCCCTTCCAACTCCCCGGGTGTGAATTCAAACATTGGATTAGTGAACCCCCATGTGTCTGGCATGGTTTCAAACATGGGATTTGAAAACATCCTATACCATTTCCTTGAGTTGGCCCAAACCCACCAATTTGTATGGTTTCGCTGGTAGGTAATGGTATATTTTGATTTGCCAGTGGTCTCGAAGGAGCATCATATCATGACTGAGGCATAGGTGATGAGTTCTCATGACTTTGATTACTAGTTTGACCATTAGTTTGTCCATAATTTTGCATAGGCTGTTTAGCTCGAGCCAATCTATACTGAAAAAAACTTATGTTTTCTTCAGCCTGTCTTACGATAGTTGGTTCATGAGAGTGCTGGTCTGTTCGACCATTTGTGGAGGATCTGATGGGATAGGTGCATCCATAGGATGTGATATTACATTATCTTTTGAGTTAGGTGTTTCTATCTCCCCTTAACACCCTCTTCCAAGCGTTCATTTTCTCCTCTTGCTCTACGTCTAGCCATTTTTAAGGACCCACTGGGCATGCCAAACATATATGTTGGCTTTTTTGGCTTTCGAAGGTTAATTATGTAATTTTAAGCATGCCAACAAGGATCAATAAGTCTTATAGAAAGTTTTAATTGCCAACCAATTATCAGACGATTGTGTTGAAGTTCTTTCAGCCTCAATGAAAAGGACTTTTACTGGTGGCTTTGCTTAGGAGAAATTTATAAGTAATAATAGGTACAACAGTTCGTAAACTAAATTTCATTGAGTAAATGAGAACTTACAATGAACTTACAATGACCCAGCCTTGAAAAGGTTCACAGCAACAAACTACTTGAAACTACTCCTAAGATATGAAGTGCAGTACATGAATTGAAGAACTGGAAATGTAAAGACTGGAAAGAAAATTATGAAATAAATAACTGGTTTCTCGATCTGAGTCTAGGTCCCTCTTTTGTTGGCCTTCTCTTCTATTTATACTCTCTTATGATAATCGTCGAAGTAGGTTTCTAACCGTCAAAATGCCCTTCTACGATTACTAATCATGGCCTCGCACAGTTAACTTCCACTACGCCATTCTTGCAATCAGGCTTCCCTCCTCAATTTGAATTTGAACTGTGAGTAATCGTTAGGCCACGTCATCTTGTGTCTCCAAACTGCTCCAATGCTATGCAGATCCATTGTTACCAATATGAACTACCACGTGTCTGTCGTTGATTGGGGACTTGCATTAACTCCACAAATTACCCTTTATGAGCCACGTGTCAAGCTGCGATTGGCTTATACAAAATATACAGCCAGTAGGTCCAAACCAAAATTCACCTTTTAATGCTATCATTGAAGATGCTAAGTTTCTTCTGTAGAGGTGCAATTAGGGCTGTGCAAAATACCGCCCAATTTGCTAAAATCGTACCGATCCGCATCAATCCGCACCACTCTAACCGCTAACACAGTTTAAACTTTAAAATTTATAATCTGCCAACTGAACTGCTCCGCTCCGCTATAGTTAACACATACATATTTTTTAATTTCCAATGAAATATCAATGTAAAAATGAGTGTGAAAGAGATTTAAGATATGAAATTTATTACAAATTAGTGGTTATATATATGAAACATATTATGTAAAATTACTTTGTGTTATATATCTAAAAATTATTATACAAATTAGTGTTATATATTATGCAAATGTATGATAATTAGTTAAAATATTCTTCAATCCGCCAATCGCCAAAAACCGTCCAAACCGCAATTTGTCAATCCGTTAATCAGCTAACCCGCCATTCGGTTTGTAATTTTACTCTCAAACCGCCCGAACCGCACCGCACACACCCCTAGGTGCAATTGCTCAATTGTACACACATTCAGAGACGAAAACAAACTAGTTGATATGTTAGTTAATATGAGAGTAGCCCAAGAAGACCATGTAATGATCCTTGAGGATCCCCCAGCTGAAGTCACTGCTCTACTCATAGATGATATGACTGGGGTTTCTGTAGTGAGGAACTACCCTCTAGGTTGTTGTATTAGTCTACTTTTAACTCTTTGTTTTCCTTTGAATCAAAAAAAAAAAATCGGCAATGATTTGTTGATATCGTCACATTATTCTGTCAAGTTTTTTTTTATTATTATTTATAAATTTTATATAAGAATAGAATTTTTCAATAGCAAAATGTTCATATATCTAGGCATTTTCAGTCCTTGGTTTGATTTTCACAATTAATTTTAAAATATAACTTTTCCAAAAATATTAATAAAATTAAAAATTTATTTAGTTATATATTTTGAAAATAATTTTTAGAAATTTGAAAATCCAAAGGTTTTTTTTTTTTTTGATTTTTCAAAATTAATTTTTGAGTTTTTGAATTTTTTATTTTCGTATTTTGTTGTCTTTAGTAAATAAAAAAAAATCATATTTTTGTCAATTGTTTTGTTTACTTTTTAGGTACACCTTATCTAAATGCACTTTATACAACTAATATAAATGTACTTTTTGGTCAATTTTTTTTTATTTTTTATTTTTGGAATGTTTAAAAATAGTTTTTGAATTTCAATTCATATTTTATTGTATATAACAAACTTTTTAAATATTTTAGGCCTCGTTTGGGAATAAGTTATTTTACTAATTTTTTGATTTTTTTTTTCCTAAAATATGATGTAAAAAAACTAATCACACTGTTTGGTTTTGATTTTTAAAATTCACTTTTCAAAAAATTTTACTTTTTTGTTTTTACTCAATTTGTTTAATATTTCAAAAAAAAATTATATTATTTTTAGACACACCTAACATAAATATCCTTAAAAAGTATAATATTTGTGAAAAAAAATCTTTAAAATTTTAAAATACCAAAAATATAAAAAAAATACAAAAATTCAGTAAAAATAAATATTTTACTTTTTAGATACATCTAAGTAAGGTGTATCTAAAAAAGTAAAAAAAAATACTTAAAATTTTAAAAATATTCACTAAAAACAAAAAAAATATGAAAAACAAAAAACATAATTTCCAAAAAATTGAAACCAAACTTTGCGAAGAAATTTTTAATTTTTTACGAAAAAATATGAAAAAAATAATATAAATAAGTAAAAAATAGATAAATTGGCATTTTTGTCCTTCAAAAGTGGCCTGATATCAATTCGTGAGAGAGTGAGATCACCTGACCTGTTGTCAGGTGAAGTAATACAGCAGACGACTAGCAACATGAAGTAACGTTGCATGGGAAATAAGGGGTTGTTGGCAAACAATGTTGGACTTCACCAACTGGACTTCATCGATTTTTATATATATGATAATGTAAAATTTGTACTTCACCAATTTTGTATTTTGAAAAAATACCTGTAAAATTTTTTTAAAAAAAAAAAAAAAAAAAAAAGCTGTTACAATTTGATTGACAAAAATGTTTTGCTGTAATTTGTGAAATGTAATGATTTTTTAATTTTTTTTTAAAAAAAATCTTTTCAAAATTTATAACCAAACTATTTTCACAACTTGCCTAATAATTGTCAATATTTCCAAACTTTTTTCAAGTCTTCATTCAAAACTTATGAACAAATCAGTACCAAATTCTCTACAAAACTCTATTTTTCCAAAATAATATACAAAAATAAAGGGAGATTTACCAATAAATCCCAAAAGTTGGTCTTATGATCTAGTTGGTCTCATTTTTATTCTAGTGTTATGTTTGGTCCTGCTGTTTGTGAAATGACGTATTTGCCATCAACGCACTTGTTGATGTATGCGTTACAGTTGTATGTGAGTGGATGAGGTGTAGGTGGGTGGGCCACACAGGGTGTAAGATGTAGGGAGTTACTTGACTTGTGTCACGCGACACATATTGGAGTGCCACAAAACAGTAAAGCGTACTAAGGGGTTTTGTACTCAAAGTGTGGATTTGGTGGGTGCCACATGTCACACAGCCTATAACCCATACATGCCAAACAAAACCCGATTTCCACATCTACATTCCCACATCCATGAAATGGTAACCCAATTTGTATATCCACAATCCCACACCCATTGTGATTGGATATTTCGCAGAAAACCTAATTTTGCGATTTCGTAAGATTTGTAGATTTTGATTGACTGTATATGCCGTTGTGTGATTCGAGAGAAGGGAAGAGCAATAGTGAAGACTGATTGGAGCGGATTGTATGTTGCTGTGTTATGTTGGGCGAGCATTGGTGTGACATTGTAAATCGTTGAACGTATCGGAACCCTAGTGTCACTCTTCCATGGTCGTTGGTCTGTTAGATCTCTGCTATGGCCAAAAAAGGTATGTCACGTAACCTTGTTTTGTAATGCATGTGTGATAGTGCGGTACTTGGTTATTTGTTGTTTTCCTTCCGATTACATATGTGTTCAGTTGTATTTATTTTCAATCGTGTAGTTATGGTGGTGTGTGTTGTTATGTTGTGGTTGTAGTGCGATGTCACTGCCGTTTGGGGTTGTATGGGGGTTGGGTGTGTGATGGGGTAGTGTGGTTATTTGACAATGATGTTATGGTGTGGGTAGGTCTTTTTGTGCGTGTTGTGTTTGCGTTGGGATGGTGTGTTCGTGTATGTCGGGATCGAATAGGGTGGGTGTGTGAATGTGGTGTTGTGCATTTTGTTTTGGATGGTTGTGTGACTGACAGTTGTGGGTCAAATTAGAGCATAAATTGACGTACAAAAGTTTGGACCACAACAAAGGGAATACATTATTTTGATATGTTTTGGGTATGTAGGGGTGTGGTCTTTATTTCTTTTTGGTACTGCAGGGCGTGAATGGGTTATGTTGGGGTTCTATTCCGCTTGTGTGGAATGTGTGTTGTTGTCATGGCTCCGTGTGGTTTTGGTCTAAGGTTTGGGTAATTTTTATTTATTTATTTTTTAACAGTGTGGTATGTAAATTGGGTTTGTTTTAGGAGTCATTCTATAGTTGTTGATTGTGGGTGGGCCAACATTACTTTAGGCAATTGTGGTAGTGGAAATTAAGGGATGTTTGTGGGAATGTATTGTTAGTGTTTGTGGTTGTGTGTTTGACAAGTGTGTGTCAAGTGAAGTGGCATAAAAGGGCCAATGAGGGTTTGGGACCACATAAAAATAGAGTACAATGTGTTGGAGTGGGGCTGGGTCTGTAAGGATATGGAGTTTGTATTTATTTTTTTGAACTGCAGGGCTTGTTTCAGAGTTGATGTGGTTGTGGTTCACATGTGTGGGATGTGTGTGTGTCATCATGAAGCCATTTGTTGTTGGTATGAGGTTTGGGAAAATGGGTTTTTTTTTTTTTTTTTTTTTAAAAAAAAAACTTTTAATGTGTTTTATGTTAAATGGAGTTGCAATTGGATTCGTTACATAGTTGGTGACTGTAGGTGAGAGAACATCACTTTAAGCCAATGTTGTTGTGGTTGGTTGTGTCCGGAATGCATGTCACTGGTGGTTTGTGGTAAATGTTTAAAGATGTGTGTTATATATGTAGATTGAATTTGTTCGGACCGGATGTTGGTAATGTGCAATGTGTGTAAGTGACGTTTGTGGTTAGGGAAGTTTGTTTAGGTTGTTCGGTGTGTGTTTGTGTTGGGTTATTGTTTGCTGGTATGGTTTTGTAGTACACGTGGTTGTTTTTGGCATTGACCTATGGTATGTTGGTGTTGCAGAGTGCAGTAGGGTACATAGTCCGTGGACACGTTCATGTGAAAGGAGACGAGCTGCGGAACAAACTGGTTCAAAGGAAAACACCCTGAGAGTGAAAATGCAGGGGCAAATTCTATTCAAGTGGTCTAAAGTCGTTCACAATGGCATGGGCCGAAATGTGACTAAGTCTACAAAAGATCCCTAGAGGTAGACACATACGAGGCTGAACTACCGTTCAAATATTGCAAGGATGGTGAGGCTTGTTAGTTCAACAAATTTGAGGGAGACACACTTGAAACAGTTGAGGAGAAAACCGTTCTGGGTTATGATTGAGGCAATACACATCAACAATTTGAACCACAATGAATTTAGGAAGTGTGATGATTTAATGTCCTAGATAATAAGGGCGTATGATCAGCAGGATAATGCGTTTCACATTGGAGGGGCCAGTGTGAAACTTGGTAGTAACGATATCCAGATAATCTTTGGTTTGTAATGCGAAAAGAGCGTTTAGATTTGTCACTAGGGCAACAGCCAGTATCAGACTTCGTTCAACGTAGGTGTTGTGACACGTTACGCATAACATCGAAGCTCATTAAAACGTTATTCCTGGAGGCTGTGAATGGACGGACCAAACAAGATAAGGAAAATGCAACAAAGTTGTTGGCATTGTATATGTGTTTCAAAAAAAAATTCGCTAACTCTGAGGAGACAATAAGTTGGGGCTTTGTATATGAATGACCTGAACATTTTCAGAATGTACGATTGGACTGGAGCAATACTAACAACATTAATGGGTTCAATCCAAAAGTTCTATCGCATTCCGGGAAAGGTGACTGGCTGTGTGTTCATGCTATTGGTATGTGAGCTGTTACTGTAGATAGTGGTTTCATTTCATTTATACATGTTTAATTTTGTTATCCGTAATCGGCTGAAATTTTATTTTGTGCTTTATTGGTAATGTAGTATTGAATATGTGAACATTCGACAATACTTCAGCCTCAAATCGACAACATATTCCCCAAATTTTTGAAATGGGACATTGGGCCATTGACAAATAAAGTTCAAGGGGTCGATCTATCTAGTATAGTCAATTTTCAGGTATGGTTGTTGGGTTTAGTTGTTGCGTGTAATGATGCATTGTGTCATTATTAATTTTGTTATTGTTTTGATGATCGCAAGTGAAAGTCGACTGACTAAAGTCGTTTGATTATGAACGTGAAATTATGGAAACAGACATTGAGGTGATAGAAGGTATTGTAGCAGATGTTGTGGACAGTGACAGTGGTGCTGCGCATTTCATGGATGAGGTGAAGGTAGACATGCATCTACTAATGCGTCGATGCATATAAGCAACATTAAAGCCAGAGTTGGCAACGAACGTGAACATCATAATTCGGACAATGTGCAACAGCCAAACATGGTTGAGCGAGGGATTGAAACAGACGGATTGCATGGTTCCACGGGTAGACAAGGCCATGACGGGCTGAATGATATGAAACTTAAAGAAGCACTACATACAATCATAGCACTTGAGTTGCAGAATCAAGAAAATGAAGAAATGGTCACGTTGCTTAAAGAAGATGTTGTTGGGTTAAAGAGAAAATTGGAGTTGCAAACTGTGAACATAGTTGGGGGGTTTGAGAGTGTAGTACAGATGAAAAATGAGGAGTTGGATAAGTTGAAGAATGAGAATATGGAATTACGAAAGAAAGTAATGGTGCTTGAGGATGAACTTGCTGACCGTGATGTATATGACATGACGCAAGCGTTTCGGGTTGTACAGGTTGGGTGTAATAGTGGGGGTGTTGGTAAGGGAGGATTTGGACGTGGTGGTGTGGTTGTATGTGATGTTTCTCCGTTAAGGGCAGTGCCGCAGTGTGGCAGTAGTGGTGATAAAGGTATTGTGGACGCGGTGCAGGAGTTCATACTAGGAATGGTCTGTGGACAGAGTGACGTACATGTTTTTGATTCTATAATTAAGGGTGTGGCAGATGTGGCTGAAGGTGTAGCGGCCGAGGGCATGCAAACTTCGTTTCTGCATAACATTAAAAATAAGGTGAGACGGGTGCGAAAATTGCTAGAGTTTGAGTACTCATTGTTAGGTGCGCATAATAAGCAACCAGTCGCAGACAGTTCTGTTGTGGTGCGAGAAAGCAATTGTGTTGTAAATGACGCAGTGATTGATGTGGACGTAGTGGTTTTACCTGAAAAGAAGTGGGTCCGGGTTTGATATAAACAACAGGTTGGGTGTTTGGAAAATGATAATGGAGGAAAAGATGAGGATCATCAAAGCTTACGACAGATACGGTGATGGGTGCGTATTTATTGTCAGTGTTATTTTTTGTTGTTATGCTTACATGTAAAATGTTTTTATATTTTGAGGATGGAGTTGTGTGTAGGGCGGTCATGTAGGAGGACGTTACGAATGGCATAGTGGTGTACTTTACCAATGTGAAGAACCTTATCCGCCAAAGTTGCATCCGTGGAAATGTGAGTATTGAAGTGTTGTTCATTAAATTTTGGTTTTTCCTACATGTGTGGTGGACTGAATTTGTATTAAATGGTTACAACAGTACCAATTTTTTGTTTGTGTCAAATTTTGTTGTGAATCTAGTTTTGTTGTTTGGTAGGTGATTGATGAGTATGTGGAGTTGCTTAAAACCGAGCAGTTGAGGATGTATGATTTGTTATGGGTTGTTTGGTTCATCTGGGTGTATTTTTTTTATTATGGAAGGGCAAAACTCATAACTATCACTTTGTGTTAGGAATATAATGTTGGCGATTGATTGTGTTTTGGAACCTTATACATCTTTACTTGCACTGGTAGTTTGGAGGTTGGCGTTTCTTTATTTTCCAAATAGTTATTACGGAATTGTGTACCAGTCGTCCTTGAAAATGTATGGTTTATTTTGACTATGAATATGTTTTATTTTACCATATGAAATTAATTCTTTGTTTCACGTGATTGTATATGTATGTAAGTAGTTTGTGACAACGTGGTGAAATATAGCAACTTGGTAGGCTAAGTCGATACGATGTTGGTCTGAGTTGTTATCATGTGGTGTGAAACTGGATGTGACACCTTTTATAAGTATCGTAGCAAAACGAACCGCTACGGGGGTAAAGGATTAGATATGGTTTGTTGTGGGTTGTGTGGTTCATTTGGTTATCTTAATTGTGTTGTTATGGAAGGGCAAAACTCATAACTATCAGTTTTTGGTTAGGAATATCATGTTGGCATTTGATGGTGTTTTGGAACCTTATACATGTTTACTTGCACTGGTAGTTTGGAGGTTGGCGTTTTTTTTTTTTTTTTTCCAAATAGTTAATACGGTATTGTATACCAATCGTCATTAAAAACGTACGGTTTAATTTGACTATGAATATGTTTTCTTTTACCATATGAACTTCATTCTTTGTTTCACGTGATTGTATATGTTATGCATGTAGATTGCGACAACATGGTGAAATATAGCAACTTGGTAGACTAAGTTGATGCGAATTTCGAATGAGGTGTTATTATGTGGTGTGAAACAGGGTGTGCAACGTGTTAGAAGTATCGTAGCGGGGCTGTTGTACGTTTTGTACGGTGGTTATGTGGAAGATCGGTGTGTCACAGATGACAGTGACGTACGTGGGGTGAAGGCATTGTCGCAAAGATGGTAATATGTTAGCAGCATACACGTACAAATATTGCGTTAGACGAACTTCATAACGTGTGGTGGACATGCAAAACTGCCAACATGTGAACACAGTTTCAAACCCACACAGAAAATAGGGAAAAAGTAACATGAAAACAATCCCATCTTCATAATTGTGTCTAATATAATGGTAAAAAATCAACATAAATGTTATAGTAACAGGGTATAAAATGTTAACCACCAATTATTTAGATTAAAAAGAGTTGAACAGTTCAAATTTCTAAATTTCTAATTTAGGACTGTGATTTGGAAGCTAAATTGGTTCCTTGCACGTCTTCTTGTTGTGGTTACCCATGCGTTGATAGCGACCGCAACGAATTTGTTGCACTTCTTCCCTTTTGGAAAGCATCCGTTTCTTCTTAGGTCGTCCCAGTGGTCATTTGACCACCGATAGTTGTATGACAAAATCTGCAGCGCTAAATGGTGGTTTCTCAACAGTTGGAATGGGGTTTATGTTCTGTTCATATGAATTTTGGTAAGCAGCCATGTGGTAAAATGGAACAATTAATTTGTACAGGTCGAGCCCACTGTTTCGAATTGCTATAACTACGTGAGCGCAAGAGAACTCATTGATTTTCCGCTGGAAACACGAACATGTACGTTGCCAACGTCAACCATGACGGATGGAAAAGAGTGAACCTTGTACACATTGTCGTTAGAATGGCTTACAAGCCACGATCTGCCTTTGTTATATGCTTTTGACCAATCAAGCTTCCATTTCGGACAAATAACACTAGTCCACGTTTGTGCCTTACGTTGTCGTTTCGCCATCTGTCGCATGATCTTCACCCGCATACTGTCAGTAAGTTGTGTTATTAGTAGGTGCTGTGCTTCCTATATCCACGAATTGAATGACTCAACAGTGTTGGAACTTATCTCATCATAACGTGAACCGTCGGTGGTAAAAAAATATGAAATGTGTTAGAATGTAAATAGTCAACACGCAGTCGTGACACACATTTCATGCATAAATAAGAGGGTAGAGGTATGAGCTAGTAGAGTACAAAATTATATACCAGAAGTAAGCGTTCGCCCAATACTAAGGGGGTAAATCTTTCAAGAATGCCAGCACGACCTTCCGTCCACATTTTATGAACTCTTCGACGCTGTGGTTGAATACAGCCATGGTAGGTGCATAAGCGCAAGCACGAAATTTTGACTTGCATTGAGAAAAGAATGTTGAGAAACAAGTTTTCATGAAATGGTTTTAGGGTAAATACGTTGATAAGTCTTGATAAGTGGTGTAGATGATATTGAATAAGTTGGCTGAGAGTCCGGGGTGAAAGACCGAAAACCCGCTCGGATAGGTGTCGAGCCTTCCAGTTAATACCAGTAAAAATGACAATTTGGTAGTACTTATATAGTCTACTTGCAGACATCGACCTAGAGATTACCAGAGTTGTATTTACCGCCCTTGAAATAAATTGTTAAGTTTTGAACTATTGAAATTGCATGATATCATTGAGCATAATGGTTTTCAAAAGATGAAAATGTGATTTATCTTCAAAAAGGGCATAGCATGGCATGTGCATTTCATCTCTCGAGACTTGTATAAAATGTATATACTTTGTTAAGAATTTCTTACTGGACTTTATGCTCAGCCTATGGGATTTTAGTGTAGGAAAGGATGTGGTAATCCCACCCAACTAGGGGCGTGGAAGTATGTGTGTTGGGAGTACAATGCTCTCATTTTGCTGTGACTCTGTGTGTAAACCGAGGGCTGTGTTTGTGTGGGTTTGAATAACCGTTTTGTGTAACCAGGCTCAAGCCTTAGAAACTTGTAAACCCTTGGGGGTATTTATTTGTTTATTTACTTGTTGTTGGATTAATGTATTATTACATGAAGAACTATTGTATCATGTAATGTAAGTTTGGAGATTTATATTCGGTTTTCCTTGAAAGTGCCATGATTGTTTTCTTATCATTTGGGCTAGAAATTTGGGGCGTTACAACTTGGTATCAGAGCTACTGGGTTTGAATACTTGGAGCTCATGGAAAGTGGTTGTTTAACCACAATGGGTTCATTTAGCATGTTTAGGAAGTGTTATGCATTTTGTGACTATGTGATAACATGCTTATATGACTAAATGGGTATGGGATTGGACTTTTGGGATGTTGTTTGCGCCTATTAAATTCCTTGAGGTCTCATTAGAATGGTACTTGATCAATACTCGTTCTACTAAGAATTCTTGATTTTTCGTGGGATGGATTTCATCGTAAAAGAATAGTCCATATGTGTTTACATGACTAAGTGCTTATGTGGAGTGAAATTGAATTGTGTATATGGTAGAGAAATATATAGAATTATTGTAGTCGAACATATGAGTCAAGTTACGAGCACATATGAGTTAATGTGCTAATTATTTCTCTTGTGTCCTTTATTAGGATGCCAGGAATTGGTCAAGTCTGTGGTGGTAGGGACGGGAGGCGTGGTAGGGCTCGCTGAGTTGTGCATGAGGTACCGGTCCATAGGGTTCCGGTGCAAGAAGAAGGGTTCAACCAAGCTAATATGTCTAAGCAAGCAGGCCCAGCTAATGTGGCCGAGCGGATTGGACAAGCGGGTCAAACCGCAATGGGGGCCCTAGCTCGAGAAATGGCAGGGGCTTTAAGAGAGTCTATGAACTTGTTGAGGGTGGAGAATCAAGCCTGAGAGAACACCGCGGAGTCAAGGGCGAGTTTCCTTACTAGAGAGTTCTTGCGGGCCAAACCGGATGAGTTCCATGGTGGCCCCGAGCCCAAGAAAGCGGATGAGTGGCTTGAACAAACTGTGAAGACATTTAAGATGCTTCACATCGTAGATAGTGAACTAAGAGTGACTCTAGCGAGTTACTACCTTAAAGGAGATGCGGGTCAATGGTGGAAATATGCCATGGGTAGAGTGGAGCT
>JAPPVO010000029.1:128724131-128889002 GCA_030407325.1 Camellia japonica | reverse complement strand
TGAGAGTTAAATTATTTAAATAATTTAGTGTGACCTGATTATGAGATAATATGGTATAAATAAATAACTGAATATAACTATGTTATGAGTAATATGATAGTGGTTATGACTAATATGGTATTGATTATGACATAAAATCATATAAGTCCATAACTAAATGTATGGTACATCTAAATGTACCATAGCATCACCCGTAGCGGTAGTGTACCCTCATATAAAGACCAAAAAAGTTACCCTTATAGTAGCTGAAATATAGCTCTTTCAAAATATTGTTTATGTTGAATTAGAGAACTGAATTTGAAAAAAAAAATAAAAAATAAAAAATAAAATATTGCCCATATCAGCATTCAAACATAAATTGCAATTTCTGATCACAAAACCCATGTACTAATCCCACATAATGTTCAAATCAAACAAATCAATAACTCTCCAAATCACCAAAACTCTCACATTTCATGAAATTATCCACACAAAAAATAAATAAATAAATAAAATTGCCCTTCTATTAACACTAATTTCTTACGTGGATGATCTACTAGGCAAGCATTAAAAGATGAACGGTCTATTCAACAAATCCTACCTTATCTATGTCCACTATCAATGCAAATCAGCAATTTTATTTTAATTTATTTTCAACACAATAACACGATAGGATGAAATGTCTCAGCTTACTTTGCAATTTAAGAAATGTTCCACACACACACACACGTACACACACACTCAGAGAGAGAGAGAGAGAGTTAAGGAAATGAAGATGGAACGGAAATGTCAATACTTTCCATTTGACACCCCAATTTTGTATGGAAAAAAGAACCTACCAAAGCAAGAATATGGAAAAAAATGAACTACCTTTCATGATAAAAGCCACTCCCTACATCTCTGTCTTCCTTCTGTCTTTTTTCCCAAGAATTACATCTCTGTCTTCTGTCCTTTTTCCCAAGAATTACAATGGCTCAGCAAGTTGTTTTTTCTCAACAACCACCACAGTCCATTATTAAAAAATCCTCAAATTTTTCTCGGTTTCTTCGATCCATTTTTGGCAACTGCAGCGGGAAGTCGGTGGAGAAGACATTAGTTGAGGATGAAAAAGATGGGAATACAGATTATTATTTTTCTTTTTCTTCCTCCAGCTTGGACTCGGATTCAGCTTATTCTTCAAAGGAAAAGGGCAGTAAAAATGGAGAATTGCAAAATGAGTTTCAGAAGGTGATAGATGACATTAAGCAAGAACTTCAAGTGGCTGATTTGAAAAGGGAGTTGACAGAAACTACTGAAGAGAAGGAAGCAGAGAAGATGATCAGTGATTTAAAGATGGAAGCTGAAACGTTGAATGGTGAGAATTCAAAGCTTTTACAAGAACTTGTCACCGAATGTAGCCAGCTAAGGGAGAAATTGGGTGAGAGAGAAAGGGAACTTGCGAGTCACACCGAGATGCATGAGACCCATAAGAGTGAAACATCAGCTCGAATGAGGGGTTTAGAACTTGAGCTAGATTCTCTGCGTACCCAGAAAGGAGATGAAGTGAAGTTGCTGATGGAGAATCTCAGCACGATTGAGGAAGACTACAGCTACTTTGAGAGCCGTGTTCATGAAATTCTGAACGCGTTTCAAGGTGCAAAGAATAGGGTCAGAGAATTGGAAGAAACAATCGCAGAGGAGTCAGAAAAAAATAGGAAGATGCTCCAAAAGAAAGAGGATATTCTGGTACAGGTGAAGGACTTGGAATGGGAGGTGGACTCTCTACAGAACCAGAACAGTAATTTGGAAGAGCAGCTAAGAATTAAAAAGCACGAGACTGAGACTGAGACTGATCAGATGCCAGGGGTCCAAGAAGAAAAAGAAAGGAAGAGCAACGAAGATGAAGATGAAGAGTTCCCTACCTCTGCCGATGAGATCAGGCCTGTTTTCAGCAGAGATGAGCTCGACGAAGTTCCGGCAGGAACCTACTGCGTCTCCGGAAGAGTGAAGCCGACGGTGGCCGGAGAAGGAGTGACGGTGGCGCAGGAGAGAGATCGGAGGAGGCGGTTGTTGATGCCGTACAGGCAAGAAGAGTTCTTTGCTAACGTGGAGATGTTGACTAGAAATGTCAAGCAAATTGGAAATGCTCTCAAAGCTATCGTCTGGTAGAACAAGGCCAAACAATTGTTCTAAATTTTTATTTTATTTTATTTTTTTGTATTTATGTCTATTATTGTGATTTTTAATTGATTGTTATATTTGATTGGTTTATAAGAACTTTTATCACTGTAGATTTTGATTTTTAAAAAAAATAATTTTACCTTTAGATTCATATGGACAAGGTAGACTAGAAAAATAAAAAATTGACATAATTTTAAATAAAAAAATCACTAAAAACAAAAAAAATTTAAAATAAAATATAATTTATTTAAAATTTTCCGAACAATTAAAACTTAACGAGTTTAAAAAATATAAAAGTTTAGTATGTTTATTATTCAAGTCAATTTTAAATGAGTTTTAATCCAAAAAAAAATAACAAATTAAGTTAAAATAGTTTGATTTTTTTTAAAAAAAGTTCTATAATACACGTAAATTATATCCTCCAATCATGATTGAAGTTTTTATGCACTGATTTAAGTAAATATTTCAATAAAAATTCTAATGGTAAACTTTTATTCTCTTTGAAAATTGATTGTTGCGTTATTACATAATTTAGTGGGCTTTCTAAACTATTTTAAGTATTTTTTTTTACTTTTAAAATTTATTTAATTTAAATATACCTAAAAAGTAAAAAAAAAAATTCGAACATAGTTTTAAAAAATCACTAAATATAATTTTTTTAATATTTCTTTACAAATATTTTATTTTTTAAGTCCATATAAATTAAGAAACAAATTTTTTTAAATATTTAAAAATTTCACTAAAAACAAAAAAAATTAAAAATCATTTTTAAAATCTCAAAATCAAATAGTCTATAATTTTTTTCATATTTTTTATTAAAAAAAAAAAATCTCAGTGTTATTTACCAAACTGTTGGATGTTTGAGTCAATATTTAAATTAAATCTTTTTTCATTTGAGTAAAAAATGAATAAAACTCAATTTGATATGAGTATGAAACAAAAAGTTAAAATGAATTTGAATATTTATATACAAAAATACATCTTCTGTTTTACCAAACTAAGAAAATGCCAAAAAAGATTAAAACAAAACAAACAAACAAAGCAAACATTGAAACAAATATAGAAAATTTATCCAAAAACAGCTCGATTATTCTATGAAAAATTTGTATTATTTAATATAGAGCGTTGCTAATAGTGTCGCATTTTTTCTTTGGATCTCTACTTTCTTCTAGGTTTTTTGAGAAAAAATAAATAAAACATCCCTCTCCAACTTTGTGTAGTAGGAGAGCTCTAAGATTTTTTTTTATTAGTTAATGTTCCTTAATATTTTCATAAAGAAAATTTATCTCAAAGAAATTTCGGTCTCGACTCAAAGAAATTTCAATTTTCACATAGAAATTTTTGTGAAAATTAAAATTTCTCTAAGTCGAGTAAAATTTCTCTGAATAGAATTTTCTTTGTGAAAATATTGAGGGACCTTAACTACTACGAAAATGTTATTTGTCTTTTATCTTATAAAATCTTAATATTAGGGACTTTAAAAAAAAATTCCCAATTTTTTATTACAATTTTATCTTTATTCCTAACCTCTCAAAAGTCTAACCCAAACCCCCCTTCCATTCCAACTATCACTCTATTCGACCAACACTCTCTCCCACAACCTCAGCGCTGGTAGCCCTTTCCAGCCATCCCCATTACCCCCATCTCTCCTTTGGTAACCCCACTCCTTCATAGCCTTTTTTCTTGGGAAAATAATAAATCAGTGATAACTTCAAAAATAAATATCAATTTCATGAAAAAAAATTGTGTTTGACTTTAATATAACAAAGTTTTTCATTAATTTATAAATATTTTCTTTAAATTTGATTAAATGAAAATTTTCATCTTTTCTATTCATCTTCCACTTCAATCTCATTTTTTGTGCACAGAAGGGTTGGATTTTAGAGGAGGAAGAGCTAGGTAGGTGGTTGTGGGGCTGGTCGCAGTTAGAAGGTGGGCTGGCACAAGTGAAGTGATAAAGGCTTATAACTTGAAATTTAAAATTCATTTATAATTACATAATTGAATTTGTGATAAATAAAAAATTGACATATAAAAATTTATTTTTAAGGCCTATTTTTTTTTTTCATATATGAACTTTTTAAATTTAGGAACACCTATCAATCGGTCATATTAATTAGACTTATTTACTTATATGTCCTAATTGATAAATTTATCACTGCTAATTTATTTATAACAGCAAGAAAATTGATTAATTTATCAGTTCATAAATTTATCAATAAAATTTAATAGATAATAAATTCTAAAGATAAAACCTATCGATAATTTATCCTTAAATTTTAGGGTACGATGGATGTGACCTAACAATTTTTGTAGCAGAATTGCACATTTCGTATCTGCGTCACATGTACATAATTATTATATATATATATTATTTGCTATTGAATTATTATCTTATTAGCCCTGTTTGGCATTTGATTTTTTTTTTTTTTGTTAAATAGTCAATAAGATAAAATGTCATATTTAAATTACAATAATTTTACTTTTTTCTCTCACAATTATTAAACCAATTACAAAAAAAAAAAAACAAACAAACAAACAAACAAATAAAGTCAACTATCATTTCAAACATAATTTTTTTAACCAAGTTAAAATAGTCAAATAGCCAAAAAAATCAACTAAAATAATAAAGTTTCCAAACGGTCCATCTAGAATATTGAATGTTGAACCAACACTAATAGGGTGTTTTGGGCGAAGAGAGATTCTACTCACTCTGTTTGGTTTTAATTTTCAAATTTTATTTTTTAGAAAATTTAATTTTTCGTTTTTTATATTTTTTGTTTTCATTGAATTTTTTAAAATATTTTTGGCAATTTTTTAAAAAAAATTCGTATAATATTTGTGATTTTTTTTTAAAAAAATACACTAAATACCAAAAAAAAATTTAAAAAAAAGATACGAAAATTCAAAATATTTTTCATATTTTTGTGTATTTATTAATTTTTAAAAATATTTTTTCACAAATATTTTACTATTTATATACATCTAAGTAAGGTGCATCTAAAAAAGTAAAAAATGCTTAAAATTTTTGAAATATTCACTAAAAACAAAAAATAAAAAAAATAAAAAATTCAATTTCTAGAAAACTGAAGCCAAACACATTGATTTATATTCAAAAAAATGTTTAAGTGAATCCAATTTTTTAGTACATCTTATTAAATTATTTAGGGTTATAATTTATTCCTAGTATACCCTATTTTTTTTCTCTCCAAATTATCCTTTTGAGGTACACCCAAATAAAATAAATTAAAAATTTTAAATTACTTTTGAAAAGCCTTTCTTTTGTTCACATATATAGATGGAATACGATCAAGAAACCCAGTAACGACGAAGGAGGATGGAAAAGGAAGATGACAAATATTTAGCATGCTTTTTGTCATTATTTTTCGAATTTTTATAACCGAACAAATTCGCTTTGTTCGGTTGTATATTGCAGAACAAAGTGAAATTGTTCGATTATGAAAATCCAAACAATAATAACGAAAAAAAGGTTGAATATTCGATTTTATTTAAAAAAATACAAAAATCAATAATTGTACTTTTATATTTATGTGAATACTTACATCCTCTTTGATGGGTTGTTTTAAAAAATTGTTTTCATTATTACTCTCATCCATTGCTTGATTTTGTTCAAACTTTTTTCTATTTGCCAAAGGATTCACTCAACAACCTGGAAAAAACTTCGTAGATACACTACTAAAAACTTAACTTTTTGCGACGGTCTCAAACGTCGCAAAAGGTCCATATATCGTCACAAAAGACTTTTTGCGACGGAGCAGCGACGGAAAATGGGGGGTGGCGGAAAGAGGCGTGACAAAAAGTATTTGCGACGGTTACAAACCGTCGCATTCTTGTTGCGACGGCTAATCAATAGTTTTTGCGACGATTTAGCCTGACACAAAAAAAGGGGAAAAAATGGCATTTTTAGTGACGATGTTGATTGCCGTCGCAAAAAACCTTTTTTAGCGATGGTACTTGCCGTCGCAAAAGGTATTATTAGCGACGGTCTAAAACGCGCCAAAAAAGTAGTATTAAGTAATACCGTATTGGCAACAGTTTAAACCGTCGCAAAAAATTTATTTGCGAAGTTGAAACCATGCAAAAGATTGGAATTAATATGTATATGCGACAGGTTAACCCGTCGCTTATAAAATATAAGGAAATGAGAATTACATTAGCGATAAAATTATTTTTTATAAAATCATATTTTATTAAATATTCCTTATACAAATTATTAATATTTTCTAAAATACATCCACATCCACATCCACATCAAAATTCACATTAAAAAAATAATATACCAAGAATAATATATGTACCTTGTAACAATTGTCAACCAAATATTCTTTACAAAAATATATAAAACATCCTCCAACAATACTAATAATTTTTGATATTCAAGAACTCAAATTTTTTGTATCTTAAACAAACAAAAGTATCAACAACAATATATATATAATAAAAAAAAAAACATAGATATTATAGCTTGTTTTGATATCAACAGTAAGCTCCAATATCGATATGTGAAGATATAATCACGTACTCAAAAGGATTGAATCTGCAAAAAGAAGCCCAAAAAAAAAAAAATCATCATTTACAACATAATTAAGGGAAACTTCTATTTGTTTCAAGCTTCATTTGTTTTGATGTAAAATAATTTACAGCGAAAATAATTCCATGTAAAATAATTTACATTTATTTTGTTTTTCAATGTTTGGCTGCAACTCTAAAAACATTTTTTTCCAAACAACAACATTTTTTATCCTACGTTTGTTACATTCCCACCCACTTCAATAGCCCGCTTTATCTACATCTAGCAGAACTCTAACCATTTTCCTTGAGGCTCATGACAGGCTTCTATTTCACCCAATCTGTCTCACATAGTTTTTGCTGTAACTTTTCGATTTGGAAATCGGAAAATAACTATTGATTTGGAATCTAAGTTATTTTCAGCCATTTGATGCAAATATTTGGTAGTGTGGATACCCATTTATAGGAAAAAAAATTGATCTCAAGTACCTCAAGGTTTTGGCTCTCAAGGAAGTTTTTTTGAATGAAACCCTTACCATTGCTTATAGAAGTATTTCGGAGTTTGTTAATTTATATCGCCAAAACAATGGTGAACAACCAAAATCACATTGATCCATAGTAATTGATATCAAAAAAACATAAAATCTGAACTGGAGAATATATCAGGGACCACCAAACTCGTCAATATGAATCCTTGAAAGTATAAAATATAAGTAAAAAGTAAAAGCAAAATACCTAAAAGTGACTCAACAAATGCATAAACCAGATTTATTCATGCAATTGATATTTGCAGGACCAAGGACAAGATAGAAAATCAATTGTAACCATCTAAAATTTACAATTGTCAAAGCACCAAAAGAACTAACCTGGATGCGGGGATTCTGAAAATCATCCATAGCTGCAGCCAACACTACTAAAAACCGAACCATTGATGGATAAATTGAGCCAAGGAACTAAACAAAAAGGCAGCAACCAACAATCTATGAAAATGATATGCTTCCAATTAAATCTCATTTACTAGCCACTACACAGCATTCAACTCCACCTGCATTTCAGAACCTAGAATTTTAATAAGAACAAAAATATTTTAAAAAAATTATAAAAATAGAAATATAATATATATATATACACATGTGTTGTACATTCCCTAGAATACTAACTCTCGTAACAAAATTGAAAAGGCAAAACAGAGTTAACAGCTGGTAGAAAGCTCTCAATTCCCAGACCATAATGAGTATAGAAAGCAAAATTTTACAAAAAAAATAAATTCAAAGATGGTAAATAAGATAAACGGCCTCTAATGTGATCAAAGAAAAAATTAGAAAAAAAGCAAAAAACTAAAGATGGCACTGAGAGGAATTGGAGATTGGTCAACATCATAACTACCCTGTAAAACCATAAAAAATATGCTTTAGTACAAGTATCCATCAATCAAAAAAGAAATATATATATATATATGTAATATATATATAATGCTTTTAAACCATTCAATTACAATGTCTATGGAAGAAGACCATAAATAAATTAGATGGGCATTTGTCAATCAACATGAGAATCCTGCAATATGTGAGAAGAAAGACAGTGAGAATGCTCAATTTTATTTACAAACTCAAAGTATAGCATTAGAAAAATATAGCATACTCATTGGATGTCATTGTGGAAAATATAGCATTAGAAAACCAAAATGAAGAACTCCTCAATGCACTAATTATCAAAAGCAGTATAACAACAGCATAACTCATTTGTTTGAAGAACTTGGTGCAATTAAAAGTTAGTCTAAACAGTTAAATGGGCTGACAGAGTCCCTATAGTATATTATTTTATTAGAACAAAGAAGTATAAGAAACAAGCTCATCATAGAAATAACATCAAAGTAGGATACTGAACCCAGCTAGGCTTTAAAAAAAAATTCCTGGCCCTATCCCATTGGAAGAGGCATGGCCAAGAAACAAGTCCAGCAGCTATTGCCATACAAAAGTGAAAGGGAATATCGTTGATAATTAAGTTCCACTAAATGCAATGCAGAATCCAGGAAAATATAACTTAAAGCTTATGTGTCCATAAGCTATAATATTGACCATTTATAATAAGCATGTGTCACGGAGTGATGCCTCATCAAATGCTTCAATAGCATATAAGCAAGAAAGTGACTACATACAAAACAGGCACAATCATCATAAACAAAGTAGTTACGGTGAAATAAGGCTTTTCAGCAAACAAAACAAATACATCATTCAATCCTAGGTCTGGGAAAAACCATCCTGTAGTTTCATCACATCAAGTGCATTATTTACTTGGCCAAGCAGCGCTGTCTCTGCTTCAAAATATTCATCAGTAGATATATATACCTTGGTTAGAATGATGTCAAGAAGCTCCATACCTGCTTTAGAGTCAGAAATCTCAGTTTGATGACTGGAATCTATTCAATAAAAACAATGAAATCAGAAGGCTTAGAGCATCTCCAACCACACTCTTTATTTTTCACTAGCTAAAGTACAAAAAAAGGACACTCTTTATTTTACCTAATTAGTGTAGCTATTGTGTGTTCCAATCATACTCTTTATTTTAACTAGTCATTCAAACTAACTTAACCAATTTTCAAAACAAAAAATGCTATATATATATTACTGTATTTTTCATAGAATGCCACATACGCACCAAGCGCTAATATGTTTGCCATGTACATTTGCGATAATATTTTTAAAAATAATATTTTTTAATATTAGTTTTAAAAATATTATAAAAAATAATGGAGAAATGACTAAGATTCCTAGTTGGAAGCAAATTAATTAATAAATGGAGATCATGTAAATTTAAACACTCCTCGTTTTGTTGAAAATGATTCAATGATAATTTTAGATAAATAAATGGAGATCATGTAAATTCAATAAAAAATGATTCAATGATAGTTGCAACAAACTCTCTAATGATATATAACAAGAGCTAACATTCTGCTTCCAATGAAGAATTCTGCTACGATTAAAGCTAGAATCCCAAGTCTGCAACCAACTCTGTAATGATATACAACAAGAGCTCTAATTTTGCTAACATTCTATCAAGCCTATATATTATAAAACTAAGAATTCTGGTAAAATTAAAACTAGTTTTGGAGTTTCAAGTGAACATGAATAAAAGTAATTTGGTGGGGATTAACCTTTCACAGACAAGATTGCAGAGGTTAGCTGGGATATCAGGTTGTTCATAAACTAATTTTGTTGGTGTGTTCCTGTTTGGAGTTTGAAGTGAACAAGGAGGCACATAGACACCAACCTGGTCACAATTTGACAAAGCTCAACCATGTCTTCAATTTCTATCTCCTATCTCCTATCCTCAGGTACAAAATAATGGGTTTGTTTTGTTCTAATAACTGAATTAATTGAAATGGGAAGGAAACTGGTATGCTTGATTGAAGTGTTTGATCCATTTCAATTAAACACTTCACCAACCAAACTCCAAACAGGAACACACCAACAAAAACTAAGAACAACAACCAACACACAGCATCAGTAACATACAGGGACAGCAGACACACACAGATCAGAAATAGATCAGCCAAGAATCAGCAACAGAGCAGACAAAAAACCAGCAACATAGTAGACAAAAACCAGCAACATAGCAGACAAAAACCAGCGACATAGCACCCAAAAGCTAACAACAAATCAGCAACAGAGCCACACATTTCCTCTGCTTTATACACCAGTACCTATTCAATGATTCTATCAAAGAAAGAATTACAAGAAAAAGACCCAAAGAAGGGATATTCTTCACTCTCTTGTTAACACAATAGTCCTCTAGGAAACACCAAGTAAAAGTAACAAAGAATATACAACACCAAGTTCAAGGAAATCGCCACAAACGAAAAGCCACAGGCACAAATGCAAAAATGATCCATAGTGTCCATCTTCACAACACATACAACACCAATTGACTGGAATATGACCATGTCGCATCAAATTATCAAGTGTAAGATATACATATATATATTGAAATGAATATTAAATCGCTGATTTGCCTACATGACAGTTTAATTTGTTCAGCTACTTGTCAGAAAACAATAAGAAGACAGTACACTAGCAAATCAGAATCTTTGCTACTCAAGTACATGAAATATAATAGCGTGTTGAAAATATGACTAGATATGACACTGTCAAGTTTGGACAAAACACAGATGAGAGATGAATGTTAATACCAAATGGCTGCTTGTTACCATATCCAAGTACTAATTTGAGGTCATTGGAAATCATTTAGTCAAAGCCTGTGTTGCACAGCAATGCATGTCTACCATCTCACAAAGAAAGTAGGGTCAAAAGTTCTATTCTTATTGTAGACAGAAAAAAGGAATAAAAGAATACTAGTTTATAGAATGAAAGAGGTAACCAGTCTTCCCTTTTCAATGGCTATACCTGTACCTCTCTTTCAACCAACAGTCTGTTCAATCATGTATGGGATTTTTCTAGATAAAGATAGGAAAATGGTGCAATAGAACGAAGAAAGGAAAATGCTACTACAGTTTGCAAATAAGAGCATCCCAGTTTAGAATCCAAGTTAGTTAGAAAATGAGATTACCTATGGT
Source organism: Camellia japonica (assembly GCA_030407325.1). NCBI lineage: Eukaryota > Viridiplantae > Streptophyta > Magnoliopsida > Ericales > Theaceae > Camellia > Camellia japonica. The sequence continues at coordinate 128,877,760 of JAPPVO010000029.1, read as the reverse complement.
TTTCTACACATGAGAAATACACATAAATCAACAATTTCAAATTTCAAAATCGTTAATCAATTTCTTTTCACTAATAATGCATTGAATAGTCTCAAATCATGTGGTCCAAATCAAATAACAGACCTGCTCAAGAAAAGCCTCACGTTGCGGCCCAACTGCTCCATAGTTGCTTAGAGCTCCAAATGCTGCATAGGCATTGGCTCGTATCTTCGTGTTCATGCATATCTGTTTCCATTCAATACATAAATTAATTGCTTTGCTAGATGTAGCCTATATTATATTTTCAGACTCTTAGATAATTTTAGAAACCAGACAGGAATAAAAACATGCAAAGTGGATAACGTACATTCCAAACTTCATCACAAACTTTTTGGCAGCAAAGACCCAATTCCTAGGAATTAAGCTAGATGCATCTCCAAAGCTAAAAGATGCTAATAATGAATGACATTCACATGTATTGGGGCCCTCAATGCACTATATTTGAGTCAACCATCACTCCCAATTAAGACACGAACACAAATTTATTTATTTTTTTTGACGGAACACAGTGAAGGTTCTGAATTTGAACTTCGTAATGTAGGGATAATGGTGTAATGGATTGTATTGTATTACCAAGTAAGACGATAAAGATGACAAATAGATACAAGAAGAAAAAAGGACGGGGTGAAGTTGTCCATTTGCACTTGATTCATTAATTACGCCGTGGAACCAATGTCTAAGAACCACAGACAATGCCGACATGACAATTTTTAAATAATACAGAACACGACAAGTGGGGTGGATACAAATTTTATAGTTTATATTTATTGTATGCCAAATTTATGAATATTTCATTCAAAGATAATAAATAAATAAATAAATAATGCAACAAAAAACTAACTCTGAGAATTTAAAGTTACATAACTCTGAGAATTTATGAATATTTCATTCCAAGTACCTCTTCAACTAGACAATTGTTACATAAATTTTATTCAAGGAAATCGCTGACCAATGATTTGTAGGTTACATGGCCAACATTAGTTTATGAAATTCAGGACATAAACATTGAAAGTTAATGACATAAACTGAAAATTAAAAACTAATAATATTATCTGACCTATTTCATAAACAAAAAACATTGAAATTGCTGACCAATTAATGGACTTGAATGTGGAAAGCCACAAACCTTCCTGTAACTATCATCACAATAAATAAAAAAATATCAAGCCCAGGTCCATCATCACTATTCTCTTGGCTCCAAGGTTTGCATATTGCAATTTGCATTACGATTCTTCAATTTCTCTCAGTATACAAGGCAAGGATATAAGACATTTATCGACGAAAAAAATGCTCACATCTATTAAGGGTTAACCTAGTATTTCTAACTTATCAAATGAATGAGATATATAAATTCCATATTTTCTTTAAATTCCATTAATTGGAAGTATATTTCTAAAGAATATACAATATTTTATCTCAAAATATTATACAACACATAATATATATATATATATATATATGAGTATTCTCATACTTATAAGCAACTTATTTGATGCATATTCCAATATACAAAGATTCATGATTAGGAAGATCTAACTCCCAAACAAGCATCCGCACTCGATGATGTTTATGATGATGTTTATGGAGCTGATATGGGATCACCTTCAAGCCAAGGCCCCAAGCTAGACCTCTTGTCCAAAAAACATTTAGAAAAAAAATTGGGAATGTGGTCTTTCTGGATAGGTGATTCTGCTCTTCAATGTTCTTAAAGATTGAAGAGTTGCTGCCTTGAGTCAATGCTTAAGGCTCCAACCAGGTCAAAACTATGGGTGCTCTGCTCTCACATATGGAGAAAGGCATATGTATGAATTAGAATATGATAGACTTCCACATTTCTTTCTATCAGACCAACTCAGTGTAGATCCTAGCCACTAGGAGGAATTCCACCAGAAGTACAACATAAGATTATCTTCTTTTTTTCATTGAAGCAAACTCAACAATCAGTGCACTGTATTAACCTATAAGTACCCAGAGAGGATTACCTTGTTTTGAGAGTATCATCTGTTCATATTTTCAATGTTGACTTTGATTTGAGTATCTTTTTTCATTTTCTTCTACCTCTCATATTGCATTATTGAAAATATTTTAAAATTTTGAAATATAGATAACTTTCTTTCCCATAACAAACTAAATTACTGGAATCCAGGTTTCATTTCAATTATCAACCTGATCTAGCAGATTTCATTGAAACAAGGAGAATCAAATTCTTTGGCCCTCTAGCCCAACCCAACCATGAAAACATTTTAAATACAGATTAGATTAAACGAAATTACCTATTTCAACAGAAATTTCGAAACGGTTAGAGAAAATGCCATCTTACGACCAAATATTATTCCACAATGTAGCAGTCACAATAAAAAATTCACCATTGACCACTAAAATCTTCCTCAAACACTTGCTATTGCAAAGGTATGAGGACCTTAGAAATACCAATGCTTGAGGCAAGATAATAAACTCTGCTGTTGAAGTTATGCAATAAAAACAAAAACCTAATAAATTCCTAAGGGATTCAACAGAATTCCTCAAAATTAGCTTAGCAAAATAGTAGATCAACATGTATTGATATCAAAGCTCCACTTCTACTCAAATTCAATAGAACTTGAAAGGCTACAAATGAGAAATTGAACTAGCAAAGGCACAAGCAGTAGTGACTAACATCAGAATCAATGAGAAATCATAACATTTTAGATACTCAAGGAGAACAGGATCTGAAGAGAAAACGAAAGAAATGTATGAATTTGTTTAATTAACTTTGGAGACGATGAAGACAAAGAAGGAAGTTGAATAGACTATGTGTAAAAAATCTGCAATAAATGTAGAGAGATAGGGGAGATCGGAGACCTACTTCCCAATATATGTAGAGAGAGAGAGAGAGAGTGTATAGAAAATCACTCAATGTAAAACAATTTAAGATGAGCCGCAATGGCAGAAAGCTTAGGATTAAGTTGGTTTGTTAGCAGATCCTGTTCTATCCGTACTTACTATGCCGATGTAAATAGAGCAGCCCTTCCCTTCCCTTCCTACCACAATCAATTTGACAAAGGTGGAAAATCATCTTCATCCTTTAGACGGTACAATGATTTTGCCATAACCCTAAGGTCCAAAACAGAGGGGCTCAAACACAATCCTAAACCCTAGACGCGAGAGAGAAGACTGATATATTCGGAGGAGGAGAGGAGAAGAGAGGAGATAAGAGGAGGGTTACCTGGATGCTGGAGATTTGCCTATGCCGGTGTTGTTGTCATTGCGAGAGAGAGAGAGAGTGAAGGTTGGGCGTGAGAGAGACACAGTAAAATTAGGGCTGGGGCGAGAGAGGACTGAAATATTAGGGACAAGCACTTAGGAGAAGAGATGAGGGTTACCTGGATGCCGGGAGATTTGCCCATGTAGGTGCGGTTGTCGTTGCGAGAAAGAGAGAGAGAGTGAAGGTGGGTGAGAGAGGGAGGGAGGGAGGGGAGGGAGGGGAGAGGAGAGCAGTGAGATTAGGTGAGATTATGGTAGAGTATCGAAGGGAGAGAGCAGTGAGACAGAGGAAGGGTTTTTTATTTTTTTTTTTGATTCCAACAGATTACAGAATAATTTGGGGATTTCGGGAAAGAGGGAGTGGGAGAGAATTTTGGCGCGAATTTAGCATTACTATTTGCGACGATATTAAGGCCCGTCGCGAGTGAATGAGAAAAAAAAAAAAAGGAAAATTGCGACGGATTGCCAAAAGATCGTCGCAAAAAAAAAAAAAAAATTAAACCAGAAAAATTTTGCGACGTTCAACGTGCCGTCGCATATAACCTTACTTTTTGCCACGGGCTTAGTTTTTCCGTCGCAACAAAAATAATTTCGTGACGTCATTAAATACCGTCGCAAAAACATGTTTTTGTGACGACACTTTAACTGTCGCAAATAGTTCCGTGGCAAATGCCCCATTTTCTAGTAGTGTAATTAAAAAGTCAAAATATCCCAATTATTTATTACTTTAATAAATTTATCACTACTATTATTAGTACTAAATGATCATTTCAAAATACAAAACAACTCTAAAAAATTTCAAATCATTATCAAAATGATGGACAGATATGTATAAAAAACTAAAAACTTATAAATAAAGAAGTTTAACCGAACCTATTGATAATTATCCTTAAAATGAATCATTTGCTCAATACCATGAAAAATCATATGGCATAAAAAAAGAAAAAAAATCATATAATTTAGGACCAAGGTAGGGGATTTTTTTTTTTTTTTTTTAAGAATCAAACAGAGAAAATTTAATTTTGCCGGTTATATATACAAAATTTGAATGTAGAAAGAGAACTCACGTTGGGCCATTTTCATATGTTTAACGATGAGTTTTATTTTGTTTTAAAAATGATAAGATCTCAATTTGTCATATTATTATATAATTATAGGGCAAATTACACTTATAATTTGGGACATGTATTATTTTGATCTCTAACTTTTCAGTTGTGATATATTTGATATTGAATTTTGAATCTTATTCCAAACAAGCACAATCAAAGATAATTCCTTTGCAAACGGTCTATTTCAAGGGCAAAGTTGTCATATAACTTATTTTGTATTGGTTAACTTCTATATTTTTTTTATTTTTTATTTTTTATTTTTTATTTTTTTAATGAATAATGTTGAAACTTTCTTAATTATAAAGTTCTGTTTGGTTTGGTTTTCAGAATCTATTTTCATAAATTTTTTCTAACAATCTAAAAATTAAGTTGGTGAAAAAAATTTAAAAACACACATCATTTTATATAATTTTATCTTTTGGAAGGATAGAAATAATTTTTAAAAATATTTCTTTATATTTATTTCATTAAATTAGTTTTTATTTTTTCAAAAATCAAACATGACGACAATTTTGATGTAATTATTAAACCAATACATTAAATCAAAAAATTTAAACTAAAAACATTTCATATATTAAACATATAAGTCATGTTTGATTCACAAGACTAATAGTGAGGTATTAATAATCCTATTAAATTAGTGTGGTATTCGCTATCTAATTGGATTAATAATCCCACCTTTACCCCATTACTAATAATCCTACAAATTTGTTAGATTAATTATCCATTGGATTAATAATCCTAAACCAAAATGTTAAAACAAACATAAGATAATTGAGCCCACGGATTAATAATCTTAATCCTATGTTCTAATCCACCCAAACAAACATGCCCATAGATTACACATTAAAAGCCTAATAACCATTCCTTACATGATAACTATCCAAAAACGATGGTGCTACATGCAACAACTAGTGTACTAATACTAGTTATGACATTATTATTGACCCTGCTTATTATACGAATTACAAATATCAAAAATCTCTTAAATTATGTCACATCATCAATTAGTACATTAGTTAGTATATTAATTGGTATATATAGCATTATTCATCCACAAAATATCTCTTAACCACAAATATTGGTGTAATTGGTGTATTACATGATAACCATCTAAAATTATCAACAAAAATAACCATTCATTACATGATCATCATCCAAATATAAAATAAAAATTAATTTGGTAAAAAAATAAAAATATAAAAGATTTATCATTTTTATATAATTTTATCTTTGGTGGATATAAATAATTTTTTAAAATTTAAAAATAATTTTTTGACATTTATTTTTGTCAAACTAATTTAGATTTTATCAAATTGATTATTTTGCCCTTGAAATGTAATAACAGTGTTTGCAATTGTCCTTATTTGGAATAAGATTCAAAATTCAGGGTCAAATGTATCACAATGAAAAAGTCAGGGACTAAAGTGACCCAAGTCCCAAACTATAAAGACTGTTAGTGTAATTCGCCCATAATTATAACATATAAAAGTTTTATAGACTAATTTTTTTTATTTTCTTAAAAGTGAAAATCTTATCATAAAAAATATTAAGAGATTAATTTCAATCGTTGTGTGAGTTGTCAGTAAAAGAGGATCATGAAAAATTAAAATTTTGTTACAAAAAATATTAAGAAACCAATTTCGTTTGAGTGATCACTCAAATATGGTCCCGAAAAGTGAAAAAAAAAATAACTTAAATATATCTAATAAATATATTTTTAGGACAATAATTTTGTGTCAAAAAAGGTTTATTTTTTAGATGAAATTTTAATCTCAACATAATAATAATTCATTATTAAATGTCTAATTTAATCTCTAAAAATAAAATAATAAATGAAATAATGACATTTTTACGATTAAGATATTTGATTCTTAAAAGATGATTTCATTTTTAAATTATTGTATATAAAATCTTATTTTGTTGTAGTATTTATCAAAATAATATTTATATAGTGTTGCTCTTCCAATATTAGTGCCAAAGTGATATACAAATATACAAAATATATATATAAAAAATCATACATAATGACTTGGTTGGGTTGGAATTAATTTAGAACAAAAAGCACATTAAAGTATTGGGAAATTTTATTATACATCTATTTAAAAAGGTGTATTATATATTTTTTTAATTATGTCATTTTTTTATTTAGTTATGATCAATTTTATTTTTTAATTATAACATTATTTTAGTTTGACTCATGAGTTCTTTAATTATGTTTTATGTTGTGTTTAATTATGATATATTTTCTTTTTTTAATCATGACTCAAAAAATTAAAATTACTTAATTTTTTTAGTTAAAAGATACATATAGTATACACCCTTTAAATGATGTACGCCATAATATTTTTCTAAAGTATTTTAAATTATGAAAATAATATGGTCGCATCATTTTTTTTTGTGTAAAATTCTATATGAAAAAATATACTATAATAGCCTCTATTTTTTTTTTTTTAAAAAAATTTATTTCAAAGGCAATACAAAGAAACCCACAACCATAATTTAGGAATTTTTTTTAAAAATCCCTTATATTAAGATTTTATAAAATAAATGAGATATACTATTTTTATAATAGTTGGGGTTCCTTAACATTTTCACAGAGAAAATTTGACTCAGAGAAAGTTGTGCTTGACTCAAAGAAATTTTGGCCCCAACAAAAAAAAAAAATTAATTTTCACAATTTTTTTTTTTGATATAATCACAAAGAAATTTTAAAAATTTTCTGGTATAATCATAGAGAAATTTCATTGAAGAACCTTAGCTAATAAACAAATATCTTGGAACTCTTCTATTACACAAAGTTAGAGAGAGATGTTTTACTAATTTTTTTCCATAATTTAAGGTTTATTTGGAAAGTGGTTTTTTTTAATAATTTTTTAATATTTTAATTAAAATACCCAATGAAAAATTAAGGTAATTTATAAATACACTTTATGAGATTTGTTTAAAATACGAATTGTCTTTATGATTTTTTACCCTCTGAAATTTATAATTTCATAATAGTTTCATAATTTCATAAAATCAATTAATAGTTTTTAATAATATCATAAATTTATGTCAATTAATAATTCATGTAATTTTATTATTATAAAATAAAACAGTTAAGAATTTTATTTTTACAGTTAATTCTGTTAAATAAACAATTATGATAAGAATTTTAAGAGATGTATTTATAGACCTTGTTTGGGAAGTTAACTATTTTAGTAGGTTATTTTAATTATTAGCTATTTTAGTAGGTTAAAAAATAAGGAAAAATTATTAGAAACTCCCATTTTGGAGAGTTATAGTCTACCAGGTCCTTTTTAAAAATTATTGGACGTCCAAGTCCTGTTTTTTTGATAATGTGATCCGAAGGATCCCATTATGTAATTATGGAATGGTTTTTGTGACTAATGTACCCTTTTTTGTGTGGTTGGAAACGGTTTTGGAAGGGTGTTTGAATTATTTTTGATTACATTGATTTCGGTGTGCACTATGGGAAGATCAATTGTGGCCAGATTTTTAGGGATGACGGGGGTCATGAGTATTTGAATGTTGCGTGGTGGAAGGGGAGAGGTTAAGGTGTGTGAACTGTGGTGGTGTACTCAGTCGTCTGCTTCGACGTTGTTGGTCGTGGGATTGGGTTCTTCGATTGCGACCACGGTAATGAGTGTTTAGGGTTGTAAGCGTTGTCATGATGTTCGCAATGTTGCGGGCGTGTAAACACATGTATCATTTTCCGATGTTTACATCCCACAAATAATCGATGTGTTCTATTGGTGTTTGCGTAATTCATAATGGTAGAATGTTTTTACATTTTCCGATGTTTACATCCCACGACTAATCGATGTGTTCGATTGGTGTTTGCGGAAAGCATAATGGTTGAATGTTTGTATAGTTTGTCGGTGTGATGCTTGTAGTGTACTTATAATGCGAAAGCGACTAACGTGGTTTTCCATATTTAATCTTCATTTTTCGTTCTGTCTTGATACAGGAATGGCGGACAACATAATGTTGTTGTGTTCTTACGGGATTGAAAACGTTGCCATTGTGGTCACTTCTGATTACAAGTATAGCATGTTGGTTGATCATATTTCCAGACGTTTTGCTGGGCTGCATATTGATTCCGTGTCCATGTCATTCAAGATTCCTGGGTACAATAATTTCAAGTTGGAAAACGATTCCGATTTCGAGAACATGGTATGTCTCACTAGTCATTTCGATTGGATCACATTGACCTCCATGTGGAGGAACGTGGTGAGTCACGGGGGATCAAACGTGGCAAGGATGTGAACGACATACTCGATCACGTAGTTAGTGATGTGGGGGAAATGTCAGTATATGTTGATGAGGAGGCTGATTTGTTACCTAATTTTTGCCCACACTCCAGCAAGGTGTTATTGTCGGCGGATTGGGTATATGGCATAACTAATATCGGTCAATGTTTCGAGGGTGGGGCGGATGAATTTCGCAAGGTACTCAGCAATATGCCATCGAATGTGGGTTTCAATTTAAGTTCACGAAGAATGACTTAATTCGAATTACGGCGGAATGCATGTTTAAGGAGTCAAGGGGATGTCCATGGTCCATCCATGCAAGGGTGTTGAATGCGAATGGATATTTTTACCTCAGAAAATGGCATCGTCAACACACTTGTGGGGTTGCTGTGCGTGCTGACCGAAACCTGCGGATGGGGTCCGAACTAGTTGCGGACGTTATTGCAGAACGTTTACACGACAAACCATTGACTCACCCAACCGATGTCAAATATGATTTCAAAAAAGAATACGGTTTGCAAATTAGTTACCGTGTAGCGTGGTTGGGGGTCGAAAAGGCGAGAGGAGGACTTTACGGTGATCATTCGATGTCGTTCGACCAACTGCGTTGGTATAGCAATGCCGTTATAGAATATAATCTGGGGAGTTATATTAATCTTGACTTTGATGAACACAACACTCGTCGTTTCAATAAGCTTTTCATATCATTCAAAGCATGTATTGATGGGTTTAAGCACTGTCGGCCGTTGTTATTTTTGGGTGGTACTTTCTCAAAGGGCGATTCAAGGGGAATCTACTAGCGGCAACCGCAAAAGATGGGAACCAAGGTAATGTAGTCACTATGCACGTTATGTGTTTTTCGGGTTCATATATTTTTGTTATTTTCTTTGGTAGCCGATTGTGAATGGATATCAAACGTGGGGTAGTTATGTATTTGAACGGCTGCTAATTAATATTTATGTTATGCACACAGGTTTGTTCCTGGTTGCTTTCACAATTGTTGATTTTGAAAACGCGCAGAATTGGGCTTGGTTCTTACAGAACCTAGCTAACATTGTTGATGGGGATCGGGTTTTGACGTTTGTTTCGGACCGTCACGTCGGCATTATGGAATCCATGCCTATTGTCTTTCCAACGGCCCACCACGCTTTTTGCATGCAACATTTACAGAGGAATTTGAAAGACAAGATGAAATATGTGAACAAACTATATCGCGTTGGAATGGTAAGTAAGTTGCGGGCTTGTGCATATGCACCGACCGTCATTGCCTTCAATGAAAAAATAGATGCATTCATATAGTCAGGTAGACACATCGCTACAAATTTCTTAAAAGATTTAGAGCCGCACCGATGGGCCAACGCATACTTCAGGTGAGAGACACCATACAATTCAAAGTTCATTCTTTTACACAACCTTTCACAGTGTATGTTTTTGTGCTTTTGCTGCAATGTCACACACATTTTTGTCACTTACATTTTGTAGAGGCAAACGTTACGGCGAGATATGTTCCAATGCCGCTGAATCATTTAACAATTGGATAAATAAGCATGCAATTTGCCAATCACTCGATTGGTTGACGCAATCAGGACATAGATAATGAATCAGATGTCTGAACGTAGGAGAGCATCAAGTACGTGGGTTGGTGCCATAAGTCTAGTCATGGAGTCCAAACTAGACAAGGCGTACAAGGATGGAAGGTCGTGGATAGTCAGTCAATCGAATTATGACGTGTACGAAGTCCACTCACGCCCATCAGTGTTGGTGGACATTGGCAGGTGTGACAACCCTCACCACTGTTTACTGATTAACCACTAATTACTGCTAAACTGAGACTAAACATGTTAATTGACTGACTGACTGAAATCTGGAACTGATTGATTGTCTGTATCTGTTTAAGTGCATCTCTATCTGTTCGACTGTTAAACTATCTGTTCATGTTTTATGTTTTAAACTGCAAATTGAAGGCCTTATCGGCGGCCGAATCTGAAATTGATTAGTGATATGTGTTAATCATAATTTATGTGATTTTATGGCATATTTAATTGAAATGTGATTTGGTATGATTAAATTAGATCAAATGTTGATAAATTACAAGAGTTGGCCTTATTTGCAACTTTGCCACTTAGTGGCCCACTTCCTTATACATATTGAGGCTTGAATACACTTAGGCAAAACATTTCCTCAGCCATTTCCTTAGACTCAACCGACTAGAGAGAGAGGGAGCTAGGAGAAACTTGTTTTCATCTTGCATTGCTTGGAAACTTAGTAGTTTTGAAAAGAATTTGGCAAATTGAGCTTCCCTTCTTACAATTCAAGACTCAAGGTAGAGTCTTCACCCTTCTTGTTCATGTAATTGAGTTAGTTCTTGCATGGCTCTTGTCATATTAGAGATTCTAGCCAAGAGTTAGTTCATAATGTTGAATTGTAGCATAAATCATGCATGCGTGTTGCCATTCTTGAGTTTTGAAGTTATTGTTCATGAAATTGTACATGCATGTTCATATTTTTACAATGGATCATGAATTCACCATGTTCTTGAGGAAATAGACTCTTTTGAACAAGTATTTGAAGCTTTGGAGTCGGTTAAATTCATGCATGTGCATGTTCATCACGTTCTTGAATTTTGAGTTGAAGTTTGTGTTTAATTGACTCACTTTTGGGCTTTGATTTCTCAAATTGAGCTTTGAATCATGTAATATTATGGGTTTTGAAGTGTTTTCCAAAAAATTAGCCCAAGAGGATCGATTTTGGTGCATTAAAACTTGGTTTTGAGCTTGAGGTTCAAATCTGGAATTTCCAAAATTTGGACTCACGCTCGAGCAGGGAAAGTGGCACTCGAGCGTAAAGTTCGTGTATCCAGCACTTTGCATTGTTTTACAGTCCGCTCGATGGGGGATTGTACGCTCGAGCAGGGGCTTGTGTCACACGCTCGAGCGGGTATCGAGCGCCCATCGAGCATGATTTTCACACATCCAGTACTTTTGCCATATTTTGCAGTCCGCTCGAGCGGGGAAAGTGACGCTCGAGCGGGGAACCTTTGTCTGCATATCCGCTCGAGCGGGGAAAGCCACGCTCGAGCGAGACCCTGTTTTTCTGAAAATTTTGTAAAGTTGTTTTAAGTGCATCATTGCATCCTCATTCCATCCTAGGCACTCTTAGGCCTAGTTTAAGACATTTTAATAAGGATATTGATGTAGAACCACACCGAGTCAAGTTAGAGATTAAGTTATTATTTTCCCAACTGTGTAGCTTAGTGTGTGTTCATTCTGTAACTGTGTAGGGTTGGCAACCGAGGACGCTCTAGCTACCTGTAGCCCAGAACTCTGTGAGTAACAATGTTGTAAAGATATGTTCGAAAATGAATATTTTCTGAATGATCAACTGAACTGTTTTCTGAACTGTTTACTATTAACTGTATGAATGTCTATCCTCTATTCTGAACTATATTGTGGCATCCTTAGCAACTACTGTTACTGTTACTGCTACTGTTACAGAGATCTCTGTCAATTCCTATCTTGGAACTTCTGTTTACTATTACGATGGCCATCATTGATTGTTCGGTCTTTAAGACCTACTGTTTACTGTACTGTTCTGCTAATGGATGTACCACATATGACTGTTATGACTGAATGACTGATATACTAATTCAATGAACTGTTTTCGTTATCGTAAGGACATTCATTCTTAACCTCTTTACACATTATTTTATTCACTGGACTTTAGCTCACTGTTTATATATATATGTAGGTGTTCAGGCACCAGACCGGAGCTAGGAACGTGGGTTAGACTCTCTTTTGTCAAAGCCAACCACTGTGCCTCACTGCGAGGTTCCGAGTCTGTCAAGCTACGGCTTTTAGGGTGTTTTAATCTTCCATCATCTGTCTCTATTCCAGTTTTGTATTACTGTATAAACTAGCACTGCACTGTATTGATAGGGACTAGGTCCCTGTCCTGGATGATTGTACATGTATGTATAGACTGTTCTGTTATGAATGTGCATATGAATGAAAAGTCTTTTTACATACAGACTGTCACAGCTCATTGGACATATTTTAATTACTGTTTTGGCTTCCGCCAGCCCCTGTACTTTGTATTACTGTTCCACTGTTAAACAGGCCTTCGGTAATCTCGGATTACTGGCCGATTACGGTACTAAACCCATAGGGGCGGGTTTGGGTCGTGACAGCAGGCGTACATGCTCATGCTTCCAATGGCAAATCAATGGGTTTCCTTGTGAACATGCAATGGTTGCCATCCGCAACAGTGGCAGTGACTTGAATGCATTGGTTGAACCTTATTTTCATGTGTCAACCTATCAGTTATCATACTCCCACACTATATATCCAATCTCAACAGTTGAAAAACCACATGCAAATCTAGATAATTATGTTATTCTTCCTCCGGTAGTCTGACGACCACCTGGCAGACCAAAGAAGAAACAGATACCGTCTAAAGGTGAAGAAGTCCAACAGATTCGATGTGGGCGTTGCGGCCGCCTCGGAAACCATAACAGGAAGACATGCAACGAACCAATATAGTGCCAACCATTGTGTGGCCATGTTTATTTTCGAACTATTTCTACAATTTCTAATGGTTTATATTAGTTTAGTCATATGCAGTAAGATATTTCAATTTGAATTTCAGACTACAATAAAGTGGCTATTTCGTTTTTAATGTTGGTCTTACGTTTTAAGATTCATATCATGCTTTTTCCGTTTTGTTTTAACATTTTGGCCTTTTTACATTTGGTGTTATGTTTTACTTTCAGACCATGCTGTTTGTGTTGTGTTCAAAAAAATTTAACATGTACTAAATGGACAAACGATGTCTCGTCTTTTGAGGGTGTCACATTCAAATTTGCTGACATACCTTAAACGGCAATTTCATTGGACTCATTTAAATCATAACTCAGCGACTCCACTACAAGACTGTCCAACGCCACAATACCCCATCCTCAATGTAACAACCCCAAATTACCTACTCAGTCCCCACAATCATCAGCCCCCAATTTCTAATCAACTTTCACACCACAAACAACACAACAACTACTCGTTCATATTTTCACCAACAAACACAAACAGATGACATTGTGCTATTGGTAAACCCATGCTACAATTATGACGACTACTTTGCAGCAAATCAACCCACATAAACCAGTTTCGCTCTTTTCAATTGGCGCACTTGATTCCCAGACGCATTGCGACTGGATGTATGAAATAACCTGCATGACATTACGAGTACATCACAACGTATCTTCCAAGTCACTTCAAATGACATAATCAATAAAACCAACCAACAACTAAACACACCATATTGTTCAATCAAACAAAATGAATGGAAGCATTAATGTTCTAACGTTAGCCACCTTCATTGCATGTCTCCAACGTCAACCACAACACCACATCAATATGCGTCCATTAACCAAAAACTTGCACCCTAATTATAAAGCAACATTTGTAATCAATTAGCCCACAATATAACCAGACGATGATAGCGCAACCAGGCCTACTGTTGACAACCACACCATGTACAGTAACAAACATTTCAAATATAAATGCTACATCCAACAAACATTTCAGCAAAAAACATTTCATATTCATTACCCCATCAATATGAGTCCACAATTCAAGTTCGGATTATTCAAACACAAATGCTCTACGCAATCAACCAAGATCCCAAAAAAGGACTTGCACGACAATATCGTGCCACAAAAATACTACCATCAAAGTTACCATCACTGACTTTCTAAACAATTCCAAGCAAAACATAAGTTACGCACCAAAACAAAACAAAACAAAACCAAACAAGGAAATAAACCAAAAACAAAACACTATGTGCTGTATTCAGCCACATTCTGCATCCGCCACATTCTGCAGCCCTCTTGTAAGGTCATCCACAAACGCTTCCACCGTCGTCGCCCTTGCTTTGACGCAATTCGTACCTTTCATTGTTTTTTTGATCCCATTGTGATGGACATATTGGCGCATCACATAACAGACGATGATAGCACAATCAAGTCTATTGTTGACAACCACACCACGTACAGCAACAAAAATTTCAGACTTAACAAATGCTAACTCTAACAAATACGTAATAACTTAAATCTACAAAGTACACTTACGAATCCAATCACTATTGGGGGGAGTCAGTTACTACTTCCAGCACACAATCCCGATCCTGCGTTACACCACATCATTGCCACTGCTTGCAAGCTGCTTCTCTCGTACAAAGTTAACCATATTCTCTTTCTGCCACATTTTAAAAAACACCGTCATCACGTAACATCACACATGCTCACCAAAGCAAATAAAACTAAACTTCAGTAAAACACCAGCCACCCGTAAACTTACAACCAAACATCTTCCAAAAAAACTTACCAACACCAACGCCTCGTTATAGTGTGTGTCTTCTGACCCGGGGCGCGACCTAATTGAATTGTAATGCTTCCAACTGCCAACTTCTGTGTCATAAACAACTAAGGTCCAGTGTGATTTATGGCATATAGGAAAATGTCAGAACCTGCAACCAACTGATGCACGGATGTTGGTCTTGAGATACCGATCCTTTGTTGTTTTGCTTACATTATTCACCATACCTTGTGTGTCAGATCGTTTCCAATTATGTCAACAAACATCAACCTCCCCAATACCCACATTTACAAACGTGCACTTCCCATATACTTACCAAACAGATGCTACTGAAGAAGTACGACCTTTTAGCAAAAACCACACCGGCAGACAACACATTCTGCTTACTCATTAGCAGCTCTGCACATGCATCAATAACCTGCCATCACCCAAAGTAACACATCAGCAAAACGTAACGCAAACATAAGCTTCACACAGAACTGCCTTGAAACACAAATGTGTGCAATCCGTGTGGGGTAGGGGGGTAGGGAGGGTTTAAGCAAAACAAATGAAACATGCATTTTAATCATATCATATTGGTTACCACGTACATTCCCCCTTATCACAGATTGACGCACTAAATTTTTGATGTCTAAGAAGTAAACAAATATATCCCCAGTGCTTCCAGTCCACACAACGGCCCTGCAAAAGTACCACCCACTAGTCAAGCTTAGATAATACACAACGTATATACTATAAATGTGACACGTGACTTACTCGTCTCCATCTCTGTCATACACCTTGCTAAGTTTACGTTTCACTTCTTCATTCACTATTTTCTACACAGCGAGACGATTATTCAAGCCAAACCCCGACCTTTTCTTCTCCTGCTCGCCAATCCCATCGACATTGATCACATCATCGCACAACATAATCTCACAATTGCCTCCACCATTGCCTGCAACATGCTGCCCACCATTTGAATCCACCTTACGCAGCCGGTCACGCAACATAGGGTACTCAAATTCTGGTAACTTTCTCTCTCGTCTCATTTTGCCTTTTATGTTTCTGACAAATGAATTCTGTAACGGAGTGTCAGTCCGCACCTCATCTGACAGTCCCCCAACAAGTTGTAATTCTGGTACGTCTATGTCGTCATCTGTGCACTTTCCAGTAACCACATATGCGCCCCCAACCACGTCTACAAACACCCGTAGCTTCACACCCAAAGCTGAATTGCCCCACAGCATTCTGTGTCACATCGTGAATACTTCCTCCGCATTTTTTTCATCAGCAAAAAGCAAATGAATCAAAATCGTTCCCTCTAACATCTGCATACGGACTTCTTCTGACGATACAACCATCGTTCGCTCCAATTTGCACCTCAAGCCCAGCTATGGTTTTCCTCAGATCGTTGATAACATTTACCATCCGTGCAATTTCCCCTTCTTTTACCTTGAGGCAATCATTGAACCCAACAAACAAGTTCGACGCTTGCTGCTCAAGTGCCTTAGTTAATTTTGCAACTTGGTCCTCTAATTTGGCAATCACAAAATCTTTCGCTTTCAGCTCAGACTCCAAAACAATGATTCTTTTTTGTGCATTGTCAGTGTTGGAAATGTTGGGTATACCGTCACCACTTGGGCAACGCAGTACATTGCCTTTTGCTATTTCGTCTACCCCATTTGATTTACCATTTTGCTATTCACCATCGCCAACACCATCACCAAGCATACCATGATCACCGTTTGCATCTTTTACAGTTCGACCGGGTGCCTCACATCCCTCAATACCCATTGTATGCATATCATTCACATCAACAAAGTCGTCGTCACCCAACTCCATCTCGCTACATCCCCCGGACAGTTATGCCCTCTCATACGCCGTGACTTATAATCTACCCGGGCTGACCTGTTTAACCATGCCATAATCACTAAATTACACACCTATGTGTTCATCAACATTTGCATTCACTTACAGTTCACACAACAACAGATGTGGGACTTAAATGGGAAAGGGTTACCTGAAATGCATCACCATTTGTCAACGTCACGGTATGCATCTTCGTCAACAAATCACTAACATTCCATTTCAAGAATCTAGGGAACACATCGGGGTTAGCAGCATCCACCAACGTCGTGTGCTCACACAGGAAATACTACAAAAGAAACATAACAATTTCAATAAACGCGTTCTAACACTACAAACAAACGCAAAAACGACAAACAATAACACATACCAGTAGTACAACGACGCATCCAGTTACTTTTTCGGGCGTACGATGGAACTCTTTAATTGACCCCATCAGTGCGCTCTGTATCGCACCAGTCTAATTATACAGTTTCATAGAACTCAATTTGTCTATCAAGCGAATAAACGTCCAGCTTATAGACTCGCCCCGTAGAAAAGAAAAGTTTGGCACATACGTACAACGTTAACAGCTTCACAACATCTTCAACATCAATGGGGGAAGTGCCACGAATTGCGTCAAGAAGCAGTGTTTTCACAAGCTTTGAACTAATACGGCCAGACCCACACCTCTGCTGAATGAAGTCGGAAGCCGGCCGGGGCCCAGATGCCATCACCAACGGCTGGTCACCACATTGAAGCCCAAATATCAATCTGATGTCACTGTCCCTTAGTGTCACCATGCCATTTCCAATCCGAAATGACCCACTAGTCGGCACGTACGTTTCAATCAGCTTGAATACTAAGTTATCACATTTTCTGAAATCTTGTTGCTTCAGATTATGCTCCATAATTGCTTCAAACAATAGCCAAAATGCTATTTTCTTCATATGGATACAATGGGCCTCTGTCAAACCTGATGTGGACACAATCTTCACAATTCCTGCAATGTTTGACCAATAGTTTAATCGCATTTTTCGACGTGTTGGACTTCCCGCCACACTTCTAAGGGGTTTCACTTGTTTGAACAATATTCGTCCTTAGATCCTTGGCCCAATTTTCTTCGATGGTGAACCAGCAACAACACACAAACGAGTCCTGTCTCTTAATCGTGTCCATGGACTAGACGTCCTCACACCTTCTACAGTACAAAACACAAACACCTATCATATTCCAACATGAAAATGCGTAAAAAACAACAATCTTGAACAATCATCAAAATAACGTACATACACAACTACAACAACCTGCGAATGTCATACATCCACTTTTTTTCAAAATATTATGCATATGTCGCGTAATGAATATTACACATACAATACACTCATGTACCACACAAACATTACAACTATAAACGTCCCTCGTCCACAACATATTCACCACATACCTACACCATGTCCAACATTCACAGAGCTTGTCACGATCATACTAACAACCATAACAAACCAACCATCATTGTTCCCCTACACCCCCAACCACATAACAATACAACAGATACGTTACGACCAAAAAACCAACCACCACACCAACACCACAGCCAAACAATCACTAAAACAAATACCAACCCAGCCGAAATAACACTCGTCAAACAAAACACTCCAATGTACACAATCACAAAGTTCGTACCACAAAACAGTCACCCCAAATAAACCGAAAAGTTTTCCCTCCCCCAATGTTTCCAATACCACCAATCACCCATCCCCCACATTTGTCGAAACGTTGGTGACTCTCGTCCAACGGTCACACATTCAGAATCCACATCAGAACATCGCCTTAACAGTATCCCAAAAGCCAAACCCACACATAAACATAACATCGCAACTATGGTTGCGTACACTGATTTCACAAAAAAAAATTCATAACAATTTTTCCCCAAACCACATTATCAAACCACATGCCAACATCGCACCAGTAGTACCCCCAACACAAAAACAAACAAGATATGACATCACAATACACAAACACAACACTTATTTCACAAAACGCATTTCAGAATAGAGAAAACTTACTGTTTCGCGGAGTCATCGTCGTTTGTGCGATCCTTACAAGCACAACGTAGTGTATCACAGTTGTTGCAACCACGACGGCCACACTTAAATACTACTAATTATCTACAAGTTAAAAACCTAACCACAAAAAACAAATCTACACCCAATAATTTAGGGGTTTGTTTTGCGTTTCGGATTTGGGGGGATTTTGGGGTATTTACTGGTGTAAATCACTCAATCGAAAACGGTTCTACCAAATATTTACACTGTTAAATGTGGGATCTAGTTATCGGATTACGAAGACAATACGACCCACTGGTTTTTGGAAATAACAATTCTGTTTCCAAACCCTACACTACTCTCATCACACCATGCTACTCGCCGTATTCCTCAGTTGCGGTAAAACACACTTCAGAAGCACGGCCTCAATCTTTAAAGACTGTTCATAATGTGGAGCTTCAGGGTTTGGGCTTCCGTTTTGATGTGGGCCATCCAAATGTGATTCGCGAAGGTGTTGTGGGCCATCAACTTCTCTTTCACCGACTTGATGTGGTCCACCAAAGTATGGTTTTTGGAAAATAATGGGTTGTGTTCAAATGTGGGCCTTTATAAAAATGTGGGCCACTGTTACGACCCAAACCCGCCCCTATGGGTTTAGTACCGTAACCGGCCAGTAATCCGAGATTACCGAATGCCTGCTTAATAGTGGAATAGTAATACAGAGTACAGGGGCTGGCGGAAGCCAAATCAGTAATTAAAATATGTCCAATGAGCTGTGACAATCTGTATGCAAAAAGACTTTTCATTCATATGCACATTCATAATAGAACAGTCTATACATACATATACAATCATCCGAGACAGGGACCTAGTCCCTATCAATACAGTGCAGTGCTAGTTTATACAGTAATAAAAAACCGGTATAGAGATAGATGGGGGAAGATTAAAACACCCCAAAAGCCGCAGCTTGACAGGCTCAGAACCTCACAGTGAGACACAGTGGTTGGCTTTGACAAAAGGGAGTCTAACCCACGCTCCTAGCTCCGGTCTGGTGCCTGAACATCTATATATATATATATAAACAGTAAGCTAAAGCCCAGTGAATAACATAATGTGTAAAGAGGTTAAGAATGAATGTCCTTACAGTAACGAAAACAGTTCATTGAATCAGTATATCAGTCATTCAGTCATAACAGTCATATGTGGTACATCCATTAGCAGAACAGTACAGTAAACAGTAGGTCTTAAAGACCGAACAGTCAATGATGGCCATCGTAACAGTAAACAGAAGTTCCAAATAGGAACTGACAGAGATCTCTGTAACAGTAGCAGTAACAGTAACAGTAGTTGCTAAGGATGCCACAATATAGTTCAGAATAGAGGACAGACATCATACAGTTAACAGTAAAACAGTTCAGTTGATCATTCAGAAAATATTCATTTTCGAACATATCTTTACAACATTGTTACTCACAGAGTTCTGGGCTACAGGTAGCTAGAGCGTCCTCGGTTGCCAACCCTACACAGTTACAGAACGAATACACACTAAGCTACACAGTTGGGAAAATAATAACTTAATCCCTAACTTGACTCGGTGTGGTTCTACATCAATATCCTCATTAAGATGCCTTAAACTAGGCCTAAGAGTGCCTAGGATGGAATGAGGATGCAAGGATGCACTTAAAACAACTTTACGAAATTTTTAGAAATATAGGGTCCCGCTCGAGCGTGGCTTTTCCCGCTTGAGCGGACATGCAGACAAAGGTTCCCCGCTCGAGCGTCACTTTCCCCGCTCGAGCGGACTGCAAAATATGGCAAAAGTACTGAATGTGTGAAAATCACGCTCGATGGGCGCTCGACACCCGCTTGAGCGTGTGACACAAGCCCCCGCTCGAGTGGACTGTAAAACAATGCAAAGTGCTGGATGCACGAACTTCACGCTCGAGCGCCACTTTCCCCGCTCGAGCGTGAGTCCAAATTTTGGAAATTCCAAATTTGAACCTCAAGCTCAAAACCAAGTTTTAATGCACCAAAATCGATCCTCTTGGGCTAATTTTCTGGAAAACACTTCAAAACCCATAATATTACATGATTCAAAGCTCAATTTGAGAAATCAAAGCCCAAAGGTGAGTCAATCAAACACAAATTTCAACTCAAAATTCAAGAACGTGATGAACATGCACATGCATGAATTTAATCGACTCCAAAGCTTCAAATACTTGTTCAAAGAGTCTATTTCCTCAAGAACATGGTGAATTCATGATCCATTGTAAAAATATGAACATGCATGTACAATTTCATGAACAATAACTTCAAAACTCAAGAATGGCAACACGCATGCATGATTTATGCTACAATTCAACATTGAATGAACTAACTCTTGGCTAGAATCTCAATATGACAAGAGCCATGCAAGAACTAACTCAATTACATGAACAAGAAGGTGAAGACTCTACCTTGAGTCTTGAATTGTAAGAAAGGAAGCTCAATTTGCCAAATTCTCTTCAAAACTACTAAGTTTCCAAGCAATGCAAGATGAAGACAAGTTTCTCCTAGCTCCCTCTGTCTAGTCGGTTGAGTCTAAGGAAATGGCTGAGGAAATGTTTTGCCTAAGTGTATTCAAGCCTCAATATGTGTAAGGAAGTGGGCCACTAAGTGGCAAAGTTGCAAATAAGGCCAACTCTTGTAATTTATCAATATTTGATCTAATTTAATCATACCAAATCACATTTCAATTAAATATGCCATAAAATCACATAAATTATGATTAACACATATCACTAATCAATTTCAGATTCGGCCGCCGATAAGGCCTTCAATTTGCAGTTTAAAACATAAAACATGAACAGATAGTTTAACAGTCGAACATATAGTTTAACAGTCGAACAGATAGAGATGCACTTAAACAGATACAGACAATCAATCAGTTCCAGATTTTAGTCAGTCAGTCAATTAACATGTTTAGTCTCAGTTTAGTAGTAATTAGTGGTTAATCAGTAAACAGTGGTGAGGGTTGTCACAGTCTCCCCTCCTTATAAAGAGTTTGGTCATCCAAACTCGAATTACCTTTATTCTGGAAGAAAACAAGATTCAGTGGAAACAGTTCAGGATATCTCTTCAGCATATCATCTTCCCTTTCCCAAGTGGCATAGACGCCACCATGGTTTTGCCAGTCAACTTTCACTAACGGAATCTCTTTGTTTATCAACTTCTTGATCTGTCTGTTTACAATCTGAATAGGCCGTTTCTCGTAAGTGTAGTAATCATTCAGCACTACACGAGTAGGGTCAATCACATGGAAAGGATCCCGGAGGTAATCCCTCAACATAGAAATGTGGAAGACGTTATGCATATGCTCCATTTCAGGAGGAAGCGCTACTTGATACGCCACCGGATTGATTTTCTCAATAATCTCATACGGTCGACATATCTCGGGCTAGCTTACCTTGACTCCAAAACGAGTATGGCCTTTCATTGGTGTCACTTTCACAAAAACGTGATCACTACTTCATACTCCCTGTCTTCGCCTTCTAACATCCGCATAACTTTTCTGTCGGCTCTGTGCGGTTTTCAGTCTCTGTTGGATCAGTTTACTTTTTCTGTAGTTTCTTGAACAATCTCGGCCCAAGTAAAGGCCATCTCCAACTTCTGCCCACAAATCGGAGATCGACATTTTCTGCCATACAAAGCTTCAAAAGGCGCCATACCGATGCTTGAATGAAAGCTGTTATAAGCAAATTCGGCTAAAGGCAAATGGCTTTTCCAATTTCCCTGGAAATCAAGGACACACATTCTCAGTAAATCCTCCGAGTCTGGATGGTTCTTTTTGACTGGCCATCTGTCTGAGGATGGTAGGCACTACTCAGTCTCAGTTCGCGTACCCAATGCAGTTTGAGACTTTGCCAGAATCTCGACATAAACTTCGAGTCCCTATCAGAAACAATGGACACAGGCACTCAATGCAATCTAACAATCTCATCAATATAGATTACAGCCAATTTGTCCGCATTATAAATTGTTTTGATAGGTAAGAAATGAGCAAATTTAGTCAGTCTATCAACAATAACCCAAATTAAATCCATACCTTTACTGGAGCGAGGTAAACTGACAATAAAATCCATAGTGATCTGTTCCTATTTCCACTCCGGTATCGGTAAGGGTTGCAGTAACCTGCAGGTCGTTGAGTTCGGCTTTAACTTGTTGGCAATGAAGACATTTTGACACAAAATCAGCAATCTCTTTCTTCATTCCCGCCACCAGAATTCAGTTTCAAGTCTTGTACATTTTCTATTCCCTGGATGGATAGACAATTTTGAATTGTGGCCCTCTTGCAGAATTCTCCTTTTCAGTTCAGTTTGTCGGTACACACAATCTTCCCTGAAATTTCAACGCATTATTTCAAATTTGAAATCGCCCTCGGTTTGGATTCCATTCTTCGATGATCTTCTTCAAGAAGTCATCCTGTTGCCTGTTTTTCTTTAATCTCTTCAATCAGTGCTGGTTGAGCAGAAATAGCAGCTATTGTTCCACTTTGTTTCACGTTAAACGATTCAATTTCAAATCTTTCAAGGTCACACAGCAATTCTTTCTCCCGGTGAGTAAACAAGCTAAATTTCCAATCGATTCCGACTCAGTGCATGACAACGATGTTAGCTTTTCCTGGATGGTACAGAATTTCCAGGTCATAGTCTTTTTTATCAGTTCTAACCATCTCCCGTCTCATGTTCAGTTCTTTCTGTTGAAGAAGTATTTCGAACTCTTGGTCTGTATACACCTCACATGTTGCCCCATAAAGGTAGTGACGCCAAATTTTCAGTGCAAACACTATTGCAGCAAGTTCTAAATCATGGGTCGGTAGTTCTTTTCATGCGGTCTCAGTTGTCGGGAAGCATAGGCAATAACTCTCCTATTCTGCATTAAACACATCCCAAACCCTTATGAGAAGCGTCACTAAAAATGGTAAAACCATCCGTACCTGAAGGTAGGGTAAGAACCGGTGCAGTCACAAGTCGAGTTTTCAACTCTGAATGCTGATTCTCTTTGGTCAGTCCAGTCAAATGATATCCCCTTCTAAGTCAACTGTGTCAGTGGTAAGGCATTTTGGAGAAGTCTTTGACAAATCTTCTGTAATACCCGGCTAACCCAAAAAGCTTCGGACCTCTGTAACATTTATTGTCTAGGTCAATTTACCACGGCTTCAACTTTCTGTGGGTCAACTGAAATGCCATCTCTACTAATACATGTCCAAAACATAACATGATCAAGTCAAAATTCACATTTACTCAATTTCGCATACAGTTTCTGTTCTCTTAGCGGTCTGTAAGCAAGTCTCAGATGATGTTCATGTTCTTCTCTACTCTTGGAATAAATCAGAATTCATCTATGAAACAACAATAAAGTCATTGAGGAATGGTTTAAAAATTCTGTCATGAGTCCATCAAATGCAGCAGTGCATTGGAACTCCAAAAGGCATAACTAAAAATTCGTAATGTCCATACCTCATTCGAAAAGCAGTTTTATCAATGTCCTCTGGTTTAACTTTCAGCTGATGATATCCGGATCTGAGATCAATCTTAGAGAATACTTGAGCACCCTGTAACTGATTGAATAAATCATCAATACGCGGTAATGGATATTTATATTTTCACAGTTACACCTTGTTCAGTTCACGGTAGTCGATACAGAGTTCTCAGTGAGCCGTCTTTCTTTTTCACAACAAGACAGGTGCGCCCCACGGTGAAGTACTGGCCTGATGAACTTCTTATCTAACAGTTCTTGCAGCTGAACTTTCAACTCTTTCAATTCAGTCGGTGCCATTCTGTACGGAGCTTTAGATACTGGCTGTGTTACCGGAATTACATCAGTGGTGAACTCGATGTCCTTATCAATCAAATCCCCTGGCAAATCATCTGGAAAAACATCTGGGAATTCTCTGACTACAGGAATACTGCTCACATCAGTTTTAGCATCAGTAGGTACAGTCAAACAGACAAATATTGTACCCTTTACACTCCTTTCTAATAAGTTTAAAAGCTTTCAGAATGAAATCAGGTAGGGGAGGTACTACTCCAACTCCATTAAACACGAATTCAGCAATCCTGTGGACGGAAAACAATTTTAGTTACACAGTCATAGTGGCATGATATTTCGTTAATCAATCCATCCCCAATATAACATCAGAATGATCTATGTTCAAAGACAGTAAATCAATATACAGATGAACATCCCCAACAATAATTTCACATGCAGGGTACATATAAGCACAAGTCATGGATCCTCCAATAGGTGAAGATACAGCTAACAAGTAATTCATGGGTTCCAATGGTCTATTCAATTTTCGCGAAAAAGCATGCGATACATAGAATGTGTAGACCCGAATCAATCACAACATACGCATTTTGAGCACAAATAGAGAGTATACCTGACACAACGATCTCGTATTCTGCACATCTCCCGGTACGAGTGCGAACACTCGGCCTTGCCTCATAGGCTTTTTCCAGTAGCTTTAGGGTTAGTTTTGGTGTAACAGTTGATGCTGCTGTGCTAGGTGCAGCTTTACTATGGCCCTGAGAAGTGGAAGGACAATCTTTCACTATGTGGCCCACCTTGCCACACCTGTAACAAGCACCAGAGATTTTATAACAAACTCCCTTATGATTCTTACCACATTCGGAGCAGTGCGGAAGAACGGTTCCCTTGACTAGAACTAGTCGTTGACCCTGTATTCTGCTTTTTATTCAACGGATTGTTCTGCCTTTCTTGAATTTAAGGCCTCATCTCTTACCACGCCATTCAGACGCTGGTGTTTCAATTTGTTTCAGTGCTTCAATATTTGATTCAGCTATAATGGCCCGGTCAAGAACATCCACATACTTGTGCAATTTCAACACATTAATTCTGTCAAGTACTTCGACATTAAGGCCGCCTTCGAATTTCCTGGCCTTCTTATAGTCAGTGTCCACCATGTGTGGTGCATATCTGGCAAGTTCAGTAAATTTCGATTCATATTCAGCAACAGACATGGTGTCTTGCCTTAACTGTTCAAATTCAGTCACCTTGCGGTCTCGGACACACTGTGAAAAATATTTCTCAAAGAAGGACTCTTTAAACTGAGCCCAAGTCACAACTGTGTTGGTGTCACGGACTAGCATCCACCACCTTCTGGCCTCTTCTTGTAAGGTGAAGGTAGCTAGCAGTACTTTGTGTGCTTCGGAACATGGAAAGACTTCAAATAATTTTTTCTGTTTCAAGAACCCATGCTTCAGCCTTTAAGGGTTCAAGGCCTCCCTGAAAGGATGGCGGTTCATCTTGCTAAATTTTCTGCATTAAAGTGATGATGTCATCATTCACATTCTGTTCCGGTTGTACCGGAGAGGAGGGGCTGTTGGTTCTGTTGTTGCTGTTGCTTAAGGCTTCAGTCAGTAATTCAACAGTTCTTTCTAATCTCGCCATTCTGGCGTCAGATATTCATTTCCTCGGCAGTTCTGCATTATCCATTTTCACTATAGGCAACACAGTAATAATAAACATAGGAAGTTGTATACTTTAAACATTAACACATTAGCACATATAGTCATATCATGTCCACACACACTTTTCATGCTCATGTAATGCCTAATACTTTTCTAGGACATCCTATAGCTCATTTGGGACACGTGTGTGCGGTATAACTCGTGGTTTAATAACGCTCTGATCCACTCTGTCACGACCCAACACGCCCCTATGGTTTTAGTACCGTAACGGCCAGTAATCCGAGATTACCGAAGGCCTGCTTAACAGTGAAACAGTAATACAGAGTACAAGGGCTGGCGGAAGCCAAAACAGTAATTAAAATATGTCCAATGAGCTGTGACAATCTGTATGCAAAAAGACTTTATGCATATGCACATCATAAACAGAATAGTCATACATACATGTACAATCATCCAGGACGGGACCTAGTCCCTATCATACAGTGCATGCTAGTTTATACAGTATACAAAAACGTATAGAGACAGATGCGGGAAGATTAAACACCCCAAAAGCCGTAGCTTGACAGGCTCGAACCTCGCAGTGAGGCACAATGGTTGGCTTTGACAAAAGGGAGTCTAATCCATGCTCCTAGCTCCGGTCTGGTGCCTGAACACCTACATATATATATATAAACAGTGAGCTAAAGCCCAATGAATAACATAATGTGTAAAGAGGTTAAGAATGAATGTCCTTACGGTAACGAAACAGTTCATTGAATCAGTATATCAGTCATTCAGTCATAACGTCATATGTGGTACATCCAAGCAGAAACAGTACAGTAAACAGTAGGTCTTAAAGACCGAACAGTCAATGATGGCCATCGTAACAGTAAACAGAAGTTCCAAGATAGGAACTGACAGAGATCTCTGTAACAGTAGCAGTAACAGTAACAGTAGTTGCTAAGAATGCCACAATATAGTTCAGAATAGAGGACAGACATTCATACAGTTAACAGTAAACAGTCAGAAAACAGTTCAGTTGATCATTCAGAAATATTCATTTTCGAACATATCTTTACAACATTGTTACTCACAGAGTTCTGGGCTACAGGTAGCTAGAGCGTCCTCGGTTGCCAACCCTACACAGTTACAGAACGAATACACACTAAGCTACACAGTTGGGAAAATAATAACTTAATCCCTAACTTGACTCGGTGTGGTTCTACATCAATATCCTCATTAAGATGCCTTAAACTAGGCCTAAGAGTGCCTAGGATGGAATGAGGATGCAAGGATGCATTTAAAACAACTTTACGAAATTTTTAGAAAAACAGGGTCCCGCTAGAGCGTGGCTTTCCCGCTTGAGCGGACATGCAGACAAAGGTTCCCCGCTCGAGCGTCACTTTCCCGCTCGAGCGACTGCAAAATATGGCAAAAGTAGGATGTGTGAAAATCACGCTCGATGGGCTCTCGACCACCCGCTCGAGCGTGTGACACAAAGCCCCCGCTCGAGCGTGCAATCCCCCGCTCGAGCGGACTATAAAACAATGCAAAGTGCTGGATGCACGAATTTCACGCTCGAGCGCCACTTTCCCCGCTCAGCGTGAGTCCAAATTCTGGAAATTCCAGATTTGAACCTTAAGCTCAAAACCAAGTTTTAATGCACAAAATCGATCCTCTTGGGCTAATTTTCTGGAAAACACTTCAAACCCATAATATTACATGATTCAAAGCTCAATTTGAGAAATCAAAGCCCAAAGTGAGTCAATTAAACACAAACTTCACTCAAAATTCAAGAACGTGATGAACATGCACATGCATGAATTTAAAACCGACTCCAAAGCTTCAAATACTTGTTCAAAAGAGTCTATTTCCTCAAGAACATGGTGAATTCATGATCCATTGTAAAAATATGAACATGCATGTACAATTTCATGAACAATAACTTCAAAACTCAAGAATGGCAACACGCATGCATGATTTATGCTACAATTCAACATTATGAACTAACTCTTGGCTAGAATCTCTAATATGACAAGAGCCATGCAAGAACTAACTCAATTACATGAACAAGAAGGTGAAGACTCTACCTTGAGTCTTGAATTGTAAGAAAGGAAGCTCAATTTGCCAAATTCTCTTCAAAACTACTAAGTTTCCAAGCAATGCAAGATGAAGACAAGTTTCTCCTAGCTCCCTCTCTCTCTAGTCGGCTGAGTCTAAGGAAATGGCTGAGGAAATATTTTGCCTAAGTGTATTCAAGCCTCAATATGTGTAAGGAAATGGGCCATTAAGTGGCAAAGTTGCAAATAAGGCCAACTCTTGTAATTTATCAACATTTGATCTAATTTAATCATACCAAATCACATTTCAATTAAATATGCCATAAAATCACATAAATTATGATTAACACATATCACTAATCAATTTCAGATTCGGCTGCCGATAAGGCCTTTAATTTGTAGTTTAAAACATAAAACATGAACAGATAATTTAACAGTCGAACAGATAGAGATACACTTAAACAGATACAGACAATCAATCAGTTCTAGATTTCAGTCAGTCAGTCAATTAACATGTTTAGTCTCAGTTTAGCAGTAATCAGTGGTTAATCAGTAAACAGTGGTGAGGGTTGTCACAGCCACCAAAGTGTTGGTCATAAATAACGTGTATTCCCCTACATACACTACAAAAGCCAAAAATGACTGTAGTAAGCTATCCCCAGACGTTACATGCACCTACGTCATTCAAACTTAACATCACCAAACCAAGAACAGTACGTTCATGGGCAAAACTGTCCACTCCCAAATAATGGGACCTTTGGGTGTACAAAATTTAATATGGGATTGATTAGATTATAATTCTACATTTTAGGATTTATGGGTCAATTCCCTTTAAAATAATTGTATTTGGAAAGATAGTTAAATTTTTTTATAGTTAAGGGCTAGCTTGACATATTTGAAAAAAGTCAAAAAGTCACTATCCTATTTAAATCATATCATCTTATTTAAGTCACATCACATCTCTAACACATCATTTCAAACCCAACCCAAACCCAATCCATATTTCATAAAAATCAAAAGTGCACTTATTTAGATTATCCCAAACAACCCTTAAATGTGAGGTTTGTAAGAAAAAAATAAAATAATTATGAATTTGATATAATAATTTATCTTACAAAAATATCTAAGACTTCCTTTTTTTCTCACCCCCTTTGACCCCTCTCTCTCTCATTGGTTGGATATTCTTTTCTTTCTTTTTATTTCCCTTATCCTCCAATCATCACCTGCCACACGTGTGTGGGGTGATGAGGTGGTGATTGGAGGGGGTCTCCATCACTCCCCTTTATCTTATTAATTATTTTAATCTATTTTATCTTTTAATACTATTTTAACTTAAAAAAAAAAAAACTCAAAATGCTTTTCCAAACACCCCCATAATTTATCCAAAAGTTAAACGAAATTTGTAACTCGCTTTCTTTTGATAAGTATTGATTGATTGCGGATAAGAGTGTAGAGAAGCCATAATTTATCCAAAAGTTAAACGAAATTTGTAATTGGTTTTTTTTTTATAAGTATTGATTATGGGCTGCGGATGAGAGTGTACAGAGAAGCCACAACAAACAAGCAACAATGGCGGACCAGACTTCTACGACCGTAAACCACCGGTGTGCGTCACAGGCGCAAACGGCTTCATAGGCACGTGGGTGGTCCGAACCCTACTCGACCACGGCTACACCACCATCCACGCCTCCATCTTCCCCGGCTCCGACGCCTCCCACCTCCTCAACCTCCCCGGCGCCGCCGGCCGGCTGGTGCTCCACGAGGCCGACATCCTCGACGCCGCCGCCGTCTCGAAGGCGATAGAGGACTGCAAGGGCGGCGGCGTATTCCACGTGGCGTCACCATGCAGCCTGGAGGACCCCAAGGACCCACAGATGGAGCTGGTGGTCCCCGCCGTACAGGGCACCCTCAACGTCATCGCCGCCGCCAAGATTTGCGGCGTCAGGCGGGTGGTCCTGACCTCCTCGATCTCCGCCATGGTGCCAAACCCTAATTGGCCACGGGACAAGGTCTTCGATGAGTCCTCATGGACCGACCTCGATTACTGCAGATCTCGCCAGGTTTTCCCTTTCTTTTGATTTCTCGTCATATTGCATATGTGATTTAATTATATGAGATTTTTTTTTTTTTTGTAGCTTTAATATATCTTCTAGGATTGTTATGCGAATTGGTTTGTTTTTCATTAAGATTTTTGCTACATTTTTTAGGTTTTAATCATATGCTATGCAACCTATGCCAGTGACAATGTTTTAAAAGTCGGACCGGTGAATGTGGATGGATCACTGGTTGGTTGCTGGTTGAGCTGGTTAAATCGTAATCGAACCGGGACATAATAAATATATTTAAATAAAGATATAATTAATAAAATGATAAATTAAAAAAATAAAAATATTAAATTATCTTAAATATTTTTCTTAATATTTTTTTACTAAAAAATATATTAATATATCTTAAAATATTATTAATTTTAATTTTAAAAGAAAAAATCAAAATTCAATATTCCCTCCATATGATTTTAATTCAAATAATTTGATTAAAAAAAGAGCAAAAATTTTGGAGGGATATTAAAATTTCAAGTTTTTCTCTAATAAATTTGATTGAATTCCACGTGGATTTCTTGAGTTTTTTTAGAAGAATTTTTTCCTTACAAATAGGTATAAACTTTCACAATAATTCCAAGCTCTTAATGAATTACTCATAAGAGGAGTCCTTGTAAGAGAGTTTCCAATTAAAATTTTCTTATATGTATAATAAGAAAGAAAGAAAGAAAGAAACAGAGAGAGAGGTTAGAAAATATCAAAAAAAAAGTTTAAAATTTTCAATTTCATCAATCTGGCGAACTGTCTCCGGGTCGACCGGTTCGGCGATTCTCTCTAAATAGGCTGGTTTTTGGCTTCAAATGGTTTAAAGGGTATATCCGAATCGGAACCCGACTGGTCGAACCTGCTAGTTCGAAACGGTTTTCAAAGTCATGCTTGCTCGACGGTGAGTCCTTTTTAAACCAACTCCTTGATTGTGTATATAGAAAAGAAAATTTCTGTAAAAAATACGTATGGATTCAACCATAGATGAATTTTGTGATAAAAAAGAATTTCAAGCACTACATTAATAGACCACTAAGTGACTATGTATTTGAATAAAAATAAAGTTGGTGTATCTGGAAGGCCTAAAGTTTGTCATAATGAGCATAGTTACTGATTGGGTGTATGGAGCTTCCACATATAGAGATGTAATTTATGAGTCACCCCAAAGTAAGTTTTTGATTACTCTCAAGTATCAGTTGGTGATTTAGTTCTTCAAATTCATTACAAATAGTCTCCTCTACTTTGAATTTCACTGATTATCCCATTCAACTGCTGTCTGATTTGACTGTAAAATATGACACCGACAACAATTTGAAATTATGTGTCAAAACAGAATCGTACTTAACAGGCTTTTTTGGATATGACAGAAATGGTACCCCGTCTCAAAGACACTGGCAGAGAAAGGTGCCTGGGAATTTGCAGAGAAGCATGGATTTGATGTGGTGGCAATCCATCCTGCCACGTGTCTTGGTCCTCTCTTGCAACCAGGTTTGAATGCAAGCTGTGCTGTCCTGCAACAGCTGCTGCAAGGATCAAAGGATACCCAGGAATATCACTGGTTGGGGGTTGTGCATGTTAAAGACGTGGCAGAGGCACAAGTTTTGCTCTTTGAGACCCCAACTGCTTCTGGTAGATACCTTTGCACCAATGGCATTTATCAGTATGGTGATTTCGCTGAAAGAGTCTCCAAACTCTTTCCCGAGTTTTCAGTTCACAGGTCTGTATTTACTGATATTTTAAATATATAAGGCTTTGCAGTATTTTCATGCCTCGATATAAATAATCACTCTTTTTTTCCCACTACAGCAACATAGTTTTATGCTCATCTCTCTGATATTGTTGTTGTGGAAATACAGAATCTCGCAGTTTTATTAAGTACCTTCAAGGAAAAGTTGTGTAAGATGATGTGCTACAAAACCTAGAATCCTAAAATCCTAATTCAAATATGTGAACCTTAGTAGCAGGAAAAGCTTTTGTGGGGGCCTCACTCCTAGCTCCGGAATCTCGCTCTGGAACCTTGCCCCCACCCCCGCTCCCGCTCCCGCTCCTGCTCCCTACCTTAAATTCATCTATGGGGCCCTCACGCCCCCATACCGGGCTCTGCTCAAGCTTCGTGCAACTATGATTTGAACCATTGATTCTAGTACCCAATATATGATGTAACATCAATAAATCAAAATAACGCTTTTATGTTTTGTGCATTTAGCTCTTGGAATGCACACACACAAACTACAGAAACTTGGCCCCCCCACTTAGGCAGGGCAGGGTATTAGGGGTATAGAACAGAATTGGGCACTCTGCTGCTTGATATGAAGCAATGGCCTTGCCAAACACTCATGTTCTGTGAACTTTAGTTGCGTGAATCAAGTCTATCTTGCACCTGGACTTTTCTTGCTGCTAGCCCTTCTAAAAATAAAGACTTGAAAAAAAATCATTCCGTGTTAAAAAATGTGGAATACGTAACAAATGCTTTTTATAATTGAAGGTAATTTTGGGGACTGACCATGGTGAAACTTGAAAGTAGTAAACCTGTTTAGTTTGTTTTCAAAATCTGTTCTGAAACAAAAATTAGTTCGATGAAAATAAGCACCAAAAAACATTTTTCAAAAGTTCAAAAATTATTTTTGCCTCAAAAAGAGAGCCATATGAATATATATATTGATTTTTTTCACCAAACCAGTTTTTAGTTTCTTTTTTGGAAACCAAACAGGGTGAATAAGTTCAGAAATGGTGATTAGATGACCCCACTTAGTTTATTGATCATGCTCCATGTGGGTCACAGGTGTAGATGAGTTCAATTTTCTTGCTAGTAGCTACAATAATTTCAACATTCTTCGTCCGATCCTTTTATCGTGTTTCCTTATCCTCTTCATGATTATTGCTAATGGTGGTTCCACCCCTCAAAATTGGGAGCTTCTCTTGTTTTTGTTTGGTTTCTATACCTCTCATGCAATATTTTCTGATATCTGTAGGCCTGTTTCTATTTTAGCTTCTAAGAAACTCCTCTTATTGGTTGAACAATGTCCATTCTTGTCAATCACCTCCTTGCCTTTATCTCAGCAATGGAGCAATTCCTTGTCAATATAATTGTTATCTTCTATGCTTGTTTGTAGTATGCCGCTCTTTTTCAATTTCATTTTCCTTTTTCTTTTTTTTTTTTTTTAATTTTTTTTTGTTATTATTTTTGGATTCTTTCAGTTTGGCTTTCCTGATGCTTTATGATTCAGATGCTCTCTTGGAGTCCTATTGAAGCATCTTATCTTTTATAGACACTTAGAAGATAGAGGAAAAAAACATATGCTGCTTTAGTCCAGTGTACATTAACTCAGTGTCATCAAGTTTGGTAATTTGTATATAAAGCTGTAGTGGTATATAATAATATTGAATAGCAAGAAATTTCTCATGATACGGTGCGTCTCCTATGGTGACCTAAGCTTTGGTAATCTATGCAATTCATTGACCAAGTATTCTTTGTCTCTCCTGCCAAGTGTCTTTAAAAGGGCTTGGAATTTGCTGATGAATCTTGAGCAAGACCAAGTTATTAGTTATTATTTTTGGGACCAAATGTGGTCTTTGTTTCTTTTGCTTCTAGTTACCAGAGTAAGATGTCATATATTAAAAAACAAAAAAAGGTTGCATACCAATATGAATTATAGCCTTTTCTTGTTTTCCTCAGGCCTCTGGTCCCCAAAATTGGATAGATTAGGAAATGAGTTATTCACTTATGCATTGCATGTATTCTTCTATCTTTTTGAAAAAGAAAGTACTTGGTTAATTGCGATTATAATGATTCTATAATCTGCTCAGTAATTATATTCCAACAAGAAGTGTTGATTGGTACCACATACTATGGGAAAAGTGGTGTTGTCATGCTCAGTGAAAAAGGGACAAAAAAGAAAAAGAAAAAGAAAATAGTAGAGAACCAGAAAAAAAAAAAATCAAAAAAAGGAAGAAAAAACATCAATTGCTGAAACAAAAAGAGTAAATTGCAGTATGCACATCACTTTCATATTTTCTTGGTTCATCTTTTTAGTTCTTCATATTTTTTTCTATCTTTAGCTAAAATACTTTTCCTTCTGTTTAATTGATATATTTCATTGTTTCATATTTTGCAATCTCTAAACCTTCCAACCAAATGCAGGTTTGAAGGGAAAACAAATCCGGGTTTGGTAGCATGCGAAGACGCTGCAAAGAGATTGATTGATTTGGGACTAGTCTTTACACCTGTTGAAGATGCTGTCCGTGACACTGTGGAAAGCCTTAGAGCCAAAGGCTTCTTGCAGCAGAAATAATCACAATCCCAAATCCGTTTTAGTCTTTAGAGCTACAATTTTTACAAATTTCATCTTTTCCTTTGTTTAATTTGGGATAATAATGCAGTGCAACAGAACATTTAGCAGGTTTATGTCCATTTTATGGTTTGGTAAATAAATTTACAATAATTTTATGAATACAGAACTATTCAAAGAAAATAGTTGACTATACATATCAAATAGTGAGGCCTTATAACGATCTCATGCCACATTGAAAGTTTGTATATGTGATTTTGTGTGTAATCTTCAGCAATTGTCCCCAAAGTATAGGTTGTTAGAAAATGAGTCCGACAATGTATATTAAGCTATTTAACACCTTTCCTTAGGTGCAATTCCGTCTTGCATATGAAATGGAAATTTCCATATAAAGAGAGAAGAGGAATGCAAACGGAGAGACTTGAAACCAAGAGACAAAGACTGCTCTCAATTTGAGTATTGATATTATGTTAGACCATCAATTATTCCAAAGCTTAGAACTTTCGAGAAAATTGGTGACTTACATATATAAAACACCATTTTTACTAAATAATTTGGACTTGAGCATTTTCAGTTATGTTAGTAGATCCATTTTTTTAAAGTTATGAGGCATGACCAATGGTATCAGAGCCGACTCATTTACACAATCACGTGGAGCTAATCATGGTTTTTTGGTTAATTATGGACCTTTGTGACAATGCTACTTTGCATCTAACTTGGTTCAAGTATTTCATGACTTGAGCATTTTGAGTTATGTAGTAGACCTACTTTCTTTAGGTTATTTGGGCCTGTAGACGGTGGAATGTTGCTCTACTCACAGTACTCTACCTGTATTTTCTGTGATCGGTTTCTATATTTGGTAGAATTGTTATACCATTATGGTTTTTGTCTCCCCTACTACTGGTGGTGAGAAATTTGATGTTGGTTTGTGTCCTTTAGCACTCCATACCCTGCATTTGAATGAGAATCAATAGAATAGGTCCAAAGCTCATGTTACAGTTGCAGAACACTGCATTAAATTATATCCTTCAAAGTGACACAACAAGTTTATTTTATTTATTTATGTATTCATTTTTTAAGTAAGTACAGAGAATGGAGATGAATGAATGAGCAAGTACAACTGCTAATACTTTCCAAAGACCAGCCAAACCAATAGATTGGGACAAGGTTTGTCCATTGGCACGTGAGCGTAGGGACCGAACTGTTGTGATCGAGTGTGCTCTCTGTCACCCATGACCAGGCAAATTTTAGGTGAATCATAAATTGAGAGTTTGTTAATTAAATTCTCTTGTTGCACTGATCTGGCTTAGTTTTTAGTCTTTTTGCTCTTCAGATTTCCCTTTCTCTCTTGTTAAAAAAAAAGAAAGATTCTTTCCTTGTTAAAGAGCTCCAATGCACAAGGGGTGGGGAAGTTGATGCACATGGTGTGTTTGTGACTTTTCTTGAGAGAGAGAGAGAGAGAGAAAGGGATGTGAAGTTCTAATCATGGATGTGCTTCTGGCATTTACATGTGCTTCAATCACCTCTACCCACTTCATATTATTCCAAAAACTCTCTCTATCTCTTGTTCACTCGCCCGCTCGCTCTTGTGTATATATATTCCTAATTTTCTGGCATTAAAAGAGGGCTTGAAAACAGCAGAGATGAGCAATAGTCCAGCAGCAGCACCTTGCACTAGATCATGGTAGGTATCACATTTTGTGAGGTTCAATTGATTGTTATTCTACTTGGCACTTGGGTTTTTGATTGTTGTTTGTTGTTTTTTATGAAGGTCCATTAGTGAGGACTCATTGAGGAGGTACGTGTTCTATGCAAGTGAGAACTGTATTCAGGAGCTGTTGTCGGCTTCTGACGCAAACAGGGTCGGGAATGGGAATGATGGGTGGAAGGTAGTGACACTTGACAATGGAGTAGAGATATCAAAGCGCCGGTCTGGATCACTCCACACTTTTCGGAGCCGGTGGCTGTTAAGATCAGTCTCTCCCCAGCAATTCATTACCGTTGCCAATGCAATTGATGCTGCAAAGGTGAATTTCCAGCTTTGTTATTATAATTTTCATTTTCAACTATTTTTGTTTTTTATGTATTCGAGAACAAAAAATAATGAAAAGTTAAAAAAACTCGTGGGTTTCATTTTTTTGCAATTCAAATAATAATCCTAAATTACAATTTTTTTTACGGACTTACATGTAGTTAAAAAATAAAAATCGACATCAAATTATAATTTCATCTTATTCATATCTTAATTTGAACAAATCACATCAATTTTCAAAAAATATACAATTACTCTATATCAAAACCATAACATAAAACAAAAATAAATTTTCTTATTTTTATCTTTTGTCTGTTTCAACACATCAAAGACAAGAACTTATGTCCTAGCATTCTCCATCATGGAGTTTTTCTCTGTTTTCCAAAAAATAAAATAAAATTTACTGCTTAAATTATTTCATGAAAAAAGAAGAAGGAAATACCCCATCTTGGATGGAAGTTGAATCGGATTGTTAACACCAATGTCGTAATTATAAAAAACCTTTCGAAAAATTTGATATTCTTAACAATACCTAAAACCTAATTCCCCCATCATTATATATGCACATATTTATGTAAGCGAGAAAGTTTCATGTGTAACGGGTTATGTCTCACTTCCCTTTCACAGTCCGTGGCATGTTACATGAAAATTGAAATACCGCCTCTACGTAAACATATAATTTAATTTCTTTTTTTTTTATTTTTTTTTTGGCAGCAATGGGACTCTGATTTGGTGGAAGCTAGGTCATAAAAGATCTTGAAGACAACCTCAGCATAATCCGGCTAAGGTTCGGGGAGAACTCTAAGCCTCTGTTTCGAAACAGAGAGTTCATCGTCTATGAGCGGCGCGAAACCATGGATGATGGGACTCTGGTAATCAGTAATTTGAACTTAAAAACTGTGAGAATTTTACATTAATTTTTTATTGTTTTTTAAGTATTGAAATACCCACATTTTGTGACTGTAGGTGGTAGCAGTGGCTTCACTGCCTAAAGAAATAGCAGCTGGATTGCATCCAAGGCAAAACAATGCAATCAGAGGACTTTTGCTTCAGTCAGGATGGGTAGTTGAGAAGCTTGATGATGACTCTTGTATGGTCACCTATGTTGTTCAGGTAAGAGTGTCTTCAACCCTTCATCATATCTTTCATCAAATTTAAATTTGATGAAAATGGTACTCCAATTGTTCCATCAATTTGGTATCAAATTGAGAATGACTTAAACTTTTCATCAAATTGAGGATGCCTGGAACCTTTCATCAAATTACTGTAGATAGTCGTTAATATAGGAGCACTGGACGACCTACTGATTGTCCGACCGGTTGTTCCCTCAGGCATCCATTTCTTTGCAATTTACACTGGTTGGTTGACAGGCCGAACATCTTCCCAGTCAACCGGTGATTTAATAAAAATTCAGAATTCTCCGTTGGAACGCTCGATATCAGATCAAGCCTTTACTCAAATTTTTATTCAAATTTGATGAAAAAAGGAGTAAAAGTTGGAAATACTCTAATTCAATTGCTATGCTTACCAACTTTAAAAGTAAACACAAAACACCACTTGTAAGTAAGCGTTAAAACCTTCAATTGAAAAGTAAACACAAAATACCAACTTGTAAGAAAGGGTTAAAACTTTCAATATTTTATTTTGTTTTATTATTTATTTTTTAAGTAAAAGAAGACAATCTCAATGAACAAAGCTTGTGTCAGGCATGTGGTAGGTCAGACCTATCTACTCTTACTCCAAAGATGGACTTAGGACTATTTTGAGAAGATAATTATAATCAATTTTTTGGTTAAAAATTGATTATAATCAACTTTTTGTGAGAGAGAGAAGTGAGTTATAATCTGAGAAGCGGATTATAACCCACTTCCCAAAAGACCCCTTAGGAAACAAGTAGAGGTGATCGTCACCCTACAATTTCACTCAAAAATCATTAATTATCTCTAAACTATGTTATAGGCCGGTCCTCATTAATTTAAAAACAAATAAAATAAAATTTAAGTGGTTGTCCTTTCTACCTTCCTCTCTGTCTATACATGATAATTTAATATCATTTTTTTAAGAAAGGTGAATAAGTCCAACATGTCTGCAATCACTTAAATTTTTTAATTAAACCATGCATAGAATAAAAAATAATTAATCCACACTTCACACGGATGCTGTTAATATAAAAAACCTAACATGGAAACCCAAAAAAAAAAAAAAAAAGTCTATTTATATATTTTGATGTTAGTTTTTACTTTTTATTTCAGTAAAAATTGAATATTCATCAATCCTAAATTAAAATTCTGAGTCTGTCCCTACTTACTCCTTGTGAGAGAAGGCAGTTTTTTTTTTTTTTTATATTTTTTATTTTATTTTATGAATGTGTTCTTTTTTCTTTTTTTTTTTTGGTGTGCAAGTTTTAAAAATATAGTAAGCTAATATTATTTTATTTTATTTTTACATTGCAGTTGGATCCAGCAGGGTGGCTACCAAAGTGCTTTGTGAATCGACTGAATACAAAACTGGTTATGATCATTGAAAACCTTAGGAAATTAGTTCAAGGTTGTCCCACCAATGGTGGTGATACATGATGATTTACATGGTGTAATTTAAGGGAAACAAGGAAATGTGAGTAAGATTTATAAATATATAATTACAGCATCAATTTAAAAATTATCTATAATCTTGATAACCTCTCTCTCTCTCTCCCAAGTCAACTACCTCACTTGCACAGATCATGGCATCATTTACAAGGTTTTTTAAGATCAACCCCACATGTTACAATGGACAACATGATGATTCAAGGATCTCTTTTGTGGGATCCAACATTTCCAAAGCTCAGGCACTCAATTGAATAGTAATGATTATTAATTTATGTCATTATCTTTGGATCTTGCAATAGGATCATCCAAATTAAACTATTTATGTGGTTTTAGGGCTTTCTTTTAAAAGATGATAGATGGCTAGTGTTTTTTTTTTTTTGTTTTGAGAAAGAATACTCACAATTATTACATAATATGAGAATTTTAAGATATGAAAATTTCAAGACGTTCAAGACATAATTCAACAACTGTGAAGAAATTATTCAATAGAGCAAGTTTACATGGTGCCTCAGCTTAATAGTTATTGATTTGTATAGAGGAGATTATCACTTTTATGTTAGTGTTTTGAAAGATAATATAAGAAGTATCACTTATTGATAGGAGTACTTATTAATTTTTCACAATTGTGAGTATTTTCAGTTAAGAAGGAATTGAAAATTTTGAAACATATAATCTCGTGCCCAGATATTTAGGGTTGGTTTGGGATGTTCTAAAAAAGT
Source organism: Camellia japonica (assembly GCA_030407325.1). Classification (NCBI taxonomy): domain Eukaryota; kingdom Viridiplantae; phylum Streptophyta; class Magnoliopsida; order Ericales; family Theaceae; genus Camellia; species Camellia japonica. Next base: position 128,837,647 of record JAPPVO010000029.1, on the reverse strand, counting down.
ACACTTTTTGACTTATTGGCTTATATGGGTTGGGTTTGGGTTGGGTTTGATGTGATGTGTTAGAGAGGTGATGTAATTTAAATAAGATGATGTGACTTAAATAAGATAATGACTTTTTGACTTTTTGACTTTTTGTATTATTTAAGTTATGCCAAACTTGACCTTAACATGCTTAGAATGAACTAAACCGAGAACCAATGACTGTTAATTGGACCTCAAAGTAATAAACTTATAAAGTAAATAGGGTTGTTATCTGGTTTTTAAGAAATCAAACCTTAGTGAAAGGAGATTCCTATGCTGTGTTTGGTTGGGAGATTTGGGAAGGGATTTAGTTGGGAGATTTGGAAAGGGAAAGGAAAAGGTGTGTGAAATTAGGTGAAATATAGGCATGTTTTATTCACATTTCACCTACCTTTTCCATTTTCCTTTCCAAATCCCTCCTCAAATCCCCTAACCAAACACAGTATAAAGCAACATGGTCACACTAGCTTTCATTAAAAGTTGGAAAAGGCTAATCCGAAGTAGATTATTTTCTATATATTATAATCATTACATCACCACCAAATACTTTTTCCACCCCCATACAGTTTACAAAACACAAAAATGGGCCACCATTGTCATTTTAGTTGCTTGATGTTTCTTGTGAACATGCTAGTGTCCAAACACCACCTGTTCACCATGTATGTATCACCACCTAAAAATACTTTTTTGCACAAATTATTATATTTATTTAGAGAGTGAATTGGGTTTCCTTTATTCTGAAAATTTTCTGATATTGTCTTGAAATTCTTATATTTGAAAATTTTCGCTATATTATGTTGCTGAAAGTATGATGGATAGAGGATTGAGGAAATTTTAAGACAACAAATCTGATGATGTTAGAGTATATCCTTGCCCTTAAAAGGACATAGAGAGAGATGAGTAATTTCTGTCCAAAAAAATCTTATGTCCCTTAACTTTAAATTTAGTAATAATTATTTGATCATGTATTGAGATTTTTGTACTTTCAGATTTTCAGTTATTCAACAACTGTTAGTAAATGAAGATAAGAAAACAATTTTTTCGGACAGAAGATTCTTACGTGTTTTTAGTTATCATTATCTAACTAAAGAATGCAATGCCCTAAACCCAAATTACAAGTGTTATGCCCTAAACCCTAATTACAAGGCTTGTACTACTATTTACAATCCATTATGGGAGTATATTAATACACCGATATTACAATCCTAGAAAAGGAAATCCAAAAAATCAATATTCTAAATTCATTTAAAGTGTGGTTTCATATTAACAATTTTAAATGTGATTCATTTTATGATTAATCTTTTGAAATTTTCGATATTAATACATGTGATAGTCATGCATACACAACAAAAATAAATAAATAAATAGTAGATAGGCATTTTGCATCAGTGAATGTTGCTTTCTTTGTAATATTCCTATAAGCCAGAAAGCAGAGGGGCTTCACAGAGGACATCTCACATGTGACTAGAAAGATATCTATAACTGCCCAGAACAAGGGCCTAACTCTTTTTATTTTTTTAATTATTGTTCACTGTTCAAACAAAATATAATACTATGTCAAAGTTACAGATACAAGTCTATTGTTTTGTTTTATTATTTCAATCCATGGTAGAAGATGAGTTTTCTCAAGATCCCAACATGAGGACCCTCTTTAACTGTTTGAGAGCCACCTTCCCAACTGGCACTCACCAAATAATCCAAATCTATGATCAAATTCCTCTTCCAATTCATTCTTTTCATGACAATCATTTGCTTTGCTCTTGTGGACTCTTAAATTGTGTTTGGATCAAGAATTTAAGTAGAGATTTGAAAAGTAAAAGAAAAATGTGAACGAAATACAAACACAACCTTAAAAATTTTGAAAGGGAAAAGGAAATGAAATGAAAAGAAAATTTAGATTATATTTCATTCACATCTCCCTCACATTTTCTCTTTCCTTTTTGAAATTCCTATATAAATTCATGATCCAAACACAGTTTTAAAGACTTCAATAGAGCAGAGAGCAAAAGATTGTGATGAAAAATGAGATTGATAATATTTTCACCAAAAATTGAGGTTCTATCTGAAATTCATGGGTGTGATGCAATGTGTTAGCAGATATTTTAATATTATAATGTGTTTTTGTCTTCCTCTAAGTCTTCCTAGTCTTCAGGACTTCCTAGCTAAGTCTCCTATCCATTCCTTCCAAAGTAAGCTTTCTTGGCTATCCAAGTCTTCGTCTCCAAGTCTTCGCAGCCTTATCCATTCAAAGTCTTCCAAGTCATCATCATTTTCTTATCCTCCAAGGCATCATCTAACAAGTTTTTTTTATATATATATATATAGTAAACTTGTGTCATATCTGATTAAGAAGAGAGAAGAAGTTTTGGGTTGCTTTGTTACGTCTCGAGTGAGATTATTAGGCAAATAAAAAAGGGTGTGTGTGATAAAACTTTGGGTTCAACCAATTGTGCAGTATTGGTGAACCATACGACTTAGTCGGGCTGTTGTATCCTGGGGGGGACAAGTCAAGATTTTTCTGCTGCACCGGTGTGAGGCTTTGCCTAACCGTAGAGGGCTTGAATCTCCTTAAAGAGAGCGAGTTTCCCGCGTTTCAGCCCTTATATTAGTTATTTTAACTTTTATTTTTTGTATTTTCTGGTGTGTTATTTGTAATTATTACCAACAATTTTAAGGAGATTCAAATAGCAAAAGTTCATGGAGCCAGTACTAGAGAAGCCCAATGAGAATACCGGCGATCTCAACAAGCCCTTCCGGTTCAAGGGAGCTCATTTCAAGAGATGGAAAGGCAAGGTGCTTTTCTACCTCAGTCTCCTCAAGGTGGCGTATATTCTAACTGAGAAAAATCCAAACAAAGTCCCCACTGAAGAGATGACCGATGAGGAGTATGCTACTCATCTTGAAAAAAATCGAAAAATACAACACAGATGAGTATAAGGGCTGGTTTGGGGTGTCCTAAAAAAGTGCACTTTTTGTCTTTTTAGACTAAAAAAGTTGAGAAAAAAATATGGAGGTTTGGGTTAACTTTTTTACTTTTTATGAAAAAATGTGTATTAAAAAATTGTATAAAAAAAGTGTGTAGGAGATGATTAGAGAGGGGTGGGCCCCAGCCGTACAACCGGCAGGAGTGAATTGGAGTTGGAAATTATTGGCTAATTTTTGTACAAAGCACTGGACGGTTTTGTTTGGCCCGTGGGGGTAATCACGGGTCCCATTTTAATAATCTGAACCGTTCAATGTGTGTAACTCGTCGAACACTATGTACCTATAAAAAATCATGTTAATCGGATATCGATAGCTATCTGATCAGATTTATTTATTTTTCAATCATTAATTATAACACCATCCATTTATTGTACATAACTGATTTGATCATATAGTTATCGATATCCGATCAATGTGATTTTTTGCAGACATATAGTACTCAATGATTTCTACACATTGAACGGTTCAGATTATCAAAGCAGGACCCGTGATGACCCCCATGGGACGAACAACGGTGTGTGTAAAAACCACACCCAATCATTTCTTTTTTCTCCACTGCCGCACACAGCAACTGCACACACATCAATTCGGTGTGTACTTTTTTTTTTGAAGAAAATTGATTTTTTAATTTTTTTTTTTGGGTGAATAGTGATATCTTTTTGGATTTTGGAGTAACTTTTTGGCTTTTTGGCTTATTTAGGCTAAGCCAAACCAGCCCTAAGTGTCGATACTAGCTTTTGAATTATCTTTCAAATCAATTTTATGATTATTATGATACTACTTACACCATTGCCAAGAAAATTTGGAAAGCCTTGCAGAACAAATATGACACTGAAGAGGCAGGCCCAAAAAAATATGCTGCAAGCCGTTTTTTCCGCTATCAGATGATAGATGGAAAATCAGTGGTGGAGCAAGTTCAAGATTTTCAGATGCTAGTGGCTGAAGTTAGATCTGAAGGCATCAAAATTGGAGACAATCTTGTTGTAGCAGGTATTGTTGACAAACTTCCATCATCTTGGAGGGAGTTCCAGAAGTCGATGCGTCACAAGCAAAAAGAGACGTCCTTGGAGACTCTAATCACACGGATTCGGGTGGAGGAGGAAGCACGAGGACAAGATGCGCTTATGACACAAGAGCATTCCACTACAAAGGTAAATTTAACTTCTGGAAATACTTTACCTAAAGGTCGATTTCATAAAAATAGTCACTTGAAGCCAGTTAAGAAAATTTGGAAAAATACTGGAAGGCCACAAAATAAAAATTACCCGAGGCAAAAGAAATGGAACCAAGAACCCCCTTCACAAGATTTAACAAATGTGACATGTTTTGTGTGTGGCAAAAGTGGGCATATTGCTCGAACTTGCAAATTTCGGAAACAACAGTCTCGACCACAGGCTAATGTTACCGAGGAACCATTTGTGGCTATGATCACAGATATTTTTATGGTTCAATCTGTGGAAGGGTGGTGGGCAGACTCTGGTGCCAATAGGCATGTCTGCTATGATAAAGATTGGTTCAAAGATTTCACTCCTTTTAATGAGGAGAAGACTGTTATGCTTGGTGACTCCAGTTTAACCAAGGTGCTCGGGTGTAGGGATGTTGAGCTGAATTTTACCTCTGGACGTTTGCTTGTTTTAAAAGATGTGTTGTACACACCGTCCATGAGAAAAAATTTGATGTCAAGTTATTTGCTCAACAAAGCTGGTTTCAAACAGACTATTGAATCTGACCAATATGTAATCACTAAAAAAGGCATATTTGTGGGGAAAGAGTATGCCTGTGATGGAATGTTTAAATTAAATGTTGAGAATAAGAAAGCACATATTTCTGTTTACATGTTGTCTTCTATGAATTTTTGGCATGCTCGTCTATGTCATATTAATAGCCGATATGTGGGAGTCATGAGTAGTTTAGGATTAATTCCCAGACTAACAAACAAGTTTGAGAAATGTGAAGTTTGCAGTCAAGCAAAAATAACTAAAAGGCCTCATAAAAGTGTGGTAAGAAATACTGAATTGTTAGAATTAATTCACACTGATTTATGTGAATTTGAAGGAATTTTAACACGTGGTGGAAATAGATATTTTATCACTTTTATTGATGATTTTTCAAAATACACTTATGTATACTTGTTGAAAAATAAAAGTGATGCTTTTGAAAAATTTAAAGAATTCCTTCTTGAAGTTGAAAATCAATTCGGTAAAAAGATTAAAAGATATAGAAGTGATAGAGGCCGGGAGTATGAATCTTTTGGATTCAACTCGTTTGCTCAGTCTTTGGGAATAATCCATGAAACTACTCCACCATATTCACCTGCATCTAATGGTGTAGCAGAAAGGAAAAATAGAACTTTAATGGATTTAACAAATGCTATGCTAATTGAAGCAAGTGCTCCTTCAAATTTGTGGGGAGAAGCAATTTTAACTGCATGTTATGTTATGAATAGAGTGCCACATAAAAAAACAAAAGTTACACCTTTTGAGTTGTGGAAAGGGTATAAGCCAAATTTGAGATATTTGAGGGTTTGGGGTTATCTAGTTTTTGTTAGACTTGTGGATCCTAAAAGACCTAAATTAGGTGTGAAAACTGCACTTGTGCTTTTCTTGGATATGCAACAAATAGTACAGCCTATAGATTTTTTGATATGGAAAACAAAATAATTTTTTAATCAAGTGATGCAATTTTTCATGAAGAAAAATTTCCTTTTAAATCTAAAAATGGTGAAGGTCAAAATTATCAAGAAAATATTTTATCTGAAACCGGTTCCTTTACTCCTCTTTTACAAAACCAAGATATTGTAGTTTTTGAACCAAGAAGGAGTAAAAGAGCCAGATTAGAAAAAGATTTTGGCCCTGATTATCATGTTTTTAATGTGGAGGAAACTCCATTAACTTACAAGAAGCTTTGGCATCTCCTGACTCTGTTTTTTGGAACGAGGCTGTAAATGATGAGATGGAATCATTATTATCCAATAAAACTTGGGTATTAGTAGATTTACCACCAGGTTGTAAAACTATTGGCTGTAAATGGGTTTTGAGAAAAAAACTTAAACCGGATGGAACTATTGATAATATAAAGCAAGGCTTGTTGCAAAAGGTTTTAAACAACAAGCAGATCTTGACTTTTTTGATACATTTTCTCCGGTTACTAGAGTTACATCCATTAGATTATTAATTGCAGTGGCTGCAATTCATGATCTAAAAATTCATCAAATGGATGTTAAAACAGCCTTTTTAAATGGAGACCTGGGTGAAGAAATCTATATGGATCAACCTGAGGGTTATGGAACCCGGTCAAGAAAGAAAGCAAAGTGCAAGCTAGTTAAATCCCTCTATGGCTTAAAACAAGCTCCTAAACAGTGGCATGAGAAATTTGACTCCTGCATGATTAAGAATGGCTATAAAACGAATGAATGTGATAAATGCATTTACTATAAATCTGAAGAAAATTCACATGTCATTATTAGCCTCTATGTGGATGATTTACTTATATTTGGCTCTAATTTGCATATCATTGTGGAAACTAAAAATATGCTTAGTAGCCATTTTGATATGAAAGATCTTGGTGAGGCTAATTATATTTTGGGAATGAAAATTACCAAAACCTGTAATGGCATATTTCTTGATCAGTCGCATTATGTTGAGAAAATTTTGAGAAAATATAATTTTTATAACTGCAAGCATGTTCTTACTCCTTTTGATCCTCATGTGCATTTATTTCCTATTGAAAATGATGAGGATGTAATTAATCAAAAGGAATATGCCAGTATGATTGGTAGCTTGCGTTATGTGACTGACTGTACTAGACCTGACATTGCCTATGTAGTTGGAGTACTTAGCAGGTTTACTAGCAAGCCTGGCAATGATCACTGGCTAGCCATTGAGTGTATTATGAAATATTTATCTGGTACCATAAAATATGGCTTGTTTTATAATAAGTATCCTGCAGTACTTGAAGGTTACAGTGATGCCGATTGGAATACATTGTCAGGTGATTCATTATCAACCACTGGTTACTTATTTACATTGGGAGGTGGTGCTATAAGTTGGAAATCGAAAAAACAAACCATTATTGCTAATTCAACAATGGAGGTTGAGCTTATTGTTTTAGCTACAGCTAGTGAAGAAGCAAATTGGTTGAGAGATTTGTTAAATGAAATCTCTTGTTGGGAAAAACCGATTCCACCTATATTGATTCATTGTGATAACACCGCAGCAATTGGTCGAGTTAATAACCGTTATTATAACGGTAAATCCAGACCTATCAGAAGAAAACACAGTACTATGAGATCTTATATGAATAATGGCATTATAAATGTGGATTATATTAAATCTGGTGATAATCTTGCAGATCCATTAACTAAGGCCTTGGCAAGAAATAGAGTCTGGAATACATCGAGGGGGATGGGGTTGAAGCCCATTAAATATAGCAAGAGCCATGTATGAGGATATTCAACCCAGGGACCAGAGATCCTGTAACTGGGTTCAATGAGAAAAACGATCATATGATGGCCGTGAGAAATGCACTAAATTACTTTTTACCTATCCCTATGATGTAAGTGCATTTATCCTGTAACGTTGTAGAGGTTGAGTTATTAAAAGAACTCTTAATGAATTTCTGTAGCTCTTATTGAGTGGGGTGTCATAGTTACAGGAACACCATTGACAGAATTCACTTATGTGAGTGTGGTAGTGGGGCCGCTACCTATGAAATTTGGGCTAATTCTCAAATACACTTATGAATCCTGGGATCGCACAAGGCCGTAATGTACTAGCTTTTAAAGCTTTTGTGAACACTTGGAATATTATGTGTGTGCAATAATTATTTATTTCCCTTAAGCAGTCATAGTTCAATGCTGAGCATACTATTGGCTCTGGAGTAGATATTATTGTTTTACTAATGGAGGTTCAATGCAGAGCACACCTACCATGATGCATAATATCCTTATTTGCCTAATAATCTCAGTTTTGTTACCTATAATATTAAAATAGGTGGGGGAATGTTAGCAGATATTTAATATTATAATGTGTTTTTGTCTTCCTCTAAGTCTTCCTAGTCTCCATGACTTCCTAGCTAAGTCTCCTATCCATTCCTTCCAAAGTAAGCTTTCTTGGCTATCCAAGTCTTCGTCTCCAAGTCTTCGCAGCCTTATCCATTCAAAGTCTTCCAAGTTATCATTTTCTTATCCTCCAAGGCATCGTCTAACAAGTTTTTTTTATTATATTATATAGTAAACTTGTGTCATATCTGATTAAGAAGAGAGAAGAAGTTTTGGGTTGCTTTGTTATGTCTCGAGTGAGATTATTAGGCAAATAAAAAAGGGTGTGTGTGATAAAGCTTTGGGTTCAACCAATTGTGCAGTATTAGTGAACCATACGACTTAGTCGGGCTGTTGTATCCTGGGGGGGACAAGTCAAGATTTTTCTGCTGCACCGGTGTGAGGCTTTGCCTAACCGCAGAGGGCTTGAATCTCCTTAAAGAGAGCGAGTTTCCCGCGCCTCAACCCTTATATTAGTTATTGTAACTTTTATTTTTTGTATTTTCTGGTGTGTTATTTGTAATTATTACCAACACAATGTCTCTTATATTTGGTGATCAATTAAATTGAGCAAAGTTTCTGTATCTGTAATAGCTGACTTTTGTTGATGAGCATTGTTAATTCAATCACCCAAATAGTGAGGCTTAACTTGATCATGGTTCCCTAAGCTTTTCCAATGAAAAATTCCCTTGCCTACTTGAGAATGCAAACTTTTGTTGAAATGGAATCTAGTCTTACTTTTGCATACAAAAAAGATCATTTTCATGTTTCAAACATATGACACGCAAGTTGAAAGCAACAGTTCTGGCCTAAAATTTCACAAGGGTTCTTGTTCTCCTCCTATGTTTGTTTGCTTGTTATACATGTCAAAATGCAAATCTTGAACAAAGTCTGAATTTATTTTAAAACTTGTTAATTTTTCATACTAAACATAAACACTCATTAGTTGGCTCAATTTGATTATGTGCACTGCAAAAAAGCTACTTGATCTCAACTCAATTCAATTAAAACTAGTCTGCTATAAAATTAATATAAAAAATAAAATAAAAAAAGCTAGTGCGTATCATATAGATCAAGACTTGTACCTTGATTCTTTACTCATAACCTACTAGGAAGAATTGCATAAAATCCTTCAATAACGCTTCTTCCTGTTTATTTCTGAATGGTATTCGATGAGAAAGACAATTCCTGTGAAATTTGGAGATCAACTCAAAAGTAAATAAGTCAAATCGAAACACATTTTAAAACTTATTAAATTTTCAAATAAAACTTAAATAGCCTACTATTCAACTCATTTAGAATCCTAGTTTATTATTATTGTTATTGTTATTATTATGGTAGAAAAACAATATGGGTAAATTACACTGACACCCTTGAGATTTAGTCTAATTACATTCTATCCCCTGACATTTTAGAAATTACATTCTCACCCATGTGGTTAGTAGTCTCATTTCACAAATCCTCTGCTTATATAAAAGGCAACAACTCCTAGTAGAAAAACAAAAAACATTATATTGGAAAAAAAAAAGTAAAACAAAGGAAATGAAAAAAAAAATAGAAAAAGTAAAATAAAGTAAGAAAAGAGAGAGTGCATGAGTTTAATATTTTCATTCCGTTTAAATAATTACAATAACATAGGGGTGTAACAAGCCCGCGGGGGACCTCGCTACAGCTCGGACTCGGTTTGTGTCACGGTTCGTAATCTTGAACCAAAGAGTCCAAATCCGGCAAATCGTTTTGGAAAACAGATTTTTTTGAAAGAAGTGCCAAATATGGACTGCTTTGCCAGATACAGAGTCGCCACCTAAATATTTTTTAATGGGAAATTTAGGAAACCCTGACTCGGTGCCAAAGGCCACGTGTCCGTCATCACCAAAGTTGCCTCGGCTCGGGAACTTGGGTACGATTGGGGAAGGTCACTTCGTGAGCACCCCCGCTCGCCCGGTCAAAGACCGGCCTCTACTAACCATGATATCTTATTTTGAAAACATTGTGAGTTCTTATTCCGGTTATTAGCCTAGGTTACTATGTGATACTCGCAGCAAATAAGTATAGACTGGGCCGCCTGAATTGGAACAAAACATTTCATGTTTGTTTGTTTGAAAATGGTTTGATGGTGCTACCCACAGGTAGGCTAAGACGCGGATTTGCCACCCTCGGGTGGGCTTGGAAAACATGATTTTGCCACTATCTAGTGGGCTTAAAACAAACATTTGACGAATTGTCCCAATTCAAGTAACTCAACCTCCACCCACAAACATTCAAGGCAGAGTTATATCACATAAGCACATAGCCTCATGGTAAGCATGCTATTCATGGCAGCACTCACACGCATGCAAGGATGCTAAAGCATAAAACTCACCTAGTACTCCATGCCAAAAACAGAAAACTGATTAGAAATCATGCATGATCCTAATTATACAGAATTGCCTAATGCAACGCATGCAATAATGCAACTATAGCAGGCTCGGCTATTCTAAACATGGCATATGGAATGCTACAACTAACACGTATTCAATTTGGAATTGAAATACAAATGCAGTTTGTATGATGCGCCGAGCCCGGTGCGTGCAAAACAGATGAATGATGCAAACATGCTGTCATACTGTATGCTAATCGAAATATGCCCTAATCTAACCATCATAAGCGGATAAATAAAAGGGAGAAAGACGTGGGGTTGGAAGACATACATCACACTCACCCATACTTATTACAGTTTTGCCCTCGCGCAGAGGGTCTGAATAAATAATACAGTCCCAAATAAAAGAATATTACAGTCCGAAAATATACAGTCCGAATAATATACGAATTCCTAATTAATTAACAATTTAAAGAAGAAAGCGGTAAACTGGCATGCAAGCCAGGGGCTGCCTCACTTCCGCTGAATGATGTATGCTGGGCTGCCTTTTTGCAGAAATCCATTGGGATGCCCAATTTAGCCTCTGTTTGCAATATTTCTCGCAATGCGTGCCAGGCCTCGGAAGACTGCTGATTCTTGATACCTGCAACAGAGAGCAGGAAGGAAAGGCATAGCAATGTATTTCACAGATATATGCATGCCTCGATCCTCGTGCCACCAATCACGCATCTCGATGCATGATGGCTGAGGAGTCGGATTGCACAACTCAATATAGGATGAATGCAGATGAATGCTACAACAAAACCTAACTCCATCATGGGTAATCCGGAGTGTCGGTGACTTGGGAATTGAGACCCGTTCCGTCACTCGGAGTACGAAACGCGCCTCGTTTCCCGTGCCCGGGCTAACTCCTATCCCGAACACGATGCAATATGCATGATATGCATGAAATGTAGCTAAAATACAATCCTAGCATGCACAATGCTATGAAAATGAGATGCCTCGAAATGCGTGCACACGGGCACGCAAACCGAGGCGATGATCCTAAGGCATGAAATGGCATACGCAATGCAAATTGGACTTATACTAACACGAGTGGACCTCAGCCACACTCACATAAGAGGCCGACGGATGAAAATGAAGCGCCTCGAAATGCGTGCACACGGGCGCGCAAACCGAGGCGAGGGCCGTAAGGCATGAAATGACATGGAAACGATATGCAAACATGCAAATGAATTTTGGCACTGAAATGTTGGGGAAAACAGCCCCGAAACATGGCCGAAGTGCACCCGAAGCATGAAATGATCCCGAAATGCAATATTAGGCGCCCGAAATGGCCTATAGCCATGCAATGCATGCACAATATGGACATGGAATGAAAATACAGTATCAAGGAAGCCCCAAGACAAGCATTTTTCAGTCATAAAAAGGGCTAAACAGCAAGCACACATAGGATTAAGCAAGAATGCAAAAATGACCCCGCAAGAGGGGTATTGAAGCAAGTGATACATGCGATGCCCAAATGGAAAAGTACCCTTCTACAACACTGATGAGGGACTAAAAATATGAACATTTACAGTAGATGAAATCCCCCAACTCAGTATGCAAACATGCTAAAAATGTCATGCAAGAACTAGGATATACAAGGCTATAACATGAGGTACCCCAAAAATCCATCAAACCAGCAAAGACCCTTAATGAAATATGTCAAGAAGATCAAAATATGGATATTTTCAGTACTGATGATGGCCGAAAACAGAATCTAGAGAAGCTTAAAAAAGCATGCAAGAATGGGGGCCAAAGAGGGATATAAAGACAAGTATAACATGGAGACCCCCAACAAGGTTGATCCCTTCTACAATGTTGTAGAGGGACACAAAATAAGCTTATTCACAGTTCATGACATGCTCCAAAACAGACTACATGTAGGTCAAAAAAATCATGCAAATTTACGGTAAATATGAGAGATTATGAAGCAAGTGCATGATAGAGAGGCCAAACAGGGTTGAGCCCTTCTTCAATGTTGAAGAGGGGCTCAAAATAGGCCCACTCACAGTTTACCTTATGCTCTAAAACAGATCACTCATAGGCCAAAGAAATCATGCAAGATTAAAGCATACCAAGGGGTATTGAAACAAGTGCAAGGTAGTGATCTCAAATAGGGTTGAATCCTTCAACAAACATGTAAAATGGCTCAAAATAATGCCCCTTTCAGTTAGGGTCGGAGCTCAAAACAACAAGACAATAGGCTAGAAGAATGGTGCAAAAAAGAGCTACAAAAGGGGGAAATGGCAACTTACCCTTGTAGACAAGTCTTGGCTGCCTTCTTGGACCAAATTTGCTGCCTCTTAGCTGCTGGAAATCAGCTCCAAGTGTTGGAATGGAGTGTGGGGGTCTTGTGCTAGGGGTTGATGTAGAAATGGTGCAAGAAAATGACTTTGGAGCTTGGAAATGGAGAGAAAAATGGAAGGTAGAAGGTATGGAATTCTCCCAAAATGTGTCTAACAATGTCCAACCCCCATCCAAGAAGCCAAGCCTCTCCTTTATAGAGGAGAGGCATCAAAAATATCTCCAAGACCTCTCTAATCCTCCATACATGTGTATGGAGGATGGTCCAATTGGAAATCAGCTGGCACAGCTGGAATACACTGAGGGAGAGGAAAATGGCCGGCCAGCTCACAGAAGCTAAAAGGTCATTTCACAAAAGGGTGGCCGGCCAGCTAGATTTTCTGGCCGGCCAGCTAGTTTTCAGGAACTGCCGGGAAGAAGGCTGGCCGGTGGGTGCTAGGGAAGTCCAAATGTGGCCATTCAAGTGTCCAAATTGAAGCCCGGAAGTTAGCTTTCCAATGGCGCAAACCTTGCATCAAAATTCCTCCTGTGGAAAAAGTTATGCCCGTTTCCGTGAAGCCGCGCAGATTTTTCTCCTTCGTCCGGAATTGAATTTAGGAGATTCTTGAGTGCAAAATGAAGCCCCGGGAGTAAGCTTTCCAACGATGGTGGCCTCATACTTTAATTCCTCTTGTGCAAAGAGTTACGCCCGTTTCGGTGAAGCCGCGCAGACTTTTCTCCTTCCCGGATCCACTTTCAAAGAGGTTTCAAAATGGACAAAAGAATTACTGGCCGGCCATGTGTTTTTAGGATCCTCCCATGTGTGTACAACACAAATATGTGGTTTTGGCTCGAAGAAAATGGCCCTGGGTGTTCAACATTAGCCCGGAAGTGAGAAAAACGGGCACCGGGGGGCGCCGGAGGAGCATAACTGGTTGCTGAGACAATTGCTGGCCTCCCACCCTCCAGTGATCTTCCTGGGGATAAAACAGAGGTACCTGCCAAAAATGAACAAAAACCGATGCAAAACGAATGCTCGGGGCCAAAACACGCAGTTCGAGGTCCCGAAAACCGTCCGTTAAGCACCGAAAGTGGTGTTTGGCCACGAAGTGGGTATCTAAGACCCCAGTGTCCCTCGTTATGATAAAACAGAGGTACCTGCCAAAAATGAACAAAAACCGATGCAAAACGAATGCTCGGGGGCCAAAACACGCAGTTCGAGGTCCCGAAAACCGGCCGTTAAGCACCGAAAGTGGTGTTTGGCCACGAAGTGGGTATCTAAGACCCCAGTGTCCCTCGTTAGGAGAGTAAATGAGATGCATGCCAAGAACCGGAGGAATCGGAGATGGTTGGGTGGTCCCGAACCGAGGCACACGGCCTGACGGCTCCGAAAACCGGGGACCGGGCTCCGAAATGGGCAAAATGGCCTACGGCCACGAAATGTAGCCCACGGCCACTGAGAGACGGTCTACGGGACCTCTCCCTCCCTCAGGAAAGAAAATAGAGAAAACCGAGTCTGGTTCGCAAACCGAGGTAAGGCACAGAAGAGAGTTCGGAAGTCCGGAGGCAGGGCGCACGGCCGAGACTCTGAGACTTCTGAACGAGCACAATATGCAACATCACCGAGCGCTCAATCGGTGACGTCTGAGTCTTAAGGTCGGTCAAAAATGGGGTGTCTACAGGGGGTTAGTATAATTTTCCAAATATTAAGAGGTGATATATATTAAATTCAAATATCAAAGGGTGTAAGTGTAATTTACCCAAAACAACATGGTTGATTGCAGAGTACATGTTGGGTGCAGGTAGGGAAGGTCAGTCTTGAGCGTCCAATGCAGCAGAACACAATGAATGATAGTGTATGGGTGGCATTGTGGTTAAGGCTTGGGGTTTAAGCCCCAAGGTCATAGGTTCAATTCCCCTTTCCCCTAGGCCAATCTCCTGGGCGAAGCACAGTTGGCTAGGAGGTTGGACCTCAAGTTGTCTAATCAGCACTTGGTGTGTGTTCACTGCTCCCCCGCTGTGCGAGTCTGACTTAAGCGGAGCTTGTCTTGGGAGGCCGGGGCAAGTTCCTAGGTTATAGTCTCCTCGCTCGGAATGGCTAACAGGACACCCTGGTGATCTCTGCAAGGGGCGCTGCCTTGGACTTGCGGGAGGGTAGGGAGGATTTTCCTGTCACAAAAAAAAATATATATATATACATGCATAATGCTAGGCCAATAGCATTTTCCAATATACATTGTTAAATATATAGATACACATACATATAGAAACATCTAGAAAAATATTTAAAAATCAAATATGCAAATCAAATTTATACTACACAAATTTTAGTTTACACTATATACTATTTTAAAAATATTTTTGGGTTCATAACTTTTCTGTTATCAAGCCTTCACCCATCTCTCTCTCTCTCTCTCTCCTGTATTCGAATCAAGAATGAGGAGAAATTTAAAAATAGAAAAAAAAAAATGAACAAAAAAGACACTAAATTTTTTGTCACTGTTCTCTGGTCTTTCCCTTTCACAAATCCTTATCAAATCTTAAATCCAAACACAATACTAAATTCGCAACGACTCTTACGCTATGTTTGGTTAGGAGATTTGAGAAGAAATTTGAAAATAGAAAAGGAAAAGATGTGTGAAATTAGGTAAAATGTAAGTACATTTTATTCGCATATCACCTACCTTTTCTCTTTTCCTTTTCAAATCCCTTCTCAAATCCCCCAACCAAATACAACATTAGACTTTTCTTCTATTCTATTCCTTCACAGTTTACAATACACACACTCACTCATGGAAGTCATTTTCTAGTCTCCGGCTCGACTTCCCATCTCTCCCTCTCTCTCAATAACTCTTGACTTCATCCTCTATTCCTTTACCCCCCACACACTCCTAGGAGGCTTTTCTAGTCTCCAACTTCACTTCTCATCTCTCTTCCTCTCTAAATCTCACCTCACAATCTTGCTCTCTTCAACATCCACTTTGATCCAGGAAAAAAGCTTTCTAGAGAGAGAAAAATTGGAGTTGAAACTTGCCAAGAAAGCAGCCACATTAACATCCATACAAAGTACAATCTCAAAATGCTAGTGTCTGTCATACTTACCAACCTCCTCACTATCTACATCTTCACTGGTCCTTCCTTCAACCTCCACCTAATCTCCAAATGTTGGAACAAATAGTCTTGAATTCTTCAAATGATGGTCTTCAGGTCTTCAAAATTTGGCAATGATCTTGTCTATATAGAACAAAAAATTAGTGCTTCAAGTCGCGTTACTAAGTCGCTTTCCTAAAGACAATATTTGTACCCACCAAAAGGTGTGTAGGGGGTTACAACAAATTTGCCTCTAGGATATAATGAAGCCTGATCTAAAGATCTAGTCTATCAGCGTCTACACTGATGACAATAGATCAGAACACTCTTGATATAATCAAGAAATCAAGACATTAATAATCAAATCTGCAGAACTTGATTATTAATAAGAAAAACAGAAATTTGCTTAAGAAACTCTTGATCGATAATTCAAAATCAAGAGGGAAAGAGAGAGAGAGAATTGTAGGAATGCTTTTCAGGATTTTGGATGGAATGAAATGGCTGATTTTGTAGCCTATTTATAGGTCTTGATGGATATGATCTAATGGTCATGTCTCTTGATCACATCCGATCAGATCTGATCGTTGGATCGTCGATCTATGGTGTAGATCATTTTGACATTGAATATATGCCTTGACTAATCACACCTGATCATGATTGGGTGCCATCTCATCCGTACGATCGCATGCAACTCCAATCAACGACTATGATCAACCCACTCCAGGTCGGACACACAACCGTTTGATTAGTTGGTTGACTTATCGCCAACGGATGACACGTCACTGCCACGTGGAGTTGACTGTATTCCACGTCACTCATGCCACGTCGGATCCAATCATCGCTCCAACTTGTCCAATGCAAATAGGAAAGCGCCCTCATGGCGCCTTGCGCCAATGCGTCCGTACTAAGTGCAAAGTGCACCATCAAACGCCATATAGCTCACTGCCTACGCCACGCGCGCGTGTGTGGATAGTGCGAAGCACCATCCTTGCGGTGTGGGTACATGCACACTAGCTTTCATCCCATAATTCCATATTCAAAAGAATATTCATGTAGCACTTTATTAAATGCTCCATGTTTTACTCTCTTTCCAACGTGGGACAAAGTCCCCAAGCTTATTTCATGCTTTCCAAAGAAAACATGGAAGGTTTTTTAAAACACCCAAAAATTAAACTATACATTTTGAAAACTATTTTGAAAATTCCCCAACATTCCGCCACCATTTTCAAAATACCAGATGATGACTCTTGGTTCACTTGACAGCCTTATGCATAGATGAAGATATCTTACGATTTGAATCATTCACTTAGTGAAGACATCTCAAAGTTAGTCAAGATAGCATAGTAGACTTGTCTTTGAACTAGCGATCTTATACGACTAACCGGACATGTTTGACGCACAGTACAGGTTACCTCAAGTATTCAAACAAACCGATACGTGGATTAGCCTTGTGTCTATATCTTGTTTCATGAGCGCTCTAGAGTCAAGCCCTTGGACTCATAGGAAACGACACCACCTCCTACACTCATAGGTAAGCTTACTGAGAATACCCCTGTAATTTACAGTACCCTAACAACCTAGTTGTAAGTTTATTAAGAGTTTGCTAACTCGTCCTCTTCTTTTCACATTACAGGTACCAAGCACTTTAACCTTGGGATGAAAATGAAATAAAACTAAGTGCTTACAATCACGACATATAGTGTACTTAGGCTATTGAACTCAAGACTTGATGTTTCTTCAAGCGTTGAGTTGAGTTTCCCTAGGAGTGATTATGTTAAGTGGGCTTGAGACCCATTCCCTTTGATGTTTTCCACACCAAATCCCTTGTAAGTCCCTTTGTTAAGGGGTCAGCCAAGTTTCACTTGACTTTACATAACTAATGGTAATCACACCTTCTGTGATTAACTGCCTGACACAGCTATGTCTTAGTCCTATATGCCTGGACTTTCCATTATAGACATGGCTATAAGCCCATGATAGAGTTTCTTCACTATCACAATGTAAAGATATTGGTGGCATAGGTTTTGGTCATATCTTAATCTCTAACAAGAGATTCCTTAGCCATTCTGCCTCTTTGCTACAAGAAGCCAACGCTACAAACTTTGACGCCATGGTTGAGTCTATTATACATGTTTGCTTCTTAGAACCCCAGGAGATAGCTCATCTTCCAAGAGTAAAAATCCAACCACTCGTGGACGAGTGATCTTCACGGTTAGTTATCCAACTAGCATCCGCGAATCCTTCCAGCACTGCTGGATAACTATTATAGACTATTCCATAGTCTATTGTTTTCCTCAAGTACCTAAGTACTCGGTTAACAGCATGCCAATGTACACTACTGGGATTACTAGAGTATCTACTAAGTTTTCCCACTGCAAAAGCAATATTAGGTCTAGTGCAAGTCATGGCATACATCAGGCTACCTATTACTCTTGAGTATTTTAGCTGATCAACAGCTCTTCCAGTATTGGGACACAATTTCAAATTTGAATCAAAAGGTGTAGACATGGGTGTACAACTATATTGATTAAATTTCTTAAGAATTTTCTCATTATAGTGCAATTGGGTTAGAATTAAATTATTGTCCTCTCGTTTGATCTTAATACCCAAAATTACATCAGCCAAGCTCATGTCTTTCATACTAAAGCTAGACGACAAGAAACTTTTAGTACTTTCAATGACATCATTGTCAGTACCAAAACTAAGCATGTCATCTACATATAGACAAATGATTACACCTCTATTTCTAGTAAACTTACTACACACACTTATCAGATTCATGTATCCTAAAACCATTTGACACTATTACTTTGTCAAATTTCTTATGCCACTATTTTGGAGCTTGTTTCAGTCCATATAGTGACTTCACGAGTTTACACCCTTTGTGCTTTTGACCCTGTACAACAAATCCTTCCGGTTGTTGCATGTAGATTTCCTCATCTAACTCTCCATTTACGAAAGCGGTCTTAACATCCGTTTGATGGATTTCAAGCTTATAGATTGAGGCTAAGGCAATCAACACTCGAATGGTGGCGATTCTCGCCACCGGAGCATATGTATCAAAATAATCAATACCCTCCTTTTGAGTAAAACCCTTAGCAACTAATCTTGCTTTGAACTTGTCAATTGTGCCATCAACTTTCATTTTCCTTTTGAAAATCCATTGACAACCAATGGGTTTGGATCCAGGTGGCAAATTAGCAAGTATCCAAGTATTGTTACCCATGATAGAATCTATCTCATCGTTTATTGCTTCTTTCCAGAAAGCAACATCTTGAAACTTTATAGCTTCTCAAAGGTTAATGGATCTGAATCCATATTCAAAGAAATCATTGTTTGCTTACAATAAGCTTTTCTAGTTCCTTCTACAACGTAAACAATGAAATCAGGGCCAAATGACTTCTCAGTCCTAGCTCTTACTCTCCTTAACTCAATAGGCTTATTAGGTTCATTAGGCTCAATAGGTTCATGTCCTTCACTTTGCTCTGTAGGCATCAAAGGAGTTGATTCATTTTCTTGATTAGAATCCAACCTTGGAATGGTTGTGAAACGATTCTCATAAAATATTGCATCACATGATTCAATGATGGTATTTGTTTCCATTGAACCATTGGGCTCTACTACTAGAAACTTATATGATTTGCTATGTATAGCATAGCCAAGGAATATACATTCAATTCTTTTTTCACCTAATTTCTTCCTTTTAGTTTCAGGCAATCTGACTATTGCTCTACAGCTCCATATTTTCAAGTAACCAAGATTAGGTTTCTTGTTTTTCCAAAGTTCATAAGGAGTAACATTTCTTCCCTTGAGAGGAATTCTATTGAGTATGTGACAGGCAGTGAGCAAGGCTACACCTCAAAAACCAAAACTTAAACTGGAATAAGAAAGCATAGCATTAATCATTTCTGTTAATGTCCTATTCTTTCTTTCAGCTACTCCATTTTGTTGTGGTGTGTAGGGTGCAGACTTCTCATGAATAATACCAACATTTTCACAATATTCTGGAAAATGGTATTCACCACCTCTATCAAACCTAAGTTTCTTTATTTTGACATTACACTGATTTTCTACTTCTGTCTTAAAAATCTTGAATTTATCAAGCACCTCATCTTTTGAGTGCAAAAGATAGATATGATAGTATTTAGAAAAATCATCAATGAATGTTACAAAATATTTCTTACCACCTCTAATGGGTGTACTATGCATGTCACATACATCACTATGCACAAGTTTAAGCAGAGATGTGGTTTTATCTACTTTAGGAAATGAAATGCGAGTAATTTTTGATTGCACACAATATTTACATTTTTCAAACATATCAATGTCATACTTTGGAATTAAATCTAAATTAACCATATCATGCATTTTCCTAGTATTAACATGACCTAAACGAGCATGCTATAAAGAAAGAGAATCAACAATATAAGTAGAAACATATGTATTATTGATAACGTTAAGTTTGAACATTCCTTGATACATGTAGCACTTCCCAACAAAAATCCTACCCTTAGACAGGACAAATTTGTCTGACTTAAATACTAATTTGAAACCATGCTTATTAATCAGGCTTCCAGATACAAGGTTTTTCCTGATATCAGGTATATGATAAACATCATTAAGACTTAGGACTTTTCCGGATGTAAACTCTAGATCCACCGTCCCTTTACCTTTGATAGCAGCAGTTAAAGAGTTGCCCATGTAGAGAATTGTTTCATCACTCACTTGTTCATAAGTAGTGAAATGGCTCTTGTCGTTGCAGATGTGCCTTGTTGCTCCTGAGTCAATCCACCAGTCACCAGCATTTTCGAGCATGTTCACCTTGGATACAACAACCACGAACTTGTTCTTGGTATTTGATGCTTCTAGCTTCTTCTTGTATGACCAGCATTCATTTTTGAAGTGCCCTGGCTTGCCATAATGCCAGCAAACGCCTTTCGACTTCTTAGCATTTTTCTCAGGTTGGGGTTCATGCTTACGCTTCTTTTTGTTGAACCTCTTACCATCATCCACCATGTGGATCTTGGACGTCTGAGCCAATTGGTTATCTTTACTTTCAAGTAACCTCGACTTTCTTCAACTCAGAGGTGTTGAGCCAATTCCTCTAAAGTAAGATCTTCCTTTTTGTGTTTCAGAGTTTTCTTAAATTCTTCAAGAAGATGGTAGTTTCTTTATTATAGATGAAAACTATAATAGATTCATTCATGTTCATATTCTTTTGTCGAAATTGTCTCAGAATATGTTGGATCTCATGGAATTGTTCCATGATGGGCTTTGTATCAATCATTGTAAAACGCATAAAATTACTAACAAGAAATTTCTTACTGGTGGCATCCTTGGTGAGGTACTTTGATTGTAATAAGTCCCAGAGTTGCTTTCCCATTTCCAGATATTGATACACATCGAATCGAGAGTCTGACAGCGCATTCAGAATGTATCCTCGGCAAATGTAGTCGTCATTCTCCCATTGGTTCTGGCACGGGTTTTGCCCTGCAGTCTCGTCTTCTTGCTCCGTTGGATAGGGGGTAGTTAGCACATAGACCACTTTGAGAGTGGTGAGCAAAAAGTTCATCTTCTTTTGCTAGCGTCGGAAATTTCCTCTATCAAAATGGTTAAGCTTCATGAAATCTTGAGTCATTTTCTGAATAAACATCGCTATATCCAAATATTGTCTTTAGATTGTTGGAACAAATGGTCTTGAATTCTTCAAATGGTGGTCTTCGGGTCTTCAAAATTTGGCAATGATCTTGTCTATATAGAACAGAAAATTAGTGCTTCAAATCGCGTTACTAAGTCGTTTTCCTAAAGACAATATTTGTACCCACCAAAAGGTGTGCAGGGGGTTACAACAAATTTGCTTCCAGGATATAATGAAGCTTGATCTAAAGATCTAGTATATCAGCGTCTGCACTAACGACAATAGATCAGAACACTCTTGATATAATCAAGAAATCAAGACACTAATAATCAAATATGCAGAACTTCATTATCAATAAGAAAAACAGAAATTTGCTTAAAAAACTCTTGATCGAAAATTCAAAATCAAGAGGGAGAGAGAATTGCAAGAATGCTTTTCAAGATTTTAGATGGAATGAAATGGTTGATTTCGTAGCCTATTTATAGGCCTTGATGGATCTGATCGAATAGTCATGTCCCTTGATCGTATCCAATCAGATCTGATCGTTGGATCGATGATCTATGGTGCAGATCATTCTAACACCGAATAGATGTCTTGACTAATCACACCTGATCACGATCGGGTGCCATCTCATTCGTACGATCGCGCGCATCTCCAATCAACGGCTATGATCAACCCGCTCCAGATCGGACACAACCGTTTGATTAGTTGGTTGACTCATCGCCAATGAACGACACGTCACTGCCACGTGGAGCTGACTGTATTCTATGTCACCCATGCCACGTCGGATACACGTCATCGCTTCAACTTGTCTGATACAAATAAGAAAGCGCATCCATGCGTTCGTGCTAAGTGCAAAGTGCGCCATCAAACACCACATAGCCCATGCGCGTGCGTGTGCGGATGGTGCGAAGCACATCCTTGCGGTGTGGTGCATGCACACTAGCTTTCATCCCATAATTCCATATTCAAAAAAATATTTCATGTAGTGCTTTATTAAGTGCTCCATGTTTTGCTCTCTTTCCCATGTGGGATAAAGTCCCAAGTTTATTTCATGCTTTCCAAAGAAAACATGGAAGGTTTTTTAAAACAGCCAAAAATTAAACTATACATTTTGAAAACCATTTTGAAAATTCCCCAACACCAAATACACTCAACACCTCTCTCTCCCTCCTCTTTGGGACTTTGCTGTGCTCCTCCACCAGCTAAACACCACCTACCATTAACTCTCCGCTAGTCGCTTCCAAGTCTCTGACTTGAACCATCAGCTCAAGTCCACTAATTTACTAGTAGAATCACTCCTAATCGAGCTTACCCGCCTCCAACAACCTATAGCAACCAACGAAACCATTGAGTCGTCGAAGTTTAACTACGACGATGTGGGTATAGGCTTGTCCGATGAAGCAAAGCTTGTCATCAATCCCCACAAGCTCCCGCTCGGATACTTGCCCAGGATGGGCTCAGATGGCTCTACCCTCCAGTTGGAGGAGGTTGTTTAAAGTATCAAGAAGAGTTAATGCAGGACATGACGTATTGTTAGCAGATATTTTAATATTTTAATGTGTTATAGATTATATTGTTTGCTTGGGTTCCAAGCAACTTGTTCTCCAAACTACGTTTCTTTGCCTCAAAGAAAAGTTTCTTTCCCTCCAAGTTTTCTTTTCTTTTTCTCCAAGTAAACCCTTTTTCTTGTCCACCAAGTTTCCTCTCCTATAAATTGAGCTAATCTCTTATCTTAAAAAGAAGAAAAAGAAGTGTTTGTTATTTTATTATTTTTGTGAGATTATCAGGCAAAGAAAAAAGGATGTATATGGTGAAGTTTTGGGTTCAACCAATTGTGTAGTATTGGTAAACCATACGACTTAGTCGAGCTGTTGTATCCTGGGAAGGACAAGTCAATATTTTTTTTGCTGCACCAGTGTAAGACTTTGCTTAACCGCAGAGGGCTTGAATCTCCTTAAAGAGAATGAATTTCACGCGCCTCAGCCTTTTCAATAGTTATTGCAATTTTTATTATTTGTATTTTATGGTGTTTTATTTGTAATTATCACCAACAATTTTAAGGAGATTCAAACAGTAAAATTCATGGAGCTAGTATTGGAGGAGCCCAACCAGAATATCGGCGATCTCAACAAGCCCTTCCGGTTCAAGAGAGCCCATTTCAAGAAATGGAAAGGCAATGTGCTTTTCTACCTCAGTTTCCTCAAGGTGGCTTATATCCTGACTGAGAAAAATCCGAACAAAGTCCCCACTGAGGAGATGATCGACAAGGAGTATGTTGCTCATCTTGAAAAAATCGAGAAATACAACACATATGAGTATAAATGTCGGTATTATCTTTTGAATTGTCTTTCGGATCAATTTTATGATTATTATGTTACTACTTACACCACTGCCAAGAAAATTTGGAAAGCCTTGTAGAATAAATATGACACTGAAGAGTCAGGGGCTAAAAAAATATGCTGCAAGCCATTTTTTCCGTTATCAGATAATAAATGAAAAATCAATGGTGGAGCAAATTCAAGATTTTCAAATGCTAGTAGCTGAAGTTAGATCCGAAGGCATCAAACTTGGAGACAATCTTGTTGTGTCAGGTATTATTGACAAACTACCATCATCTTGGAGGGAGTTTCAGAAGTCAATGCGTCACAAGCAAAAAGTGACGTCCTTGAAGACTCTAATCGCGCGGATTCTGGTGGAAGAGGAAGCACGAGGATAAGATGCGCTTATGACACAAGAGCATTCTATTATAAAGATAAATTTAACTTTTGAAAATACTTTACCTAAAGGTCGATTTCATAAAAATAGTCACTTGAAGCCAGTTAAGAAAATCTAAAGAAATACTAGAAGGCCACAAAATAAAAATTACCCGAGGCAAAAGAAATGTAACCAAGAACCCTCGTCACAAGATTTGACAAATGTGACATATTTTGTGTGTGGCAAAAGTGGGCATATTGCTCGAACTTGCAAATTTTGAAAATAATAGTCTCGACCACAGGCTAATGTTAACGAGGAACCATTTGTGGCTATGATTACAGATATTTTATGGTTCAATCTATGGAAGGGTGGTGAGCAAACTTTGGTGCCAATAGGCATGTCTGCTATGATACAGATTGGTTCAAAGATTGTACTCCTTTTAATGAGGAAATGACTTTTATGCTTGGTGACTCCAGTCTAACCAAGGTGCTTGGGTGTGGGAATGTTGAGCTGAAATTTACCTCTGGACGTGTACTTGTTTTAAAAAATGTGTTGTACACACCGTCCATGAGGAAAAATTTGATGTCGAGTTATTTGCTCAACAAAACTGGTTTCAATAGACTATTGAATCTAATCAATATATAATCACTAAAAAAGGCATATTTGTGGAAAAAAGATATGTATGTGATCAATGGCGGAACCAAGAAATCAAATCAAAGGGGACACTTATTAATTATAACATTAAAAAATTTTACGAAAATATTTCATATAAATTTTTACAACTGACTTCAAGAAAGATATATATATATATATATATTATTTATAACTAGTATATCATGGACAATATAAAAAAAAAGAGTCATGGATATAAGTTTTAAAATAAATTATATAATGATAAAATAATTTTTTATATAAAATTTCAGTAAAAATTCAATATAATAGTAATACCACGTCATCATTGACATGTGATATCACTAATCAATAGTAAAGAAACACATAGAGGATGAAACCCATGTGTTAAATATAACTAACAATTCAATAAATTTCATATATTCATTGAGATTAATAATATTTGCATGTCAATAATGATAGACATCACCATTGTATTGAAATTTTCATAGATAATAATATGACTTATCGTAATATCTTTATTTTTAATAAAAAACAACCACTGTTATTCTCATAATTTAAAAAATGTCATTGACATTTTACTCTAAACAATATTTTATAATTTTTTTATTTAAAATATTTTCTTATGTTTAAAAAAAAAAAAAAAAAATTCCAAAACCCAAGGGGGTCACATTACCCCTTTGGACCCTCTATGCCTCCGCCACTATATGTGATGGAATGTTTAAATTAAATGTTGAGAATAAGAAAGCATATTTTTGTTTACATGTTGTCTTCTATAAATTTTTGGCATGCTCGTCTGTGTCATTTTAATAGCCGATATGTGGGAGTTATGAGTAGTTTAGGATTAATTTCCAAACTAACAAATAATTTTGAGAAATGTGAAGTTTGCAGTCAAGCAAAAATAACTAAAATGCCTCATAAAAGTATGGTGAGAAGTATTGAATTACTAAAATTAATTCACACTGATTTATGTGAATTTGAAGGAATTTTAACACGTGGTGGAAATAGATATTTTATCACTTTTATTAATGATTTTTCAAAATACACTTATGTATACTTGTTGAAAAATAAAAGTGATGTTTTTGAAAAATTTAAAGAATTCATTCTTGAAGTTGAAAATCAATTCGATAGAAAAATTAAATGATATAGAAGTGATAGAAGCCGGGAGTATGAATCTTTTGAATTCAACTCATTTGCTCAGTCTTTGGGAATAATCCATGAAACTACTCCACCATATTCACCTGCATCTAATGGTGTAGCAGAAAGGAAAAATAGAATTTTAATTGCATGTTATATTATGAATAGAGTGCCACATAAAAAAATAAAAGTTACACATTTTGAGTTATGGAAAAGAAATAAGCCAAATTTGAGATATTTGAGAGTTTGGGGTTGTCTAGCTTTTGTTAGACTTATGGAACCTAAAAGACTTAAATTAGGTGTGAAAGCTGCCACTTGTGCTTTTCTTGGATATGCAACAAATAGGCCTATAGATTTTTTGATATTGAAAACAAAATAATTTTTAATTAGGTGATTAATTTTTCATGAAGAAAAATTTCCTTTTAAATCTAAAAGTGGTGGGGGTCAAAATTATCAAGAAAATATTTTATCTGAAATTGGTTCCTTTACTCCTCTTTTACAAAACCAAGACACTGTAGTTTTTGAACTTAAAAGGAGTAAAAGAGTCAGATTAGAAAAAGATTTTGGCTCTGATTATCATGTTTTTAATGTGGAGGAAACTCCATTAACTTTACGAGAAACTTTGGCATCTTCTGACTCTGTTTTTTTGAACGAGACTGTAAATAATGAGATTGAATTATTATTATCTAATAAAACTTGGGTATTAGTAGATTTACCATCAGGATGTAAAACTATTGGCTGTAAATGGGTTTTGAGAAAAAAATTTAAACCGGGTGGAACTATTTATAAATATAAAGTAAGGTTTGTTGCAAAAGGTTTTAAACAACAAGTAGATCTTGACTTCTTTTTATACATTTTCTCCGGTCACTAGAATTACGTCCATTAGATTATTAATTGCAGTGGCTGCAATTCATGATCTAAAAATTCATCAAATGGATATTAAAACAGTCTTTTTAAATAGAGACCTAGATAAAGAAATCTATATGGATCAACCTAAGAGTTTTGTGGAACCCGGTCAAGAAAGCAAAGTGTGCAAGCTAGTTAAATCCATATATGGCTTAAAACAGGCCCCTAAACAGTGGCATGAGAACTTTGATTCCTGCATGATTGAGAATGGTTATAAAACTAATGAATGTGATAAATGCATCTACTATAAATCTGAAGAAAATTCACATGTCATTATTAGCCTCTATGTAGATGATAAACTTATATTTGGCTCTAATTTGCATATCATCGTAGAAACTAAAAATATGCTTAGTAGCTATTTTAATATGAAAGATCTTGGTGAGGCTAATTATATTTTGGGAATGAAAATTACCAAAACTTGTGATGGTATATTTCTTGATCAGTCGCATTATACTGAGAAAATTTTGAGAAAATATAATTTTTATAAGTGCAAGTATGTTGTTACTTCTTTTGATCCTCATGTGTGTTTATTTCCTGTTGAAAATGATGAGGATTATGCTAGTATGATTAGTAACTTGCGTTATGCGACCGACTGTACAAGACTTGACATTGCTTATGTAGTTGGAGTACTTAGCAAGTTTACTAGCAAGCCTGGCAGTGATCAATGGCTAGCCATTGAGCGGATTATGAAATATTTATCTAGTGCCGTAAAATATGGCTTGTTTTGTAATAAGTATCCGGCAGTACAGTGATGCTGATTGGAATACCTTGTCAGGTGATTCATTATCAACCATTGGTTACTTATTTACATTGGGAGGTGGTGTTATAAGTTGGAAATCGACAAAAATAAACCATTATTACTAATTCAACAATGAAGGCTGAGCTTATTGCTTTAGCTAAAGCTAGTGAAGAAGCAAATTGGTTGAGAGATTTGTTAAATGAAATCTCTTGTTGGGAAAAACCAATTCCACTTACATTGATTCATTGTGATAGCACTGCAGCAATTGGTCGAGTTAATAACCGTTATTATAACGGTAAATCCAGACCTATCAAAAGAAAACACAGTATTGTCAGATCTTATATGAATAATTGCATCATAAATGTGGGTTATATTAAATCTGGTGATAATTTTGCACATCCATTAACTAAGGTCTTAGCAAGAGATAGAGTCTGGAATACATTGAGGGGGATGGGTTGAAGCCCATTGGATATAGTAGGAGCCATGTATGAGGATACTCAACCCAAGGACCAGAGATCCTGTAATTGGGTTCAATGAGAAGAACGATCATATGATGGCCGTGAGAAATGTACTAAATTAATTTTTATCCATCCCTATGATGTAAGTACATTTATCCTGTAACGTTGTAGAGGTTGAGTTATTAAAAATCTCTTAATGAATTTCTGTAGCTCTTATTGAGTGGGGTGTCATAGTTACAAGAGCACCCTTGACAGAATTCACCTATGTGTGTGGTAGTAGGGCCACTACCTATGAGATTTGGGCTAATTCTCAAACACACTCATGAATCCTGAGATCACACAAGGCGGTAATGTGCTGGCTATTAAAGCTTATGTGAACACCTAGAATATTATGTGTGTAGAATAATTATTTATTTCCCTTAAACAGTCATAGTTCAATGCTGAGCATACTATTGACTCTGGAGTAGATATTATTGTTTCACTAATGGAGATTTAATGTAGAGCACACCTACCATAATGCATAATATCTTTATTTGCCTAATAATCTCAATTTTTGTTACCTATAATATTAAAATAGATGGGGGAATGTTAGTAGATATTTTAATATTATAATGTGTTATAGATTATTGTTTACTTGAGCTCCAAGCAATTTGTTCTCCAAGCTACCTTCTTTTGCCTCTAAGAAAAGTTTATTTCCCTCCAAGTTTTCTTTTCTTTTCGGGCAAGTAAACCCTTTTTCTTGCTCACCAAGTTTCCTCTCCTATAAATTGAGCTAACCTCTTATCTTTAAAAAGAAGAAGAAGAAGTGTTTGTTATTTTATTATTTTTGTGAGATTATCAGGCCAAGAAAAAAGGGTGTATGTGATGAAACTTTGGGTTCAACTAATTGTGCAATATTAGTGAACCATACGACTTAGTCGGGTTTTTGTATCTTGGGAGGACAAGTCAAGGTTTTTTCTGCTGCACTGATGTGAGGCTTTGCCTAACTGTAGAGGGCTTGAATCTCCTTAAAGAGAGCAAATTTTTTGTGCCTCAGCTCTTTCAATAATTATTGTAATTTTTATTATTTCTATTTTCTGGTATTTTATTTGTAATTATCACCAACACATATGATGTTAGAGGAGAGTGCCCGGTTGATGATGTGTTCGCACAGAGGCTCATGCTCAAGGGGTGTGAGCCGGTCCCTAGGTGGCGGTGCCATCTGAAGATGCCAGCTCGTCATGTTGAGCCGACATCGTTGTCAAAGAGCCTCTGGACGACCCCTCCACACACGAGCATCATTTGGGATTCCTACACTTGTAAAAACTACAAGTGCCTTTTGATAGAAGAAATGTACCGGGATATTATGATTGCAAGGACTGTTTTGACTTACAGGGGAGAGAAAAACCCGGTGGCTCTTCGACAAAGGCCTAGATTATGGGATTGAACAAGTGCTTGGTTTGAAACGTCGTGGCACAATCCGTATTGGGCTTGACATAGGCAATGGGACAGGCACGTTCGCGGCTAGGATGAAAAAAGGAATGTAACCATCATCACAACCTCCATAAACTTGGATGGTCCATTCACCAGCTTCATTGCATCGCGCGGCTTGATTTCAATGCATCTGAGTGTTTCTCAGAGGCTTCCATTCTTCGAGAACACGCTTGACATAGTCCATTCGATGCATGTACTGAGCAATTGGATCCCAGACACCATGCTTGAATTCACATTGTATGACATATACAGGGTGTTGAGGCCAGGGGGCCTCTTCTGGCTTGACCATTTCTTCTGCTTGGGGCAGCAGCTGAACGCAACATATGTTCTGATGTTGAATCGTGTCGGATTCAAGAAGCTCAGGTGGAATGCCGGTATGAAGCTTGATCGCGGGATCGATAAGAATGAGTGGTACTTCTCAGCCCTTTTGGAGAAACCAATGACTTGATAATTCAGATGAAATTTACGTTGCGTTTTGCATGATGAATACTCAACCAGTATGTATGATAACAACAATTCTAGCAGTATCAAAAATTTTGCACACTAATTTACTCCCCCTTCTTCTCACATGTCATGTGAGTCCCACACCCTACGTGAGAGGGAGAGTAAATTATTCTGTAAAATTTTAGGTACCTCTAACATTGTTCTTATGATAATGATGCTTGAAGAACTCAGAAATAACACAAATGCAGGACACTTGGACGCTTTATCTTGTTTGGTTTTCCTTCCTTTGATGCAAATAAAAGTGCACAAAGTTTTTGAAAATATTAAAGCACGAGAGAGAGAGAGAGAGAGAAGGAAACAATACAATAACTTCACCTTACCATGCTTCCAGACAATCTTCTGGTTCGCTCCATTACAATGATTTGGTGCAAACGAAAATGTAAGAACACCTGAGTAAATTGAAAAAACAAAAATAAGCGGCCACGATTAATGCCCAAGAATTCAGAGGGAGTCAAATCATGTTAGAAACCAAATCCATGAGACAAAGCAAATCAATTTTCCTCACAGGAACTAAATAACAAACATACCAAAGAAACTTGCAACGTAGGGGAGAATCTGAGGCTCTGCTGAATCTAGCAGCATTGGCATAGCGAGCTCTTGTTTTAAATTTTACACAAGATTTTCATTAGAAACAGGAAATCATAATATTAGTTTTTCAATGATGCAGAATATCTGGGGCCATTTGCTTGGAACAGAAAGCACTACCTTATTTAAAAATAAAAATCACAAAGATCTTATTAATGCACAATTTGTACACAAGTACCCTGATTTTGTGTCATTTTCTTACACACTTCTTGTACCATAATCACAAGGTAAGAATGTTCCAAAAAGAGAGAGGAAGAGCTAAGAATTTGTATCAATTCATAGTTTGGATCTTTACCACACAGCACAAAAAATATCACAAGGCTGAACGTAAATTAATAACCTCACTGGGGCTCTAACTTCGAAGGAGGAAAGGCCCCGCTATAACTAAAGAGACTCTCGTCGCCGTAAGGATGGTTGTGTTCCCTACTTGCCCCTTCATAATTTGCTGAAGAGGTTGCTGAGTCAGCATTGGGGTTCAGACCAGCAATTTGCATAATGGTCTCAATCTCTTTTACCACCTCACCATTGTAGGCCTTTTAACTCCTTCGTCTTCAACACAACTCAATGCCAGATCCACAAACTTCTCTAAACCTTTCAGCGTGTGCCCAAAATGGCTCGGTCAAGAATCTCGTGAAGATTATATAGAACTTTTTCCTTATCCATTTGCGTCCTCACCTCTCTTACAATGTATTTGCCTTTCTCGATTGGCTGTCTTGCAGTTATCAGCTCTAGCAGTAGCACTCCAAAGCTGTAAACGTCGCTCTTCTCAGTCAACTGCTGGGACATGTAATATTCAGGATCCAAATAGCCCTAACACCAATAACAAAATCTCAATTTTAGTCAAAAATCCCAAGCAATATCATCGATATGATGCCTAATTCGTATAAAATGTTTATGGTTAGAAATTTCAATATTGCAGTTTAAAAAAATATTTAAAAAATTAAAATAAAAATATGAGAAGTGCGTAAATTATTAAATTCTATAATATTTTAAAAAACTATAGATTGTTTAGTTATCTTCTGCTTGAAACACAATAGAGGGGTTTCATTAATAGGTTTTGGTTATGTGCTTACTAGATTGAGCTCTAACCATGACAACTTGAGAACTGTTTCACAATAATTTTCTGACGCTGTGTTTGGTTGGGGATTTAGGAAAAGGTATGTGAAACTAGGTGAAATATAAGTATGTTTTATTCACATTTCGCCTACTTTTTCCATTTTCCTTTCCAAATGCCTCCTCAAATCCCCCAACCAAACACAGCATGACAGTTGATAACTTCTAAAATAGATGGATGTTACACCGACTCAGATGAATGTGTGTAAAGTGTCAAATTCATCTTATTCTCATGTTCATGTCCAAAGACATTAGGACACGACTAGATTTCATATTTTTTTAAAAATACCTATATATTTTTAGGGTAAAAAGGTATTTACAAACTATATAGTTATAAAGTAAAAAGGCATACTTGACAGGTGCATGTTCAACCAAGCATGTTGAATACATCCGACACACTGACTCAAGTGTTGAGAATCCAACACAAGTGCTTCACGTTACAAACTTAGAAGAGTCAACGTAAGCTTTCCCAATCTTTGTCTAACTCCAAATTCATAAATTACTGTTCTCTCAAAAACAGGGTTTAGAGGAAAAAATACTGACCATTGTCCCCTTGACTTGAGTGCTAACATGACCCTTTCCTGTGTCACCCATAGGCTTGGAGAGGCCAAAATCAGCAACTTTAGCATTCAAGCGTTCATCCAGTAAGATATTGTTTGATTTGATGTCTCTATGTATGATTGGAGGGTCAGCAAGCTCATGGAGATAATGCAAACCCCTTGCTGCTCCAATGGCCATTCGAAGCCTCCTCATCCAATCCAACCTGATTCCTGACTTCCCTACACATAATATGTATTTGGTTATTATTATTCCATTGGATGCACACTTTCCCCCAAGAACATGAACCATTCAAGTTTATTATATGTTTCCCTTCTCTTTGCCTAGAGAAGATATGTGAACCATTCAAGTTTCTACCGAGGTTTAAGAAAGATGAGTCTAGAGAAGCATTTTTATTTCGATTTTCAAATATAGTGAATCCTGTAGTCTACTCTATCTTAATTTTCTTTATTGTTTCTTCAGATACAATCAACTCATCCAAGTATTCACTCGTAGAAATGATGAACATGAATAATTGAGCGCCTAAGCATGGTTGTTAAAATCGCGATCCGGATCGTAGGATCGTACGATCCTACTTTGCCAAAACGATCCAGATCGTTGTAGGATCGATGTTACAATAGGATCGCAAGTAGGATCGTGTAGGATCGCATGGGATCGTGTAGGATCATATGGGATCATATAGGATCATAGCTAGGATCGCAAGTAGGATCATAGATTTTATGATTTTTCACCTTATTTTTAATATGTATCATTTTAATTTTAATTTTTATCTTTTTTTTTTAATAGAAAGTAGGATCTTACGATCCTCGATCCGATCCTACGATCCGATCCACCAGACCCTCCCACCGATCCTACTTAGGATCCTGATTTTAACAACCTTGCGCCTAAGCACGAATAGAATCAGTACACATGTTGGTGGAAATGGTTAGGAATGAGTGTTAAGTACCTGAAAGACTCTCCATCAGTGTACCATTTGGAACATACTCATACACCAACATTTGTTCTCCTTGGTCGAAACAGAAACCCAGAAGGCTGACAACATTCTTATGATGTACCCTCGATAGAAGCTCAATCTCAGTTTTGAATTCTACACCACCCTGCATCGATCCTTGTTGAGCTCTTTTGATGGCAATCAGTTGCCCAGTGGGAAGAGTTCCTCTATATACCTATATATAAATAAAATGAAAAGTTGAGAATGTGACAGTTATACAGCACTGAGGAAATACTTCTCAAAATATTTTTGAGGGATGAGAAATGTGTTACAGCCTTGCAGGGAAATTTTTTAAATGAAGGAATGATAATAAAACTAGGGACTTGCCTAAAAATACAAAAAAAAAAAAAAATGAAGAACTAGACACTTTTCACCAATTTGAAAATGCTTTTCCAATGAATTTAAAACTTCTTTCAACTTTTTCACACATTTCCAAAGCATTTTTTACACAAATCCCAACACTAAACAATGCCCTAGGGACACTTGTTAACATTTGCCATTAAAAACTAATGCAACATATATTGGAAACAAAAAAAAAAAAAAAAAGACATTAATTTATCAATGCCAAACTATCATCTACTTGATTTAACATGGTCAAAAACTCGGTTGTAACTATAGCAACTGGTAATTTATGACATATCTATGTCATTCCAAAGACAAGAAAAAATTAACAATATTTTTCTCCACCAAATAAGAATATAAAGTTGACCTTCCCATATCCACCAGATCCAATATTGTTGGCTTCTGAAAAATTGTTGTGTATTGCTTAAGCTTTCAAATGAGAAAAACCTAGCTCCTTTTAACTGAGGAACACCACCACTGCTGTTACTTGGGCCCCAAGAAGCTGCATCGGTGTGACATTAAAGCAGTAAATTAAACCCAAGAATAAGAGAAATTGAAGGAAATAAATTGTTAAGATTAACTCCTAATTTACCAAAAAGGATTGTTCACTTTATCAGCTCTTTCCGCTTTTCTCTTTTGACGAAAAGCATAAATTCCAACAAGGAGAGACAATATCACAAGGACAGAACCACCAACTGCCGCTCGAAATTATGCCAGTATTTGTTGACTTCTTAGTTCCTGCAGAATCTTTTGGGAGAGAGAGAGAGAGAGGAATGAGACACAATAGAATCCCTAACATATTCTCACATTTATGTAAATACTTCATTACCTGCAAAAGAACTATATGGGTCACCAATGAAGAAAAAGGGTCCAAACATTTTGGGAGGCTTGAAAGTTTGATTGCTCAAGACAAATGCAATCCCAAAACTCCTGTTCGATTGAAACGATCTTGGCCAGATGGAAAAACTTCCAGGCTTAGCACAAAGTAATCATCTGAATTTTTAGACGGATTACTCAGAGAAACTGAATCCACAGGCAGTTTATAGGACTGAAAAGAATTCATCAGAGAATTCTGGAGAATGGTGTAAATACTTCCGTTTCCGAGGCTTGAGAATGAAGGAGCCCTGAAGAATAGGGTGCCCTTGTATGGATATTCACATCTACAGTTGGGGCTGGAAATTTGGTCTGACCTACAGGTTGTTGTTGGATACAAT
This sequence comes from Camellia japonica, assembly GCA_030407325.1. Classification (NCBI taxonomy): domain Eukaryota; kingdom Viridiplantae; phylum Streptophyta; class Magnoliopsida; order Ericales; family Theaceae; genus Camellia; species Camellia japonica. Next base: position 128,802,841 of record JAPPVO010000029.1, on the reverse strand, counting down.
TTTTTGGTGTTGAATATGAGGAATTAGATTGTTGAATGACACAATATGTTTCTGTCCCCCTGTTCCCCCACAAACTGGATTCCCTACAAGTCTGCAGAAAAATAAATATAAATGTGTCCAATGAGTTTAAAAATGATAGAGCAAACATCAGTAAATAAATTACATGTCCGGGATTATAACTTCCAAAAAAGAACTAAGAGGTGTTTGGAATGCAGCTAAAAAAGCTGCTTTTTTGCCTAAAAAAACCAAAAAAGTCAAAAAGCCTGTTTGTCATCAAGTAAAAAAGCCAAAAAGCAACTCAAGTTTCCACACCACACAAAAAAAACTTTTTTAGCAACTTCGCACCACATTACCTTTTTTTAGCTTCTAAAAAAGCCAAAAAACTAACAAAAAAGCCAATACCAGACAACCTCTACAAGTTAAGTCTTTAACATCATCTTACATAGAAAACGTTGTTGAAAAATCAAATAATATAGCTTACTGCTCACATTAAATCAATACTGAATCCCGCTCTCTGTGTAAAGCCAACTATGGAATTGTTCTGCAGATCTATAAGTTGCAGTTCGTTGCTATAGCTGGAGCCAACATCCAAAGTGCCATCAAGCTGATTGTAGCTCAATACACTGCCACCACATACCAAAGCAAATTGTTTTTTATTATAATATTCACGATACAAGTTATGTAAGCAGAGTCAATTATGTCAAGCCGAAGGTTACATCTTACCTTGGATTCTAGAGCGTTACATAAAATGCAGAACTATATGATATTAAACTCATACTTACACAGTCTGTAACTGAGGAAGGCTGAAGAGAGCAACTGGAATTAGACCTTGAAGTCTTGTGTTTTCCATCACTCTACAAGTACGAAGTTAAAGTAAATGTGTATAGTCAATCTCAATGCTTCGAAACTTTTACTTGTAGTTCAACAGCAATAAATAGTTTGGTTTGGTCCAAAAAACGAATTCTTATGATGCCACTGCATCAAAACTGGAACTTTCTTATGGAAAAAAGAGAATTCTCGCCTAGCCCCATAAAGCTTCCATGGTAACTTGAGTTAATTGTTCATTCTATCCTCACAGACCTAGCAAGTTCAACTTTTGCATTCGGATAAACAAACATTTTCGACTTTCTTGCCCTCAATTGCACTGTTGTTGGTCAGCTCTCATTTTTGTGCTTAAGAAGCTCCCTTAGAAGATAGTAGGTATTGAAAATGATGTTAACGGGTTTCTGTACTAGAAATTGAAATTCTTTTTTGCTTTGGGGAAATCAGAAATCACCAAAGACAAAGAAGGAAACTTAGGGTTGAAACATGCAAAATTAGTCAAATTTGTCTAAACTATATACTAATGCCAAGACAAAATCCAATGATGCATTTTCAACTTACTCAATTTATCTGCTTGTGGATCTAAATTCAAAACCACAACAAGAAGAATAAAGGATTGACAAAGAATAACATGGGTTATGTTTACCATAGTTGGGTACATTGATGAAATAACAAAGGATGGAAATACAATATCAAAAGTTGAAATAAGAGGTGGGAAATTAAGAAGATGTTATGCAACTTGGAGTAAGAAGTGGAAAGGCTCCTCATGTTCTGCGTTCAGCACAGGTGAAAGGATAAGTTCTGTAAGATCATAAGGCTAGCCATGAATTATGATATCTAATGATAAGCTATTAGAAGAACATTTCTGTACTTTGATGAGCTGAAATAGATATGCTTCGATGAATGACTGGCAGATTTTAAAAGATAGGTTTTGAAACAAATTAAAACCCCAAATTGAGAACAATATGTGTGATGGCTCAGTTATCCGCAACAAAGACCAAGAAAATACCATAAAGGAATGAAATATTTCAGAATGAAAAAAAAAACAAGCAAAGTCAAGGAGAAGGCCAAAAAAAAAGATACTGGTTGTTAGAAGAGGTATGAACATTATGATACCAAAACAAAAAACAAAAAACAAAAAGGCAAGGCCCCAGATTGAACTAAATGGTGGAAATGGACTCTTGTAGCACACCTTAAACAATTTGGAGAATTCTTGTTGACTTAATTTGTGTGTTTGTGTGTGAGTGCAAGTATCCCCATGAATTGAGAGAGAGAGAGAGAGAGAGAGAGAGAGAGAGAGAGAGAGACATACAACGTTGTCAAAGACTGTAAGGCTGAAAGCCATGGAGGAAAATTTGATACATCAAAAGTATTATTGCTCAAATCCCTGCAAGCAACATTTTGATCAAAGAATGAAATTGGAAAGTATCACATATTGTATAAAATTATAAAAACCAAGTTGATAGCAAGAAAAATGCAATTGCTTTGGAAGGAAAAACAAAGAATTAACACACCATGATAAGTAATTTGCCTGAGTTAGCAAGATGGTTGTTACTTACATGTAGTTGAGAAAATTCATGCCTGTAAGATTGGGCAAGGGGCCAGTCAGTTGATTGTTAGACAAGTACCTGGAAGTGAAAAATTAAAAGCCTCTCATCATAAAGCTGATTTCATGGAAACAAGCTTAAATTGACTAGGTGTTTTTTTTCTTCTTTGGTCTGCTTACAGGTCACTGATATGCGTAAGATTGGTGATATTTGGCGGGACAGGTCCACTTAATGAGTTCCTATCAAGGCGTCTGTAGCCAACACAAAATACTCAATTCAAAAACTTCAATGAAAATTCACAGCTAACAAGTAGTTGTAACGATTTTTTTAGTTGAAAATGTGATAGAGATACTCACAGCACCTCCAAGGTCTGGACTAGTCCAAGCGTTGAAGGGATGCTTCCACTTAGCTGGTTGCTATCAAAAAGCCTGCTCATATAAATTCACATGAAGATGTCGAAACTAATATCCAGCCTAAGAGTATTTGTATGAGACTGGGACATCTAGAAAGTAAGCCCAACACTGTTACCAGAAAACGTTAAGCAAATTACATATTGATACATACATTCTGAAACATGGTACACTTACGTTCCAAAACAGTAAATTTTGAGATCCGAACTGATCCCAAAAGTTGTTTCCAATATATTTCTTTAAATGTTACCTTAGGAGAAAAAAAATCAAATATAATAAACTAAAATCTAAAGTGAGTTGAGTTTTGAAAAGACAAAAATATCAAAATGGCTCATAATAATCATAGAAATGTTTTGCTACGTAAAGAAAATTACTCTAGAAGTACCCTAAATTCTCAAGTATAATATATACAAGTCTACCCCTATTGTAACACAATTTATAGCATGTGGCATATCATGTTCCCATTCCCGTTACGTGTACTAGAACGATCCACGTTCTAGGTAACATAGGACCAACATTTCTTATTATATATATATATAAAGATCCTACAAGATGAGAACATACATGCACCTCTCTCTATATATATATATTTTGGAACGGAAAAAAAAAAATCAGACTAACATTTCAAGCTCAGCATGCTGAAGGCACATCAAGCAGCAATTGTCGGAGGTCTACGACATATCAGGAGATGCATTTCAACAAAACAAGGTCTCAACAGTTCCAAGGAAAAATTGAGAGGGAAAAATCATATATACACAAACACATCCATATATATAGAGGCCCCGTTTGATATCACTTATAAGTTTGCTTTTATGATTATAGCTTTTTAGATTATGAACTTAAAAAGAATTAAGATAAGTTGTAAATCTATTTGGTGCAGTTTTTAATACTTTGTGAAAAAAGTTGAATTTGTTTGGTTAAATAAGCTGTCACATAGCTTTTTTGTTGTGCAAATATCCAGAATGCCCTCAAAAGTTGTAATGAAGACAAAATAGATGGGCTCTTTAGTTCATACGTAATTACAATTTCAAATAAGCTAAAGCTCACTTTTTTTGGCCAAATAAGCTGAAAAGGTCAAATAAGTTATAATTACTATTGCAAACAAACACCTTTAGTCACTTTTTTTTAAGCAAATAAGTTAACTAAGTTGACTTATAAGTACTACCAAGCGAGCCTATATTATTCTCTTAACATAAGTTGTTCCTCTTTTCCCCTATGAAAGGTTGCTGCTTTCTCTTGTCTGTGTACATGCATGACCATGTCCAACATTTAATCTAGTCTTATCATATAATACATACGACTGACTATTAAAATAAATAGGTAGTTTTGGTACTTACACATGTATCAGAGTCATCTTTGAATTGAAGAGTTGAGATGGAATTTTACCAGAGAGCTGATTCTTTCCAAAATGACTGTACATAATAGGAAGAACCTAAGGTCCTTAGTATATGGAAATAAACATCAAATAGAGAGGACTGGTTACACACACATAGAGAGATTAGACATACAAGTGTTTCGTATTAACCAGCATATCCAGTCCAGGTGTGGTCCCAATAGAGACAGGGATAGTTCCAGAAAGCTTATTGTCAGCCAGATCCAGCCAATAAAGATTTGATAGATTACCAATTGAAGGCGGTATTGGTCCAATGAAGCTGTTAGAATTAAGAGACCTGCAGAAAAAAGAATTGAAAGCATTGAAAAGGGCACCCAAGATATGGAACTAGCAACTGCATAATACATAGCAAGTAAAGCATATGTGCAATTCAGCTGAAATTTTCTGTAATGGAAATGTGTAAAAGCTTAGATGATTCAAAGAATGAAGCATCTGGTTGAAATATAAAGGGTCAAACAGGATCTCGAAATCAAATTTTATCTTTTTAGAAGCATGAAGCAGACATGTTTCTGAAATAGGTTCACCACAGGAGGTCAAGAGTGTGGGAGATCAATTGTTCTTGAAAGGGACAACAAATAGGAATTTAAAGGAAGCCTAAATAATACATAGGCAATGAAAGGAATTTAACATTTTGTAGTCAATGAAAAACTTATGATCAAATTACTCAGAGAACAGCAATTATTATGTCAAAAGTATGTGGAAGGTTGTAGTTGATGTCCTCTCTATTTTTCTGGTCATGTCAATAACTTCAGAGGATGAGGCAATTTTGATAACTTGAACCTGTAAAGAGTTAGTTTAAGGTTGTGTCATTCCATCATTCCTTCACATCAGAGTCATGTCACAAGGGAATATGAGGAGCACACAGCTATGAGGGAATATGACTCCAATATGAAAGCCGCTAATACATTGAAACCATGCTGTCACAGTGCTTCCTTACACTTTCATAGAAGTCTTTCACGTTCTAATCAGAACAAAAATAAAAATAAAAAATACAAATCCTTACAGTATGCGCAGCTGCTGCAGAGATCCTATTGTGTCTGGAATGAGACCACTGAAACCGCAACCAACCAGGATTCTGAAATGCAAGTAGAAGCAATTGGTTTGTAGAGGTTATATGTAACTTACAAATGCCTATGTTACTTATAAGCCAATACCCTACAACAACAATTTCTCCAAATTTTCTTACAGGTTTGTTAACTTCTGCAAATTTCCAATTGCTGTAGGAAGAGGTCCTGTCAAACCCTTATTGTATGAGAGATCCCTATATGCAAAAGCTGATAATCAGACATTACTTTTAACAATTCTTTTGAAGTAGTAACAGACAAAAGCCAGAGAAGCACAGTTGCCAACTTGCCAGAGTGAACAATGGTAACTGAATGATGCTTCATAAAGTTAGTTGGAACTTGATCTACTTATGAGAGAAGAGGGATGGAAAAAGTAAAAGACTTACAGAATCTGCAATTCTGACAGCTGCTGAATGTCTCCGGTCAACTGACCAGTCACACCCATGCTCGCTAATTGACTGGAATTAAAACTGACCGTTAATCTCTAGAAAAGCAAATTGAGTAACTTTCCATAAGCACTAAAAGGATAACACAATGGGGACTTACATAGATGTCACATGGGAATTGGTGCATTGAATTCCATCCCAGCTGCCACATGGATCTAACCCATCCCAACTGGGTGGTGTGTTCGTCCAGGCATTTTTGAGAGCCTTTAGAGCAACAGCTGCACAATAATAAGAATAATAAGTTTCTACTATTTGATACCACAACTCAAATCTCAAAACATAAACTCTCCAATCCTTTCTTAATTTGGGTTTGGGGGGCTTGACAACGAAGGATCAAAACTAAGAAGCATGACACCTCTAACAAGGTGTCATGTTTGCATTGGGCATGCGTCGGATATTGATACTCAATGGACACTTTCCTACACGTGTTTTATTGTGTTTTTATTTATTTTTAATTTTAGAACTGGACACACCTCGGAGAACACTCATGTCCATCACTTAGACGGGGTATGAAATACATTGTGAGTTTAAGAAAATAACTCAAGATCCAAATTAATCCCCCTCCTTGAGATTTTTAATTTTACAAATTATAAAACCCCAAAATTCTAATTTGTTTAGGAATAGAATTTTCTAAAATAAGTACTAGAACTTTTTGTTCACACTTTTTTGCAATATGTAGAAGGTGAAAAATAGCTTCTTACTATTCTGACATAGTAAAATCTAAATGTAATGTAATGTAAAATTGAAGAAATAGTTATTATCTCATGTATACCAAACCAAAATAAGCATGGTGTCCCAATCAAGCAGGGTTGGGTACATGAATATTTTGTTCCCAATCTGCTCTATGAAGGGCTATACGCTCAATAAAATTAAAAAAATTCATATCTTTTTTTTAATTACCACATCCCATGTCAGTTTAAGTCTTCACCTCCCCCTAACATTTCCAACTATTATTTCACGTACACAAAAAAATTTATATTTATTTATTGTGGTGTCCCTACAATTTAGTGATCTGTATTTTGAAAATTGTCATGTCAGAGTGTTGTACCATATTTTGTGTCCTTGGATGTGATTCTTAGGAGGAACTAGCTTTACCCCAAATTGCTTCCGAGTATTTAAGAAAACCAATGGACGGGACATGATAACCCAATGGCAGCCAGTAAGACAATAACAAAAGGAATAACCTCCCTAGAGGTCACCCTCTTCTTAGATTTCATTTGACTAACAAACCTAGTATTTTTTGGTTCAAAGTACTGCTTTAGTACTCTGTAACTCATACTTCCATTTCTGAATAATCAAGGCGATTTGCTATTCCAGATAGAGAACTCAAGAAATCAAACCTACAAAACTGTATGCGCTTTTGAATAACCCCAAAACTGTATGAAGGCTTAGAAATTTCTCCTAAACAAGATAAACATGGTAGCATATCTAAGATTTCCAGCTTTTGAATGAAATTAAAGCATAGTAGGTGTGCATCAGTGTATAGGTTTGTTCTGCAACCTTAGTTATAGAAATTATTCCCAGGAAAGTTATGTTTTCTGGAAAATGAAAATACTTAGGAATAGCTACTAAATCAAACTCTTAATCACAAATCTTTCATCATTTTGAAAACAAGAAAAGACAATATCCACAGGTGGAGATCAATCTCACAATTGGAAACAACATAAGATTCTTATGTTCATTTCCATTTCTTGTCCTTTTATGAGCAACGAAACATAGAGCCAATGAAAGGTGTGACGATAAAGAAACCAAAAGTGGTCTAGAGTATGCCATCTTAATATTAATGAACAAGTTATTTATATATTTATGGATGATGCATTAACTAATACGGAGGGGATGTTTTCTTGTTTGTATTTATCAAGACATGGAAAATCTAAAAACAGCTATCGGAGCTCTCTTACACACAATTCATCAAACACTTAAAAAATATCGAGAACAGAATTGAACTTACAATCCTGAGGATTTGTCTGATCCGCTGTTGCAATGAAAATTTGTATGGAAATAACCAGCAGATAGACAAGAATTCTTGAACCCATTATTCAAGAGAGAATTGTATATATTCTTGAACTAACTGAATTACAAAGAACCAGCCAATTCTTTCATACAGTTCTTCTTGTTCACAACTATAATTTTTCAGAAGCAAGTTTTTTCATGATATACCCATACACTCATTGACTTCATCCATAGACATTGGTGCAACACAATGATATGACTGGTCGCCAGCTCATCCTCAATATTGTCAACTAATAGCCCGAAAACACAACCAAAGGCTATACATATGGAAAATGCTATAGGCCATTTGATCATTTATTTGGTAGAAAATTTGATATCCTAACATTATCTTATACATATACATACATGATTTATATATTCTGATTAATTATAAATACCACCACTAGCACACAATCATCTAATTTCTATCATATAAACAGACAAATAAATAATAACAATATATATAAATAAATAAAAACCCAGATTGATGGGTTTTCACAAATTAATTATTGCGGGCACAAAAGTCAAGTCAACAATATGAATAAATTTTTTTAATAAAATATAAAGATTTATTAGTAATACGAAAACCCACTAGTCTTTTGATATTTGGGTGAGAAAGATTCAAGGGATTGTCCGCGAATCACCATGGACAAGTTAATTTTTTTATCAAATTAGTCACTGTATCCCTTTTTCTGATAAGTTATTTACAAGGAATTTTTTATTCTTTTTGGGTCATTTACATGAAAATGAATCATTCAAAACAAGTTAACAATTGAACGTTACAATAATAACAAAATGCTAAAGACTTGTTTGATTGGAGGGTTGTGTATATGTAATGTGAGTGCGAGTAGGTAGGTGAAGTGAATATGAGGTAGTTCCATACCTTAACTGAGAAGAGCTCAAGAACATTTCAGATGGTTCCTCCATTTGTCCTCTATTGCTCGGTCTCTGTCTCCAACAAGTTTTGTCTTCACTGTTTCATAGCTTTTCCCCATCGCCAATGCAAGCGCCAACGAGACGACGATACGCCCCAGAGATTTGAGGGGGAATTACATCGACACGATGGCTATGTTTGGCCAGTTACTAAATAAATTAAAAAAATGCTTAGCCATTTTAATCATTTTACTTTTTTAAATGATAAATATAATATTTAATAATTTTGAAAATATTTTTTTAATATTTATTTTGTCAAACTAGTTTCCAATTTTTCCAAAAAAAAAAAAAATGTGAAAAAAATTTTAGAGATTAAAACCAAACATGGCCAACCTCTAAGCCATATTTGTTTAGACGGACTGCATCATTTGCAAACAAACTATTTTAGTAATTATTTGACTTTTTATGAAAAAATATGTAGAAAAGTAAAGAGAATATGACAACTTGTAATGGCCTTTTAGTTTTTGGGCTAAAATGTTTAATATCCAAACTAGGGTTGTTCGCGGATCAGATTTGTGCGGTTTGTGGTTCGGTTTTGACCCGCCTACACCTTCCGAGGACTCAACGGGGTAGTGATGCTATTTGGGTGGTTGTAGACCGGTTGACTAAGTTGGCACACTTCATTCCTATGCGCGTGAGAGATTCGGTAGATCATCTTGCAGACTTGTATATTCGGGACATAGTGAGGTTACACGGAGTCCCAGTGACGATCGTCTCAGATAGAGATCCTCGTTTTACTGCAAGGTTGTGGTAGAGTTTGCAGAGTGCCTTGGGCACTAAGTTGACCTTTAGTACAGCTTACCATCCTCAGACTGACGGGCAGTCCGAGCGTACTATTCAGATCCTTGAAGATATGCTTCGGGGTTATGTCCTTGACTTTAGTGGGACGCGGGAGAGGCACTTGCCATTGGTGGAGTTTGCCTACAACAACAGTTTCCAGTCTAGCATCGGTATGGCACCGTTTGAGGCCTTGTATGGCCGACCGTGTAGCTCTCCAGTTTGTTGGGCTGAGGTGGGTGATGCACCTTTGTTGGGTCCAGAGTTGGTGAGGGAAACAACGGAGAAGATTGAGCTTATCCGTAGGAGGCTTGTTACAGCCCAGAGTCGTCAGAAGTCATATGCTGACCGTAGAGAAGACCTTTGGTATTTGAGATGGGTGATCATGTCTTTCTAAAGATATCACCTAGCGGGGATTGATGAGGTTTGGGAAGAGTGGGAAGTTGTCCCCTCGATTTATTGGCCCTTTTGAGATCCTTGAGAGGATTGGTGATGTTGCCTATCGTTTGGCTTTGCCGCCGTAGTTGTCCGGAGTTCATGACGTGTTTCATGTGAGTATACTTCGGAAGTATGAGCCGGATCCATCACATGTATTGGATTAGACCGACTTAGAGGTAGATGAGGATGCCTCGTATGAGGAGAGACCGGTTCGGGTCTTGGATACGCGGGGTCAAGTCCTGCGTGGCAAGACCATTCCTTTGGTAAAGGTTTTGTGGAAACATCACGGAGTGGAGGAGGCCACTTGGGAACGTGAGTTGGAAGTCCGAGAGAAATATCCGGACCTATTTGTGGATGTTTTGAACGTATGTTATATATGTATTGTTGTATTGTTGGACTTTAAGATCATTAAGTATGTCTTAAGTTGTAAAACATTGTAAATGTTTTGGTTTATGGAAAATTGTAGAACTGCCTTGATATGGGAGTTGATTGTAATATTGCATATGTTGCCATATTATAGAACTGGAGATGTATCATGAAAATTGTTTATGATATGAAATTGTGAACCATGTATGTTGAAAATGGTTGAGAAGGAAAGAAATGCATGATGAAATGTATTTGTTATGTCTCTTGACAAGAGATAGAATGACCGGTAATGGGTCGAGTTATTAAATGTTGAAATTTAACATTGTTTAAAAACGGAGAAAAACTTATTTTTCAAAAACTTGTCCTTAATTTCGGGGACGAAATTTCCTAAGGTGGGGAGGTTGTAGCACTTGTGCCTTTTAAGGCTTTTGGTAAATGTATTTGGACCCTTCATTCTATTTTGGGAACCTTTGGTGTGTTTGTTGGAAGTCCACATCGGTTACAAGACACATTTTAAGGTGGACAAACTTCTATATATAGGTGCAAGTGCATAGGGTTAGCTTATCAACTTCTATGGTTCTTTCTTGGTTTAATGAGCCATTACGAACCGAGCTTGAGTTATAAATTTTAGTTGCGCCGAGCTGGATTTTGGCCATAGTTCCATTGGGATTCTGGCCATAGTTCATTCGCCAAAGTTGTGTTATTTCTCGAGGGCTTTGTGGTGTGTGGTGGAGATCGAGTTTCAACTCTTTTCATCTTCTCCGTTTGAGCTTCGAATTTGAGGTAGGGATACCCTACTCCTCTTTATGAGCTTTGTCTTTAAATTTTAGCATTTTGATATGTTGGGGGTGGTTGTGTAATTTTGGAAAAGTTTGGAGCTTTTGTGTAATTTTACAAAAGTTGGGGTTTTATTTATAATAAACATATATGCATGTTTAGCATAGAGAATGTTGGAATTGGGAATGTATGGGGTTAAAGTAGTGGTGGGGCAATTTACTGCTCACCTAGTTGAAATGTTGATTTTATATTCATTTTGTGCATTTATTTTCTGTTTAGAAATAACTGTTTTGGGCTATCGGTGGAGGATAGTCTTGATTGTTGTAGACAATGCATGATGATTAGGCAAACTAAAACTAATCACTAGAATGTGTCATTGAGTATGACGATTGAAAGAATACATTAACTTTATGTATTGATTGATGTGTATAATCATTGTTTATATGCATTGTGTTATGTTGGAGGAGATAGGGGATGTACTCGCGGTTTAGGGGAAGATAGGGGATGGACCTCTAAACCGGATATTGTTTGGGAGAGATAGGGATGGACTCCGTAGATACAACTCATATGCTTATCTTTGAGAAGTGTAGATACAGCTCATATGCTTATCTTTGGTGGTGTGATATAGTTCTTATACTTATCTGTTGATGTGTTGATATAGCTTATATGCTTATCTGTTGATATGTTGATATAGCTAATATGCTTATCTATTGTGAAATGGGAAAATGTTTAATATGAGTTACTGTCTCATATCGGTTATTTGGTCAGGTTCTGAACCATGGTTATGAATTGAGAATTGTAAAGGAATGGAAAATGAAACTGTAATGTGTTATGAAAGAATGTAAAAGTGTTAACCATCTATCAAACTGTTAATCTTTTAGTCATTTTTCATAGCTGGTTTAGTGTATTTCTACTGGGCTGTTAGCTCACTCTATACGGGAATATCATTTTCAGGTACAGGTAGCATGCCACCTCCAAGGATATAGCTTGGGAGGCTTAAGGCGGGCAGACTTTATTGTCTTTCTTTCTTTTGATGTATTACATGTGGATTCAAGCCAAGGGCTTAATGTGTAATTGCGTTAATACTCTCTTTTTCTAACCAAGTGTTAACTTGGAAAGTTGTAAGCCTGTAGGGCATTTGTTTGTTGTTAACATGTAATACATTTTGTAATGAAATACTCTGATGAATAGAAGAATGAAGGTCTTTTATATATCAATGCATGTTAAAAGTGATGGGTTTTATGTATTATTTTGAGGGCGTGACACTCACAGTGCGATTTGCGGTTTGTGCGGGTAGGGTTTACGGATGTGCGGGCGGTTTGCAGTTTGGATTTTTCCCTTTAAAAATTATTTTTTTATTTTTTTTTTCAATTTTGTAAATATTTATTTTGGGTCATTTTCTTCCAATTTTCTAAAATGCTCCAACATTAATACTTAATGAATTAAAACTTATAAAATTAAAAACACAACAAAATCAATTCCTAACACAAACAAATCATTTAAAATCCTGTATATCTATTTTAATCATCATCATCAACATCAAATTTTTTTCCAGATCTGTCTCATACATCCACACACTCACAGATATACAAACTTATACCAATACCTATCTATCGCAATCCAAACCAAACCGTATCTGTTCTATTTTTTTTTCCCTATTCAAATGTTTCTTCTCTTTTATCCTTATTTGTTCAACACAAAAACAAAAATAAGAACTTTATCTGTTTCATCAACAACAACAACAACTCCATCAAAAAAAATATGACACAGATCCTCAAACCCAAGGAACCCAACAACAACAAAAAAAAAAATTCAAATGTCAACAACAACAGATTTGCTCAAACACAGACCACCATCACAAACACTACATAGATCTATCCGTTTCAAACCCAAAGAACCAAAAAATAAAAAATAAAAAAAAATCAAATTGCAAATAAACCAAAATGCAACGAAACATTTCACTACCATGTGAACATTTCCTTGACTCTCATCGGCGACGATGAACATCGCCTAAACCCTACTCTCATCGGCTCCCTCCGATCGGTTCTACGTAGAGCAGTGGACTCGCGGATCTGTAAATCTGATGATGAGGATGGACGGTGACAAAGAGAGAGAGAGAGAGACAAAGACAGAGATAGAAAGAGAGAGTCGATTGCGAAGGTCGATCGGTGCTCTCAGTGCTACGCAGATGAAAAACGAGAGAAAGTGTAATGAGAGAGTGAGATGAGAAGAGAGCAGTGCTCTTAGATGTTTTGATTTGAGAGATTAGGGTTTCTCAATTGGTTTTGTTTGGGAAAAAATATCTACATAATACAAGGAATAAATGAACGGTCCAAGTTTTTCCACCAAAAAAATAAATAAATAAAAATAAAAAAGTGCAGTTGTGGCGGGTACGGATCAAACCCGCAACCCGTCCGCAAATCAAAAATTTGAAATATTTCGAATTGCACCCTACCCTATTGTATTTGCGAAACCGCCCATACGTGTGCGGGTAGGGTTAGGTAGGGCGAGCTGTACAGGTCGGATAGCCCTATGCCCAGCCCTACTCCAAAAGAGGCATTGTCTTGGAATATATAATCCCTGAACTATTTGACTGGAAATAATGTATATCCCATGTTTGTTTTTTTATGAGATTAAATGTTGTAAATGACTATTATAGTGAATCTTACATTTGATTTAAAATTTATGAAGCATATTGTTTAAATTATTTACCATGGCAATACTAAATTTGAAGTATATTTTTATTTTATTCTATTTTACAAAGACCACTTTTAATTTTATTTAAATACAACATTAGAAATATATTTTCATTTATGATTTTGCTAATACAAAATAAAAAGAAGACTATTATATATCATGAGATTAATTTACATCTGTTTAAAAAAAAATTAAAAATATTTAAAAAATTAAAATAATAAATTATATATATATACTTGAGGATTAATTTCGTCATTTAACTAGCTAATCTAAAAGTTAGCTCATCCGCCTATTTATGTCCCACTCCTCCGATGGAATTGACTTATCCCACACATAGGGGATTATTAGTCCGATCGGACTATTAATCCAGCCTTTACTTTTCTAACGAAACATTGAACTATCCATTTGTTGGACATGGAGTCTGGCCTTCACTTTTCTATGCCCTAAGCCCACCAAACAAACACTCCCTTAATGTTTTCAATTAGATAACAAATAAACCTCTCTATTAATCAATCTATTAATTCATACTAATAGAGTGTTTAATATAAGTAATATATTTTTTAAATGTGTATATTAATTTTTATAAAGTAAAACATTTTTTTTTCTTCTTTTTTCTCAATTTCACTTTTCTTATTCCTCATTTTTACCCAACTAGTAACACCATTTTCGGAAAATCATCACACAATCACCACCATCGTTATTATTGTTTATAAGTATTTGGTTTGTCGTCAGTGAGTTAGAGAATATTGTGTGCAATCATTTGTGTTGTGTTTTGTTAAGAGAATTTAGAAAGAGATTTGGAAAGGGAAAAGAAAAATGCAAGTGAAATGTGAATAAAATATAATTATATTTCACCTAAATTTATATACTTTTTCTTTTTCCTTTCCAATTCATCCCCAAATCTCCCAACCAAACACAGGCTTGGTGTGTCGTCGGGGAGGATTGAAGAAAATTGTGGTGGTGTAGAGATCAGAATTTGGTGGTGTGTGGATGAAAAATGAGAATAGTATGACGATTTAATTTTGATATTAGAAGATATTTGGACAAATTTTTTTTTTCCCTGCTATGTTAGTTGTAAGAAAAAACTCTGACATTGAGGTAATTTTAATTTTCAAAATGTGAGAAAAAAATCTCTATTTTTTAAGGGAGTCTGTGTTGTTTGGGCTCATAATGCTCATCACGGGTCCTGTTTCGATAATTCGAACCGTTTAATGTGTAGAGCTTGTCAAATATTTTATTCCTGCAAAAAATAATGTTGATCAGATATCGATAGCTACTTGATCCGATTAGATTTCTGTTAACAATTTATTTTAAAAATTATATTTACCGTTGATAGAAATATAGTTTGATCAAGTGGCTATCGATATCCGATTAATGTGATTTTTTGCAGGGATGAAGTACTCGGCAAGTTCTTATGATTATCGAAACAGAACCCGTGGGGGCCCAACGAGTCCAACAGCACGCTCCAGTTTGATCTTAGACTGGAGAAAAGCCTGATCTTTTTTATAAATTTCAAAGAGGGTATGTATAATTTACCCTATAGTTGGAAAATCCTTTAGACATAGAAGAATATCTAGAGTTTTGCCAATGATGTAACCGTGTGATAGGGATTAAATTTGTATAGTGTGGATTCATGTACATATGGGCTATAGATTGATAGTTTTAGATATTTTTTTGGATGTGTAGTATTATTGTGTGCCCATTTGGTAATTTGACTTTCTAGTGATTTTTTGTGGGCAAAGCAGTAATGCAATAATGTGTATGATGTGATTTTTGATAATATAATTGAATTTGTTGACTTTTTGGATGAATGCTGTGAACGATTAAAAAGTTTAAAACTTGCCCCAAAAAGTGATGTGCATGGTGTAAATTTAAAGTTAGTGATATAGCCACATCCACTGATTCATTAATTTGCTTTTTTAAATAATTTTGTAAGTCATTTTTTTGAATATGTAATATTGGGAGTGATTGTGAGGATGCAAGTTTGGAATTAAAATACTCAATAAAGATAAAGAAATTAAAACAGTCAAAACGTCTCATCCAAATCATAATCATTTCATTTTTTCATTCACAACTATTAAATCAATTACAAAAAAGCCTATCATCATCCCAAACACACTTTTTTAGTTAAGTTAAAATAGTCAAAAGAAGAACTTTTTTAGCATTACTTTTTAATTATAGCTGGCCAAATTAGCTCTGTTTAGGAAGAACTTTTTGGCTTTTTTGATTTTTTGTGAGAAAAAAAAAAATGATTATGGTTTTAATGTGACATTATTTTATTGACTTATTTAGTCTATTTTGTCATTTTATATGTTTTTTAATCCCAACTCAAACCCAACCTACTTGCCAAACGACAACTAACTGAAATAGCCAAGTTCCCTAAGGCGCCCATGGTTGAAGGTTTGTGATAGTGAAATTATATTGATTCAGTTTGGTTATATTCGATAATTTAATTTAACATTGTATGTATTTAGGAAAAAGTAAATTAAATATGTTTTACAATTATTGGTGGAGTTTTGGAAACGTGATTTCACACCTTGGTTTGAGTGTTGTATTTGGTTACAATTTTCAAAAATTGATTCCACACCCACTTTTGAAAACACGTCTACCAAGTCATCTTCCCGGACGTTCTCCCGGACGTTTGGCCGGTTGATCGAAACAGTGTTTGTTTGTTTTTTTTTGGGGGGGGGGAGGGAAGGGACAATTGACACCTGTTATTTTTTATATTTTAAAAAAAATATTTGTAGAATTTTTTAAAATTTTTTATGAGTTTTGAATAGATTTTTAAGTTGTGTGTTTGGTTATGAGTTTTAAGTTTTTGAATGAAATAACTTTTCTAATTTCAAAAATTCAAAACTCTTCTCAAAACTTATAACCAAACAAATTTTCTCTTTTTAAATCATAATTTCAAAACTCGCAAACTCAAAATATAACTCTATTCTCAAATCATAATTCTAAAATTCTACCAAACGCTATCTATGAGTGTCTATGACATTTGGTTCAAATAATTGATTTGTTTTAATTATTAGAACATGATTAATGAAAGGGTTTGAATCCTTTCAAGTTTGGCTATTAAGTTTGAGATAAAAGTTTAGGTTTGGTGGGCCTATTTTTGAGTTACTTCAGTAATTTTATTCGTTCATTTTTTAACATTCGTTGAGTAGAATATTTATAAAAAAAAAAATGTAACATAATTGAATATCACTAACTACATGATTAAATCACATTTGTATTATAAAAAATATATGACTATGTTCGAATATTATTTCTTTCTCACATTTTTATCATAGGAGAAATCATAGATCAGTGTAATTTTGTACTCTTTTTATAATGAAATGAAATTCTTCTTATGTTTGTATTTTAAAAAGTACTATATATAATTATTTAGGGAAATTCTATAAAGGGTTATGATTGTACTATATACAAGTTATGACTATTTATCAAAGTAATTTGCTTTTTAAAATTGTAAGTTCAAGATACGATTTTATGGTAAAATTGTATCTTGAACATGTGATTTTATATTGACATGGCCTACATTTACACACTTTAAGTCATGTCACTATGAAATCGCGTCTTTAAGATGTCATTTCACCATAACATCGCATTTTGAACATACGATTTCAACGATAAAATTGCATTTTGAACTTGTGTTTAAAAAAAAAAGTGAATTAATTTGATAAATAATTTGAAAAATGAATTACTTTGATAAATAGTTTGATTTTTTTGAATATTAAAAAAAAAAAAAAAAAAACGCAAGTGTAAGGAGGGCTTGGGGTGACTAGTGAAGGCAATGGAGAGTGGTGCCAACGATGGAGCAGATAACCATGGTCATACAGGAAGAATAAGGGTGTAAAAATGGCCCAATGCTCATGGGCGGGCCCAGCCCGATTAGGCCCTGGCCTGAGTCCAACCCAAGACCTTGGGCCTGAGACTTTCATTTGAAGCCCGGTCTGGCTTGACCCAAAAAAATTTTGCCCCTGCGGATGGCTCGGCCCAGCCCACTCAGTCCTCCCTCTGCTAACAGCCAAATTTCAAAAATAATAATAATAAAATAAAAGGCAAGTTGCAACGGTTAAATAATTTAAAATAAAATAAAATAAAAACTTGATCTTGCAACAGCGATAAAAAAAAAGAAAAAGGGCCGATCATTTCCTTGCAGGGAGACAGAGCTGATGCATGCCCCTGCCAGTGCCGCCCTACCCCCTGCCCCCTTGCCTTGTCATGCAGCATCACTTACATCATTGCAATTTGCAAATTGCAATGAATGAAAAAAAAAAAAATTAAATATCTGCACCTTTGCAAACTAAAAAAAAAAAAATTAATAATAATAATAATTTAACGATCATATTATCGTTTAACACAACGGTCATTTTTTTTTCTATGAATTTATTTCAATCTTCCAAACTTCTATAAATATCCCCAATTTTCCAAAATAAATCTCACAAACAATTTTTTCTCTTAAACTCTCAATTTCTCTCAACTCTCAATTAACTTTAAAGTGTCATCCCTAAGTGGTAATTGCAATTGTGCAACAAGAAACTTTTACTAGAAGAAACTAATTTTTGTATCGCATTCGCCAGTCGGTAACATTAATTAGTTTTTTTAAATTTATTAGCTACTCTTTTTTTTTCATTAATTATTTCTGAACATATATTAATTATTATTTTTTACTCATTATTTAAATTAATTGTTAGTTCTTAATATTATTTTACTTACATTACTATGGATCCTAATATTCCTAATGTTTATGTCGATGTTGATGCATATACTACACAACATAAATCTGTTGATTCTCTTTCTAATATTTCTCTTCCAACAGTTAGATCATCATCTAGGGGCATAACTAGTAGTGTTTGGAAACATTTTGAAAAAAATATTTATAAATAATCATAATGGTACAATTACATTTAAAGCAAAATATAAATATTGTGCACATTTACTTAGTACTGCATCTATAGGGGATACTAGTCATCTAAAAATGCATGCTAACAAATATTTACAAAATCAACAACTTGATATTAGAAGTTAAATTCAATTAGGGGCTTCATCAACTGGTAATTTGCAAACATTTTCATATGATCATCTACGTGCACAAAATTCTGTGGTTGATTATATTATTAAAAAATAACAACCTTTTACTACTAGTAAATATCCCCAATTTTACTAAAATGACGCACGAAAGTTTTGCACTGCAATATCGAAGTTTTTCAAGAAATACTACTAGAAACAAAATTTTAAAGAAATTTGAGAATGTTAAAAGTGAATTATTTGACATCTTTAAAAAAATTGAACGGAAGAATTTGTTTAACATCTTATCTGTGGTCAAATAATGGTTTAAATATCAATGTATCACTGCACATTTTATTGATAATGATTGGAAATTAAATAAAAGAATTATTTCATTTAAATTAGTTGAACTTCCATACATCGGTCATTCACTTGGTGTAGAAATAAGAAATGTATTATATGAGTGAGTTTTTCAAAATAAAATATTTACAATTAGTTTAAATAATACATATTATAATTAAACTATAACCCATATAAAATTAACCTTACAATTACTTGTTGATGATGATTTATTTCACGTTCGTTGTTGTACCCATATTTTAAACTTGATTGTTAAATAAGCTATGCATGTATACGGGACTTCTGTACTTGTAATAAGAAATGCAGTTATTACTATTATGTTTTTTGCTAATCGAATTTCGGAATATAGAAAAATCAATGAGAAGGTATGCCATTTAAAAAATTAATTTTAAATATAGATAGTAGGTGAAATTCAATGTATAATATATTAAAAAGAGCTTGTAAATAAAGAAGAGTAATAGATTTATTTTTTGCAACAACATCAATAAGAGGAGTGCTGACTCCCACAGAACTTAATCAGCGCCAAGTAGCCTTATATAAAAAAATTTTTACAAAATTTTGATATTTCAATAAGATTATTTTCTTATATATATATATATATATATTCCTACTTTACTATTTGTTTTACATATACTAGCAGAAATAATTAAAGTTTTCATAAAATATATGGATAATGAATATTAAGTACTCATTATTACTTCAATGAAAGCAAAATTTGATAAATATTTTGATCATTTGCCTCATTTTTTAGGTTTATCCATAATAATTGATCATAGGTGTAAAGAAATTGGTTTACAATAATTTTTAAAACGTATTTTCGTTGATCAAACACAATTTGCCCCTATTATGCAAACATGTAACCAATTATTTGAAGAATACAGGGCAACTGCATTTGTAAATACACCTACACACACAACACTAGTAGTCTTATCTCGAGGGAGAGTTAACTGTTTTTCAGCAATAAAAAGTAAAAGAATATCTTAACATACAAGCGTAAGTAGTTTTGAACAACAACGTTAAACCCTGTCAGTGGACGATTTCGATAATTTTGACATTTTGGATTGGTGGAAACAAAATGAAACTGTGTGGCTTGCGGTTTCATAGATGGCTCGTGATATACTAACCGTTCCTATTTCTACACATTAATCATGTTGTTTAATTTTGATGATGTCTAAAATATTAATTAAAAATTTGTAAATAATATACATATTTTATATTATTTGACACAAAATATTATCTATTTAAAATATATATTGTATGATACATTTGTTAAATATTATTCAAATAAAAAATATTTTTTGAAAACTTTACTATTCAGTTTTTGAAAAATTAGGCTAATCACTATTCATCTTTTGACAAATTTGATATTGATTGGTTGTATTATTTTGATAAATTTGATATTGATAAGTTGTCTTCTTTTGACAAAAGTGATATATCCACATGGAGTGATAGGTTATATTTAATTTAAAATCTCTACAACATATACAGAAATTTAAAAAGGGTATATATGTTCAGATCTATCATAAATATTACTTAAAGAGATTTTTTACTATGTATGCAAATATTTGTTTAGCATATTATATATAATGCATATAATATAAATAGAATACATCACGTGAGCAATTAGATTTTTTACACAATTGATTATATCATGTCATATATATATAATATATAAATTATTATAATAAAAAAGAAGAAAAAGATGGAGCAAATAATTTATATCTTACTTGTTTAAATTCAAAGTTGTAAATATTATTTATATAGTCAAAGTCTTGAAAGTAATATAATAATGTAATGATTATAGGAGAAGACTTATGTAATTTTCATTGTAAATTTTTTAACATGTTTTGGCTGCAGAATGAAAAAGGAAAAAAAGTTGCAAAATGCTTTGAATTTGCTTACAAAAAGAAAAAGAAAAAGTGAATAAAGAAAATTTATAGTTTGACAAAAGAAAGGGTGCCCATGTCTAATATAATGTAATGATTACAGGAGAAGACTTATGTAATTTTTTATTTGACAAAAGAAAAGGTGCCCATGTCTAATATAATGTAATGATTACAGGAGAAGACTTATGTAATATTTTATTGTAAATCTTTGAACATGTTTTGCCTGCAGAATGAAAAAAGAAAAAAGTTGCAAAACGTTTTGAATTTTCTTACAAAAAGAAAAAGAAAAAGAAAAAGTGAACAAAGAAAATTTATAACTTGACAAAAGAAAAGGTGCCTATGTCATCCATGACGTCAGCAAGGAGCGTCTTACCTCCAACGGGTATATTTTTGTGTATAAATAGAAGTGTTGTGTGTGGAGAAAAATCAAGAACTTGAAGAGAAAAATTTCTGTGCTCCAAAATTCTGAGTATATTGTATTCTGCTCTTTCACTTTCAGATCTAAGTGTAGCCTTTGTTCTTACACTTTCATATCTACTCTTTGTGAGAGAATTATTGTAAAAGAGGGTTTAAGTACCACTTATTTTTATTCATTATTTTTGTGAGAGATTTTGTAAGGGTAAGGCATTTATTGTTGAGTGAGGCTCAATAGATAAGAGTAAGTCCTGTGCCAAATCCACAAGCTTGGTGGTGTATTTATTCAATTGATAGTAAAGAAATTCTCAAGGAGGTTCCTTGGGGAGTGGACGTAGGCCTGGCGTGCCGAACCACTATAAATCTCAGTGTTTGATTTTCTCTCCCTATCTCTCTTACTTTTATATTGATAATTATTATTCTTTTTTTTTTTTGGTTAAAATTCTGAATATTGTGTTAATTTTAATATTGTAAAATTTTTAATAACCCAATTCACCCCCTCTTGGGTTGCCTACCTGGGATAACAATTGGTATCAGAGCCTAGACTCTAGTTTGTGTGACTTAACCGTCTTAGAGTAGATCATGGCAACCCCTAGTTATTCCTTACCGAGGGACAAGCATCCAATAGGCCACCACTATTTAGCGGCACAAATTTTAGCTATTGGAAAACTAGGATGACCATACATCAATCTAATGATTATGAATGTTGGAAAATTATTTGCAATGGTCCAAAAATTCCTACCAAAACGTAGATGGACTTAGGGTACCAAAACCTGAAGATGAGTGGATGAATCAGATACTAGAATGGCCCAAATTAATGTCAAAGCCACAAACATGTTGTACTGCGCCTTAGATGCCAACGAGTTCAACGAATTTCCACATGTAAAACCGCAAAAGAAATTTGGGACAAGCTTATAGTGACTCATGAGGGAACCGAACAAGTTAAAGAATCTAGAGTCAGTTTGTTAGTCCATAATTATGAACTCTTTAAAATGAAGCCTGATGAAACTATTCCTCAAATGTTTACTCTTTACTGATATTATTAATGGTTTAACTTCTCTTGGAAAAATATAACTAATGCTGAAATTGTAAGAAAAGTGCTTAGGTCATTGCCAAAAAGTTGGGAGACAAAAGTCATTGTCATTACCGAAGCCAAGGATTTATCAAAGCTAAGTCTAGATGAGTTAATGAGATCTCTCTTAACTCATGAGCTCATAATGCAAGAAGGAAAGGAAGAGGAGGACAACAACAAGAAGAAAGGAATAGCCTTCAAATCCACCTCGAAACATCAAGAGGATGAGGAAGATGATTCAGATGAGGATGAGGAAATGGCATTCATCACTAGAAAGTTCCAAAGGTTTGTGAGAAAGAAACAAGGCGTACGAAATTTTTTCAGAAAAGACTTCAACAACAGGGATTTTCAAAGAGGAGAAAATCACAAAAAATCTGAAGTTACCTGCTACGAATGCAACAAACCTGGACACTACAAATCAGAATGTCCGGAACTTAAGAAAAAATTCAAGAAGGACAAGAAGAAAGCTATGATTGCAGCATGGGGAGAAGATAGCGATGAAAGCGACACAGAAACCGAAGTTTGCAAAAATGAGGTTGCTAACCTATGCTTAATGGCACTTGGAAACGAAAATGAGGTAAATGACGAATCCTTTACATTTGATGAATTACAATTAGCTTTTGATGAATTACATGCTGAATTTAAGAAACTTAGTTTGAAAAGTAATTGTCAAAAGAAAGTGATTTCAAGTTTATCAAAAGAAAATGAATCATTAACTTCCAAGATAAATGTTTTAGAAAATGAAGCCATGAAAATGAAAAAGGAAAATGAGATTTTAACTCGAAAAGAGTCTTCAATTTCTGAAAAACATTTAGTTGTATTGCAAAAAGAAAATGAGTCTTTAAAAAATGAGCAAATTATTTTGAAAGAAAATATTGAAGACTTGAAAAATACTCTTTAAAATTCACTCAAGGTAGAGAGACTTTAGATAAAATTCTTAAAAATCAAAACGTACTTTTGGTAGAGCCGGAATTGGATATAAACCTTTTTCAAAAGTAAAAACTGTCAAAAATGGCTTTGTGTATGCATCTTCTAATCACTCTCATCTCACATGTCATTTTTGTGGTACAAAAGGTCATATTTCACCTTCATGTCCTGTTAAAAGAAATCCTTTTGCTAAAATAAAAAAGATGTGGGTCCCTAAGGACATCTCAAGAGTGTCAAATTCTAACTTTTATGGACCCAAGAAAAAATGGGTACCAATAGAAAAATCAAATTTTTGTAGGTATGTTTCAAGACAAAATCCAGTAACGATAGATGGTATCTCGACAGTGCATGTTCGAGGCACATGACTGGAAATAAAGCTATGTTCGCCACACTCCAACCAAAGGATGGCGGATATGTGACTTTTGGCGACAATAGCAAGGGTAAAATCATTGGTGTAGGAAGTATTGGTAAAAATCCCTCTCCTATTATTGAAAATGTTTTATTTGTTGAAGGTTTAAAACATAACTTGCTTAGTATTAGTCAATTATGTGATAAAGGTTATAGAGTTATTTTTGAGAAAACTCATTGCACTATTGAAAACACCCTAGAAAACAAAACTTTATTTGTAGGTTATAGACATGAGAATGTATATGTGTTTGATTTGCATGATTTGTCTTCTCATTTTAATATTAAATGTTTATCTGCTATAAATGATAATGGTTGGCTTTGGCATAGAAGATTAGGACATGCTCATTTTGATTTAATTTCCAAACTTTCAAAAAATGAGTTAGTCATTGGTTTACCAAAAATTATTTTTGAAAAAGACAAACTTTGTGATGCATGTCAATTTGGAAAACAAACTAGAATTTCTTTTAAATCCAAAAATATCGTTTCAACTACTAACCGCTTCAACTGTTGCATATTGATTTATTCGGACCATCTAGAACATTAAGTTTAGGAGGAAAATCTTATGTCTTGTTTGTGTTGATGATTATACTAGATATACATGGGTATTATTTTTAGCACAAAAAATGAAGCTTTTTATAATTTCAAAACTTTGTAAAAGAATTCAAAATGAAAAAATCTTAATATTTGTAGTATTAGAAGTGATCATGGTAGAGAATTTGAAAATGATGATTTTATTATGTTTTGTGATGAGTTTGGAATGATCATAATTTTCTGCCCCTAGAACTCCTCAACAAAATGGAGTAGTTGAAAGAAAAAATAGAACTCTTGAAGAAATGGCCGTACTATGCTTTGTGAAAATAATTTGCCTAAATATTTTTGGGCGGAAGCTGTTAACACTGCATGCTATGTTATAAACCGTGCCATGATTCTATTCTTAAAAACCCCTTATGAACTTTGGAAAGGTAGAAAACCTAATATTAGTCACTTGCGTGCTTTTGGTTGTAAATGCTTTGTATTAAATAACAATAAAGATAACTTAGGAAAATTTGATGCTAAATGATGAAGCTATATTTCTTGGTTATTCTATCTCCAGTAAAGCTTATAGAGTATTCAATAAAAGAACTCTACTTGTTGAAGAATCTGTGCATTGTTTTTGATGAATCTAACAACATTATTCCAAGAATCTTTATGTAAGTAATGATCCTATATTGTAAAAAATCAGCCAAAGCATGGAGAGCATTTACATAAAAGAAAATGAAGAAAATCCATTACGCGAACATGAAGAAGAAATGACAATGGAGAAACTTCAAGAAATATATGCTCTTCCAGAAAGCGACTCAAATCTACCAAAGAATGAAAGTATGCTCATGGCCACCCAAAGACCTTATATAGGTGATGTGGCGGGAAGGTATAAAAACCCGTTCCTCTATTAGAAATGTTCGTGGTAACTTAGTGTTTGTTTTACAAATTGAACAAAAATCGTTTTTAGAAGCTGAAAATGATGAAAACTGGATTTTAGCAATACAAGAAGAATTAAATCAATTTGAAAGGAATGAAGTTTGGTTTTTGACTGCTCGACCTAAGGATCATCCTATTATTGGTACAACATGGGTTTTTCAAAATAAAATGGATGAATCCGGAGTTGTTATTAGAAATAAAGTTAGGTTGGTAGCCCAAGGTTATAATCAAGAAGAAGGCATTGATTTTGATGAATCTTTTGCATCGGTTGTTAGACTTGAAGCTATTAGAATGTTACTTACTTTTGCATGTTTTAAAAATTTCAAATTGTATCAAATGGATGTTAAAAGTGCTTTCTTAAATGGGTACATTTCGGAGGAAGTTTATGTTGAACAACCCCCCAATTTTGAAAGTCATAAATACCCGGATCATGTTTTTAAACTCTCAAAAGCTTTATATGGCTTGAAACAAGCTCCTAGAGCATGGTATGAAAGATTGAGTAATTTTCTACTTGACAAAGGTTTTTCTAGAGGAAAAATTGATACAAAACTTTTTATAAAAATCAAAAAGGAAGATATGCTAATTGTTCAAATTTATGTTGATGATATCATTTTTGGTGCTACTAATGAAAATTTGTGCAAAGAGTTTGCTAAAGACATGCATGGTGAGTTTGAAATGAGTATGATGGGGGAATTAAATTACTTCCTTGGTCTACAAATTAAACAAACTTATGATGAAATCCATTTAAATCAAACGAAATATATCAAAAATCTACTCAAAAGGTTTGAAATGGAATCATCAAAGCCTGTAGCAACTCCAATGAGCACATCAATAAAAATCAACAAAGATGAGTAAGGTAAACCTGTAGATGAAAAGAAATATCGAGATATGATTGGTTCTTTACTCTATCTTACTGCAAGTAGGCCCGACATAATGTTTAGTGTTTGTATGTGTGCATGTTTTCAATCCACACCGAAAGAGTCACACATCACCACAGTCAAACATATTTTCAAATATCTTGTCGGCACTCCAAATTTGGGATTATGGTATCCTAAGGGAACTACCTTTGAACTTTTTGGTTACTCAGATGCCAACTTTGCGGGATGTAGACTTGACCGAAAAAGCACTAGTGGCACTTGTCATTTTCTTGGACACTCTCTTACTTCTTAGTTTTGCAAAAAACAAAACTCAGTGGCTTGGTCAACTGCTGAAGCAAAATACATTGCCACCGCTGGGTGTTGTGCACAATTGCTTTGGATGAAACAACTTCAAGATTTTGGACTTCACTATGATCATATTCCTATAAAATGTGATAACACAAGTGCCATTAATCTTTCAAAAAATCCTATTCAGCACTCACGCACTAAACACATTGAAATAAGGCATTATTTTATAAGAGATCATGTACTCAAAGGTGACATGGAACTCGAATTTGTGCCTACAAATCGTCAATTAGCTGACATATTTACCAAGCCTCTAAATGAAGAACAATTTTGTTATATTAGAACAGAACTTGGTATAATGAATACTCCAATATAATGTTATATTAAAAATAATTTTTTTATAAATAAATAATTAAATAAAATATTTCTAATAATAATTATAAATAAAAAAAAATAAATTATATACATATATATTCTCTCTCTCTCTCTTTCTCTCTCTCTCACCTACTCTGTTTCTCTCGTACCCGCTCTCTCCCTCACTCTCTATTTTCTCCTTCTCTTGCTCTGTCGCTCTCCCTTTCTTCCTCTCATCCTCAGCTGACTCCATCTCCATCCTCACCATCGTCTACAACCAGCTCCATCATCCACAACATCATCTATTATCCACTCAAATCTTTCACTAATTTACCGAGCTCCATCACTTCTCTACCCAAAACCTGCATCACCATCTTTACCAATTCATCAAGTTTCATCACCGATCCATCAAGTTCCGTGATTGATCCATCAAGATCCATTGTCGATCTACAAAAATTCGTCACCGATCTACACGATCTTCTCTATTTCCTCCGATCATCAAGGTCATCACCGATCAACATGTTAAAATTCTTTTTGCACTGTGTTATATTTTTTTACTTGTTGTATGTGCTCCAAACTCTCTTGGATTTAATAATGGTTGCTTCTACCTTGTCTGAAGAAATTGTTTTTATTTTTATTTTCTCCTTTTATGCTAGTGCACTTGGTGTAGTTGTTTATGGCCGGATCTTAATGGCCCTTGGTATTATAGATTGGTAATCTATTTCTTTAATTTATGTAATTTTTAGTGTATTAATTTAGGGGAGATTCATATATTTTGAGATTCATAATTATTACAAACAAAAAAAATAATAAATAAATAAATAAATAAAAGGGGCGTGTGTATATTCTGTGCATAATTTTAGGGGAGTATATACATATTTTTTTGCACTACTTCTTATCTGCACCACCAAATTTTTTTTTAAGGCAGAATGTATATAAATAAAAAAATATATATAAAAAAAAGGGAGGAGAAATGCTTGCAATTTTATTTCAGAAGAAGAAAATTGTACTCGATTACATGTAAGTTTTCAGAAGGCTTTACAGATTTTTTCCATTTCACTTCTCTCAACAATTTTTCATGAGCCTCTTTTACATGCTTCTCTCTATTTTCGACTTTTATGAGTCTCGGCATTATAACCGTTGCATAATATTGCACCGCATTCTCCAACTATACATTTTTCCTTTTTAGCTCTTTCTTCTCCTTACACATATTAACCAGTTGTTGTTTTAACAAGCACACCTCATCTCTCTATTGCTGATTTTCTTGTACTCTTGCTTATAATCGTTGCGCCATATTGGAAATTGCAATCATTGCTTGTGTATTAAGAGCCATAGTGTTATTAATAGTATCAATATCATTTCGATTGCCAATAACACTAGAACCCTCATTTACAGGCATAGCATGTGCCTGCAGCATTAGTACCCTCTCATTTGCCTGCATTACAGGCACCTCATGCGGGTCCGAACCATTGATGGCTAAGGTAAAGAATGACATGATTACACAAGAAGGTAAAATAAATTTTTCTCTCCAACACTTGGTATTTTCGACTCTTTGCCTATTATTCTTGTTACTTTTATACACTCATTGATCCAATCCTCGATGTATATCTGCTCAAATCTTTTGTTTGTCAACATTTTGTGCGCTCGAGATGCTCCAAAATCCTCACAATGATCTCGACAAGACCTACAGACCATTATTATATTTTTGGCATCTTAGATTATTTTAGCAAATGTGTTTGTTTTCTATCTCCATATTTTATTTTGATGATATCAAAGGGGGAGAAAAAATATGACTTTGAATTGTTACGCATGCATGTGCTTTAAATATTTCATGTTGCAAGATTATCAAATAACTTGTTGATTTTTATTTTGTGTCAAATCCATACAAATATTGCCATCATTAAAAAGGGGGAGATTGTTAATCATGTTGTTTAATTTTGATGTCTAAAATATTAATTGAAAATTTGTAAATAATATACATATTTTATATTATTTGACACAAAATATTATCTATTTAAAATATATATGTATGATACATTTGTTAAATATTATTTAAATAAAAAATATTTTTGAAAACTTTACTGTTCAGTTTTTGAAAAATTAGGCTGATCACTATTCATCTTTTGACAAATTTGATATTGATTGGTTGTATTATTTTGATAAATTTGATATTGATAAGTTGTCTCCTTTTCACAAAAGTGATATATCCACATGGAGTGATAGGTTATATTTAATTTAAAATCTCTAGAAACATATACATAAATTTAAAAAGGGTATATATGTTCAGATCTATCATAAATATTACTTAAAGAGATTTTTTACTATGTGCAAATATTTGTTTAGCATATTATATATAATGCGTATAATATAAATAGAATACACCACATGAGCAATTAAATTTTTTACACAATTGATTATATCATGTCATATATATATATATATATATAAATTATTATAATAAAAAAGAAGAAAAAGATGGAGCAAATAATTTCATATCTTACTTGTTTAAATTCAAAGTTGTAAATATTATTTATATAGTCAAAGTCTTGAAAGTAATATAATATAATGTAATGATTATAGGAGAAGACTTATGTAATTTTTCATTGTAAATCTTTGAACATGTTTTGGCTGCAGAATGAAAAAGGAAAAAAAAGTTGCAAAATGCTTTGAATTTGCTTACAAAAAAAAAAGAAAAAGTGAATAAAGAAAATTTATAGTTTGACAAAAGAAAGGGTGCCCATGTCTAATATAATGTAATGATTACAGGGAGAAGACTTATGTAATTTTTTATTTGACAAAGAAAAGGTGCCCATGTCTAATATAATGTAATGATTACAGGAGAAGACTTATGTAATATTTTATTGTAAATCTTGAACATGTTTTTGCCTGCAGAATGAAAAAAGAAAAAAGTTGCAAAACGTTTTGAATTTTCTTAAAAAAGAAAAAGAAAAAGAAAAAGTGAACAAAGAAAATTTATAACTTGACAAAAGAAAAGGTGCCTATGTCATCCATGACGTCTGCAAGGAGCATCTTACCTCCAACGGGTATATTTTTGTGTATAAATAGAAGTGTGTGTGTGGGGAGAAAAATCAAAAAACTTGAAGAGAAAATTTATGTGCTCCAAAATTCTGAGTATATTGTTTATGTTCTTTCTCTTTCAGATAAGTGTAGCCTTTGTTCTTACACTTTCATATTATTCTTTGTAAGAGAATTATTGTAAAAGAGGGTTTAAGTACCACTTATTTTATTCATTATTTTTGTGAGAGATTTTGTAAGGATAAGGCATTTATTGTTGAGTGAGGCTCAATTGATAAAAGTAAGTCTTGTGCCAAATCTACAAGCTTGGTGGTGTATTTATTCAATTGATAGTAAAGAAATTTCAAGGAGGTTCCTTGGGGAGTGGATGTAGGCCTGGCGTGCCGAACACTATAAATCTCAGTGTTTGATTTTCTCTCCTATTTACTTTTATATTAATAATATTATTCTATTTTTATTTATTTGTTAAAATTTGAATATTGTGTTAATTTAATATTGTAAAATGTTTAATAACCAATTCACCCCCTCTCTGGGTTGATTACATGGGATAACAATTGGTATCAGAGTCTAGACTAGTTTGTGTGACTTAACCGTCTTAGAGTAGATCATGACAACCCTTAGTATTCCTTACCTGATAGACAAGCATCCAATAGGCACACTATTTAGCGGCACAAATTTTAGCTATTGGAAAACTAGGATGACCATATATGTTCAATCTAATGATTATGAATGCTGGAAAATTATTTGCATGGTCCAAAAATTCCTACCAAAACCGTAGATGGACTTAGGGTACCAAAACCTGAAGATGAGTGGAATGAATCAGATACTAGAATGACCCAAATTAATGTCAAAGCCACAAACATGTTGTACTGCGCCTGAGATGCTAACGAGTTCAACAGAATTTCCACATGTAAAACCGTAAAAGAAATTTGGGACAAGCTTATACGTATTTTATTTAATAACTTACATCTAATTTCCATAGAATTTCCATCATCAATAACTTACACCTATTTTATTTAATGATATAAATTTTGGTAATATTTTATTTCATTTTGACATAAAAATTATTCATTCAATAAATGTTAACTAAAATACTCTAATATAATTTTTCTTTTATTTTTTTATCCCTAATAAATAATCTATATAAATAATGTATTTATCGTTTATTTTTCAAAAAAAAACAAAAAAGGCCCAGCTCTAAGCCTCTAAGCCCTATTTTGAGTGGGTTTGGGCTTGGACTTGGGTCTGGGTCCCACTTTTTGGCCCATGGGCCCGCTTGACCAGCCAAAAAGCGGGAACCTGCGGAGACCGCTTGGATTGACTTGAGTCTGGGCCCGAATGGGCCAGCTGGACCATTAAAAAGAATGCTTATGGGTCAAAAATTGTCCTATAACTTCCAGTATCATGTATTTGCAATTAATTTTCAAACTCTCATCTACTTTATTTCCAAAACTTTTCATTGTATTGTAAATAAATTTTTAAGCGGATATATAAGAACTCCTCATGCATTGTCAATGCCAAGGTATGATTAATTACTTATATTATATAAAAAAATATCAGAATTAATAAATTTGTTTTCATTTATCAATTATAATATTAAAATATAATATTTTCAATTACTTTTATTATTGTAGCAATTACTTTTTTTTTACTACCAATATACTCTTGTTAAAATTATGGATGAATATAAGTACAAAAATAAATTGAAAACTATAAAAGTTTTAGCATGTCATATTAAATATTTTTAATTTTATTTTAAAACATAAAGTAAATAATTTAAAGTGTATCAAATCTAAATATATGACAACAATTACTTCCTTAACAAGTGCTTGAACTTAACTTATGAATGAGATGATAAACTAAAGTTTCCTAACAAGTGACTCAGGTCACAAGAAAACACAATAAAGATACAAACCATTTTTTAAACCTTTGGTAATTTTCAAAAAAATAAAAAATAAAAATTGGAGAATAAATTCCAATTTTTTAAGAATGGGAAAGAGCACTCGTTTGCCTTTGTCTAACTTATTATTATCATAATGTTATAGTTTTTTTTAGATGGTAATAATGTTATAGTTATCACTTTCTTAGATCATATTTACTGTATCATTACATGTGTCAGCACAATATAAATGTAAGAATGCCACTATTCATGTCTATATTCAAAGACATAAAATAATATATAAGATAATATAAAAAGATTTTGGTTTATCCCTGCGACGAGAAATTTTTGTATATCAATAGAATATTATGTGACATTATTTTCTACCAATCATAAATGTATAAGTTTCCTATTGTTCTCCAAACACTCAATGTAAATGTAGTGGACCATTTTTTTTGAGCAGCAACCAAAATCAAATTTTATTAAAATAAAGAAAGATTACAAAATGATTAGGGGAAAAATTGTATCATTGTCAAAACTATGCATCTCAATTATGTTGACACCCAAAGTAAGACTAATCATGTGCATCCCCAACCCCTCCCCCCCCAAAAAAAAAATAAAGTTAGAGAGATTCCAACTCAAACAAATCAAGACACTCCAAAGCCAATCACAATATTATCAAAATCAATTATAATAATAAAAAGTATCACATGACATATATTTTATTCACATACAAAAATTACTCGTCTGTAACAAATGTTAAGACTCTCAAAAAGCCTGTACAAATATAATTATTTTCAATTCTTATATGTACTCTAAGTACACATATTACAAGTATAAGATCCAATAATATGATTACTACTCTATTATTATGGGTGGGTTTGGGGTTGGTTCTTTTTGTAACTTTCTTTTAAGTTAAAAAAGTTATATGTTTAAATTCGAAAAGTTATTAAAAAAATCAACTTTTATAATTATAAAATTTGATGTGACAGTTGATTTTTTTAATTAATGGCAAAAATTTAATAACTTTTTTGGACCTTTTCTTTTTAATATGAGAAGTTGATTTTTTTTTTTTTGAATAAATTGCATTCACCTCTCATAAGGTTTAAAAAAATATAGTTAGTTTTGTACTTTTAATATAATTATATTAACCTTCTTTTAGTATGATTAAAACAGCTAAAACAAGGAAAAGGTTTTGTATACTAATAGGGTATTACATGACACTAACTTTCACCAATCACAAATGTATATATCTCTTATTGTTCTCCAAACATCAACATAAATGTGGTGGGTCTTACCGTCAAATTAATCATAATAGAAGGTATTCATGACATATTATTCTTTGTATACAAAAATTACTCTGGCCTATTTTGGAAAGATAGTAAAAGTGACTTTTTGGCTTTTCATCAAGCTTTTGGTTTTTTAGACAAATGATTTGGGAAGTTGGTAAAAAGTTACTTTTGACTTTTTTGATTAATATTTGTTTATGATGTTAAATCACAATAAAATGACTAAACTACCCCCATTCAATTTAAAATATTTACAACTTTACCCATATAGACATTTTGATCCATGAGGGTAAAATTTAATTTCACCAGTGGCTGAAAATCAACTTCCCAAATGAAAAAAAAAATACAAAAAAAGCCAAATTTTGACTTTTGCTACAAACCTAAAAAAGTGACTAAAGCCAAGTTCCCAAAACACCCCTCTGTTGATAAACACTCAAATAAGTAAAAAAATAATTACATTTTGCTTGAAAATAAATGATAATATTATTTTTTTATTTACATAATTAATAAATTATTAATAAAAATAATTTAATTATTATGTAATTAAAATTTCAAGAAAATAATATAGAATAATATGGGATTATTATTTCTTCTAACCTAAGATGAGTGTAATTTATTTATTTATTTATTTTTAGTGAGAGAAAGTGAGGCATTTATTGCGTGTGGAAAAGTGGGCCTTGCATATCTGGCTTCGAACCGCGGGCATCTCATCTCATTCACTTGTGTGAATGAAGTTTAAGTAATCTTTGTTACATGGATTTGGTCAAATTAGCATAATCACCTGATGCAACTTTTAATAGATATTTTTTGCTTTTTTTATTTAAAAGATTGTATTAATCGTCTGCTCAACCCACCCACCACGAACTCTCTACTGTTGCTCCCAAGTCTCCAACTTGCACGCCCTCAAGTCCATCAATTTACTAGTAGAATCACTGTTAATCAAGCTCACCCACCTTCAATAACCTATAGCAACCAACAAAACCATCGAGCCCTCAAGTTTTAACTACACGATGTGGGTATAGGCTTGTGTCACGACTCAAACCCGCCCTATAGATTTAGCACCGTAACCGGCCAGTAATCCTTGGATTACCAAAGGCCCTTAACATAATAACATATAATTAGGGACTGTGGAAGTAAATAAACAAAATATACATAGTCCATAGAGCTGTGCAGATAGACATGAGACATAAATTTTTGAAACAAACTTATATTTATATATAGATGTGACGTCAAAAATGCATTAGTCATATGTCACCAGAGTCACATATACAGAACTTCCAAAACATGTTCAGATTAAACATAAACATCAGAAGGTACAAAAAATCCCAAAGACTCAAAACTTGGTTAGATCTCAAAGGGAACCTCCACGGGAGGCACGACAGCTGGCTGACTCCAAAACTTGCAAGGAGACAACTTAGGCCTGGTCACATGTCTGCTCACCTACATACATAAAAATAAATAGTGAGTGGGAGCCCAGTGAATGATAACGAAGTAAAGAGTTTTAATGAATGATGTCCATCACAGAGTTGGAAATTAGAATTCATTTCAGAAACAGTTTACATTCACATTCTTTTACAAATCAATAACAGAAATAGAATACATACTAATCTTACATCTGTTAGCGCTAGCTAATCATACGGGCATTGAAAATCATACTTATCAGTTCCATGAAGGAACCTCCGGCTGGATATAGATATTTGTTAGTTCCATAAAGGACTCTAGACCGGGTTAAATAACTTGTCAGTTCCATAAGGAACTTCCAGGCCAGGAACAGATAACTTACTTGAGCCCGATACTTGTCAAATTAGACAATCATTCATAGTAAACATAACATTTCATAGAATAGATCTTATTCCATATACAAAAAATAAGTAAAGTTGAACATAGTTTTACTAAGTTATTACTCACAATTAATAGATGGCTCCAAGGCAAACAAACAGAATGTACAAATCAGACGTCTTGTAGCTTGTGATCTACATAGTTATAGAACGAACACATACTGAATTACATCCGTTAGCGCTAGCAGATCATATACGGGGCATCGAATATCATACTTGTCAGTTCCATAAAGGAACCTCCGGTCGGGTACAGATAACTTGTCAGTTCCATAAAGGAACCTCCAGACTAGGTACGAATAACTTGTCAATTCCATAAAGGAACCTCTGGCTGGGTACAGAAAACTTGTCAATTCCATAAGGAACCTCCGAATCGGGAACATATAACTTACTTGAGCCCCGAATACTTATCAAAATTGGACAATCATTCATAGTACAAACATAACATTTCATAGAATAGATCTTATTTCATATACAGAAAATAAGTAAAGTTGAATATAGCTTTACTAAGTTATTACTCACAATTAACAGATGGTTCCAAGGCAAACAGACAGAATGGGCAAATCAAACCTCTTGTAGCGCGTGACCTACACATACAGAACGAACACATACTGAATTACACACCCAGAAATATGAACTTAATTCTCTTTTATCTTGGTGTTTTTCTACTTCTTTCCTTATTATAGTGTCTTAATCTTG
The DNA here is from genome assembly GCA_030407325.1 of Camellia japonica. Classification (NCBI taxonomy): domain Eukaryota; kingdom Viridiplantae; phylum Streptophyta; class Magnoliopsida; order Ericales; family Theaceae; genus Camellia; species Camellia japonica. The sequence goes on along the minus strand of JAPPVO010000029.1, from coordinate 128,767,392 downwards.
GCCTAGAAATGCCTAGGATGCAATAAGGATATAAAAATGCATCTGAAACACTTGGTCAAAAATGCTGGAAATAGGGGTCTCGCTCGAGCGCAACTTCCCTCACTCGAGCGGACATGCAAACATATGAGGAGACGCTCGAGCACGACTTCCTTCGCTCGAGCGCTCTGTAAACCTTGCAAAAGTACTGGTTAAGTGAAATCTCTGCTCGATGGCCGCTCGACTCTCGCTCGAGAGTGAGACTCATACCCTCACTCGAGCACCACTTTCGCCGCTCGAGCAGTCTGCAAAACATGCAAACTTTTGGGAGCATGCATTTCACACTCAAGCGGACTTTAGGTCGCTCGAGCAGGAGTGTAAAATCATAGGGCGACTGCTCGAGTGCAAATTCTGCCATTCGAGCGGAAGTGCAGAATCTGGGATTTCTATATTGCACTCTCAAGCTCCAAACTTAAATTCAAAGCCATTTAACTCAACATTTGGACCCCAAAACTTGAGAAAATCAATTTAAACTTGAAAACATAAAGAGTTAAAGATCATTTCATGAAATCAAGGCCCAAAAACATGACAATTGTGTAAACATTCCACTTGAGATATAAGATTATTATATGAACATGACATGCATGTATTCATTTGAGTTCATAGCTTCCAAAACATGATCAAATAAGGTCCAATGGTGAGAAATATTATGAATTCTTCAAACCATGCTAGAATTACAACATGTATGTGAGGAAAGCTTTGAAAACAACTTCCAATTGCTATGTAATATGCATGCATGTTGCTATGTATATGCATGCATGTTTGAAATGACTTAACTTTATTCAATTCTAGCTCAAAACTCATGTTAATCCACTCAATTCTCTTGAATTCATGAATTTACCAACTCAAAAGTAAGACTGAAGGCTTAAATTCTCTTCTTTGCTTCTCAATTTCTTAAGACTTAGAGGTAATCTTGAGCAATCCTTTAAGTCTCCAAACAATGTCTTTCTCTACCTTAAGTTTGATCTCAAGTTCTTGGCCTTTCACTCTCTCTCACTTTTTTGCTACCAAGGATGTAGATATGAGAGTGTAAAGTGTGAATGAGAGTCCACTAATGCCTTATATAGGCTTGGCTAATGGCTTATTTAATTTGTTGATCAACTAATCAATTAGACATTAATTTATTCTAATTTAATTCGTTCTGAATCAAATTTCAATTAAACCTGCCATAATGTTTTAAAAATTCCAAATAACACGTATACTAAGTCAGTTTCTGAATCGGATGTCGATAAGGCCTTCAATTCGCAGACCAAAACAGAAACACGAACAAATTTTTCTACGTTAAACAGATATACGCACAAATAAGGCAATACATAATACAAAATTTCACTTAATTACTTATTAGACATAATTAAGCACGGATTCACATTAAGCATGGGTCGGGGTTATTACAGCTTGTCCGATGAAGCAAAGCTTGTCATCAACCCCCACAAGCTCTCATTCAGATACTCACCTAGAATGGGCTTAAGCGAGCGATGCCCTCTAGTTAGAGGAAGTTGTTTGAGGTATCAAGATGAGTTAATGCAATAATGACGTATGATGTTGGAGGGGAGTGTCCGGTTGATGATGTGTTTACGCAGAGGCTTATGCTCAAGGGATGCGAGTCGCTCCTTAGACGGCGATGTCATCCAAAGACGCTGGCTCATTATGTTGAGCCAACACCGTTGCTGAAGATCCTCTAGACAACCCTCCAGACACGAGCATCATTTAGGATGCCTACACTTGTAAAAACTACAAGTGCCTTGTTGATAGAAAAAATGTACCGAGATATTATGATTGCAAAGACTGTTTCAAATTATAGGGAAGAGAGAAACCCCGGTGGCTCTTCAACAAAGGCCTAGATTACAGGATTGATCAAGTGCTTGGTTTGAAACGTAGTGGTACGGTCTATATTAGGCTTGACATAAGGGGGGGCAAAGGCATATTCGCCGCTAGGATGAAGGTGTAGACACCCCATTTTTGACCGACCTTAAGACTCAGACGTCACCGATTGAGCGCTCGGTGATGTTGCATATCGTGCTCGTTCAGAAGTTTCAGAGTCGCGGCCGTGCGCCCTGCCTCCGGACTTCCGAATCCTCTTCTGTGCCTTGTCTCGGTTTGCGAACCAGACTCGGTTTTCTCTATTTTCTTTCCTGAGGGGAGGGAGTGGTCCCGTAGACTATCTCTTAGTGGCCGTGGGCTACTTTTCGTGGCCGTAGGCCATTTTGCCCATTTCGGAGCCCGGTTCCCGGTTTTCGGAGCCGTCAGGCCGTGTGCCTCGGTTCGGGACCGCCTAACCATCTCCGATTTCTCCGATTTTTGGCAAGTGCCTCTGTTTTATCATACTGAAGAACACTGGGGCCCCTGATGCCCACTTCGTGGTCGTGTGCCACTTTCGGTGCTTATAGCCGGTTTTCGGGCCCCGAACCTCGCGGTTTGGCCCCCGAGCATTCATTTCGCATCGGTTTTCTCCGATTTTTGGCAAGTGCCTCTGTTTTATCATATCGAAGAACACTGGGGCCCCTGATGCCCACTTCGTGGTCGTGTGCCACTTTCGGTGCTTATAGCCGGTTTTCAGGCCCTGAACCTCGCGGTTTGGCCCCCGAGCATTCATTTCGCATCGGTTTTCTCCGGTTTTTGGCAAGTGCCTCTGTTTTATCATACCGAGGGACACTGGGGCCCCTGATGCCCACTTCGTGGCCGTATGCCACTTTCGTGCTTATAGCCGGTTTTTCGGGCCCCGAACCTCGCGGTTTGGCCCCCGAGCATTCATTTCGCATCGGTTTTCTCCGGTTTTTGGCAGGTACCTCTGTTTTATCATTCCGAGGAACACTGGGGTCTCTGATACCCACTTCCCTGCTGAACACCACTTCCGGTGCCTGCAGCCCATTTTCGGGACCCCGAACCTCGCGGTTTGGGCCCCGAGCGTTCATTTCTCATTAGTTTTTGTTCAATTTTGGCAGGTACCTCTGTTTTAGCACCAGGAAGATCACTGGAGGGTGGGAGGCCAGCAATTATCCCAGATAACCAGTTTCGCTCCTCCGGCGCCCGTTTTGCTCACTTCCGGGCTAATGTTGAACACCCTAGGCCCATTTTCTTCCAACCAAAGCTACATATTTGTGATGAGGGCACATGGGAGGACCCTAAAAGAGCATGGTCGGCCAGCAATTGTGGATTTCATTTTGGGCCTCTCCTTCAAATGCAATGTTGTGACTCCTGCTTCAGTGTTGCCACATTCCAACCATGGAACCTTGTTCTACACATATGGGAGGACACCAAAAAGTGGTGGTCGGCCAGCAATTGTTACATTCATTTTGAGCCTCTCCTTCAAGTTCTATGTTGTGACTCTTGTTTCAGTGTTGCCAGATTCCAGCCTTGGATCCTTATTCTACACACTTGGGAGGACCCTAACACATGGTGGTCGGCCAGAAATTTTCCTCTTCATTTTTGGGTCATGGGTGGCCGGCCAGCCACCTCCCAGAAATTTACCTGGCCGGCCAGCTTTCTGCTTTCCAGCTCTTTACAGCTGTCCGGATATTTTTTGCAAAATATCTCCCCCTCCGGGGGATATTTTGGGAGGGAAATCTTGCCTCCATTTCCCTCCCCTTTTACACCCTTTCTTGCCTATTTAAAGGGCTGCCGTCCTCCTTTGCTAGGGTTAGAAAAATTCCTCTCAAGAGTCTCTCTTCCTTGGCCTCCATTTCCATAGCCAAAAGCTCCAAAAACTCTCCAAGTCCCTAGCTCCTCTCTTCATCAACCCTAAGCACCACCATCACCACCTCCATTTCAGCAGCAAAGGAGTGTTTTCCAGAGGTTAAGAAGCAACAAAGTCAAGTCAAGAGGCAAAGAAAGACTTGTCTTCAAGGGTAAGTCACTATTTCCCTTTTTCTTGCACAATTTTGCTTCAAATTTCTACCCTATTTTCTCACTGATTTGGGCTCTGGACCCTACTTATTTTGTGCTTATTTTGAGCCACTCTACAACATTGTAGAAGGGCTCAACCTTATTTGGCATCTCCTTCATGTACTTGCTTCAATAGCATCTTTTATGCCAATATTTTGCATGAAATATCTAGCTTATGAATGATCTGATTTCGAGCATGACATAAACTGTGAGTGGGCCTATTTAGAGTCCCTCTTCAACATTGAAGAAGGGCTCAGCCATGTTTGACTTCTCTATCATGCACTTCCTTTGAAATGCTTCCATTTTACCGTAAAATTGCATGATTGTTTTGGCCTATTTTTGATCCGAGTTGGAGCATTCAACATACTGATATTATGCTTATTTTGAGCCCCTCTTCAACATTGAAGAAGGGCTCAACCTCGTTTTCTTGCTCTACATATCACTTGCTTTGAATTCTTGTCGCAATCCCATTTTGTATGCTTTTTTAAGCTCACCATGCTTCGGATTTCAGCCTTCATCAGGCCTAGAAAGAGCCTTATTTTTTCCTATTCTTCATGTTTTGTTAAGGGCCTTAGGCCATTTGATGACTGGTTTTGGTACCTCATGTTGTATCCTCCATATTTTCCGTAAAATTGCATGTTTTTTTAAGCTTGCTTAGCTACTGATTTGAGCCTTCATCAGGCTTAGAAAGTGTCTTATAATAACTCATTCTTCATGTTTTGTTAAGGGTCCAAGGTTGTTTGGTCATTGCTTATGGTACCTCATGTTGTAGTCCTTTGTTGGCTCATTTTTGCATGCTATATTAAGCATATCTACCTACTGAATTGGAGGATGTCATCTACTGAAGATGTGCATATTTTTGGCCCCTCTTTAACTTTGTAGAACTGTGTTTTTTGGTTTGAGCATTGAATATACTTCTTGCTTCGTAATTCCCCTCTTTTTCCCCATTTTTGCAAGCTAATTCTGCCATACTTGTGGTCATTGTTTGGCCATACTTTGTACTGAAAAAATGCTAGTTTAGAGGCTGCCTTGCTACTTTTTTACATTTCATGTGCCAATTATGCATGTTTAGTAGGGCTGTAGGCCATTTCGGGTGCATTATATCGCATTTCGGGCATCGGGTGCAATTTTGTCATAATTCGGGGGCTATTTGTGCATCTTTTAGCTGCTGAAATTTGCATTTTCCATATGCCATATGTGCATCTCATTTGCATGTCATTTCTGTGCCTTAGGGCCATGCCTCGGTTTGCGCGCCCGTGGGTACACATTTCGAGGCACTTCGGTTTATCCGATTTGCATTTCAATCATTGCCCGGTTTGTGTGCCCGTGTGCACACATTTCGAGGCACTTCGGTTTTATCCGATTTGCATTTCATATCGTTGCCTCGGTTTGCGTGCCCGTGTGCACACATTTCGAGGCACTTCGATTTTATCCGATTTGCATTTCATATCGTTGCCTCGGTTTGCGTGCCCGTGTGCACACACTTCGAGGCACTTCGGTTTTATCCAATTTGCATTTCACATCGTCGCCTCGGTTTGCGTGCCTGTGGCACACATTTCGAGACACTTCGTTTTATCCGATTTACATCTAACATCATGGCCTCGGTTTGCGTGCCTGCGTGCACGCTTTTCGAGGCATCTCATTTTCATCTCATTTTCCCAGTATAGTACATACCAGGTTGTATCTTAGATTGCATTCATGAATTTTCTCGGTTTGCGTGCCTGCGGGCACGCACTTCAAGACATCCCATCTTTTCATTAGCATTGTGCATACTAGACTATATCTTAGCTGCATTTCATGCATATCATGCATGTTGCATCGTGTTCGGGATAAGAGTTAGCCCGAGCACGGGAAACGAGGCACGTTTCACGGAACGGGTCTCGATTCCCAAGTCACCGACACTCCGGATTACCCATGATGGAGTTAGGTTGTTGTTGTAGCATTCATCTGCATTGCACCCTATATTGAGTTGTGCAATCCGATTCCTCGCCATCAATGCATCGATATGCGTGATTGGTGGCACGAGGATCGAGGCATGCATATATCTGTGAAATACATTGCTATGCCTTTTCTGCTCTCTGTTGCAGCAAGATAAGGAATCAGCAACTTTTCGGAGTTTGGCACGTATTTCGAGAAATATTGCAAACAGAGGCTAGATTGGGCATCCCAGTGGATTTTCGCGCAACACAGTCCAGCATACATCATTCATCAGAAGCGAGGCAGTCCCTGGCTTGCATGCCAGTTTACAGTCTTTATTAGTTAATTTGTTAATTAATTAGGAATCTGTAATATTTCGGGACTGTAAATTCTTTTATTCGGACTGTATTATTATTTATTCGGACCCTCTGCGCGAGGGCATAACTGTAATAAGTGTGGTGAGTGTGATGTATGTCTTCCAACCCCACGTCTTTCTCCCTTTTATTTACCCGCTTATGATGGTTAGATATAGGCATATTTCAATTAGCATACAGTATGACAGCATGTTTGCATCATTCATCTGTTTTGCACGCACCGGGCTCGGCGCATCATACAAACTGCATTTGTATTTCAATTCCAAATTGAATACATGACAGCTGTTAGCATTTCACATGCCATTGTTTAGAAAATAGCCGAGCCTGCTATAGGTTGCATTATTGCATGCGTTGCATTAGGCATTTCTGTACAATTAGGATCATGCATGATTTCTAATTAGTTTTCTGTTTTGGCTTGGAGTACTAGGTGAGTTTTATGCTTTAGCATCCTTGCATGCGTGTGAGTGTTGCCATGATAGCATGCTTGCCATGAGGCTATATGCTTATGTGATATAACTGCCTTGAATGCCTGTGGGGTGGAGGTTGAGTTGCTTGGATTGGACAATTCATCAAATGTTTGTTTTAAGCCCACTAGATAGTGACAAAATCACTGTTTTTCTAAGCCCACCTGAGGGTGGCAAATCCGCGTCTTAGCCTACCTGCGGGTAGCACCATCAAACCATTTTCAAACAAACAAACATGAAGTGGTTTTATTCCAATTCAGGCAACTCAGTCATTACTTGTTTGCTGCGAGCATCACATAGTAATCTAGGCTAACAACCGGATAAGAACGCACAATGTTTCAAAAACAGATATCATGGTTAGTAGAGGCCGGTCTTTGACCGGGCGAGCGGGGGTGCTCACGATGTGACCTTCCCCAATCGTACCCAAGTTCCCGAGCAACTTTGGTGATGACGGACACGTGGCCTTTGGCACCGAGTCAGGGTTTCCTAAATTCCCATTAAAAAAATATTTAGGTGGCGACTCTGTTATCTGGCAAAGCAGTCCATGTTTGCACTTCTTTCAAAAAATCTGTTTTCAAAACGATTTGCCAGATTTGGACTCTTTGGTTCAAGATTAAGAACCGTGACATTTGAGTCCTTGAACTGTAATGACCCCAATATGAACAGAACGGGACTTAACACCTCCCGGGGCGTTCGGGGACGTCTACAGAAGGAAAGGAATGTGACCATCATCATAATCTCTATGAACTTGGATGGTCCATCTAGCAACTTCATTGTATCGCGGGGCTTGATTTTGATGCATTTGAGTGTTTTTCAGAGGCTTCTGTTCTTTGAGAACATGCTTGACATAGTTCATTCGATGCATGTACTGAGCAATTGGATCTCGGACACGATGCTTGAGTTCACATTATATGACATATACAGAGTTGTTGAGGTCGGGGGGCTTTTCTGGTTTGACCATTCTTTGCTTGGGGCAGCAGCTGAATGTAATGTATGTTCCGATTGTTGAATCATGTCGGATTCAAGAAGCTCAGGTGGAATGCTAGTATGAAGCTTGATCGTGGGATCAATAAGAATGAGTGGTACTTCTCGGCCCTGTTGGAGAAAACCAATGACTAGACAGATTAAGATGAAATTGTGTTATGTTTTGTATGATGAATACACTAGTATGTATGATAACAACAATGCTAGAGGTATCTAAAATTTTACACACTAATTACTTCTCTTCTCACATGGGTTGAGTAAATTAGTGTATAAAATTTTAGATAACATTATTCGTTCATAAGATGCTTGAAGGACTCAAAATAATACAAATGCAGAGCATTGATATGCTTTATCTTTGTTTGGTTTAGTTACCTTTGCCTCCTTTGATGCAAATAAAAGTACATAATTTTTGGAAAATATTTTAGAGAGAAAGAGAGAGAGAACATAACAATAACTTCACCTGACCATCCTTGGAGACAATCTTCGGGTTCACTCCATCACAAGTTATGCACGAACATGATTTGATGTAAAGAAAAATACAAGGACACCTGAGTAAATTGAAAAAATAAAAACTAAGGGGTTACAATCAGAACCTAAGAATTTCAGGGAAAATTGAGTCATGTTAGACACCAAATCCATGAGCCATAGCAAAACAATTTTCATCATACGAACTAATAACAAACATATCCAAGAAACCTGCAATATGCAATGACCCTCCACTGAATCTACAACATCATTGGCATATCGAGCTCTTATTTTACCTTAGCACAGGATTTTCATTAGAATCAGGAAATCACAATATTAGTTTTCAATGCTGCAGAATAACCAGGGTCATTTGCTTGGAACAGAAAACACTAGCACATTTAAAAACAAATTACAAAGATCTTATTAATGTACAATTTGTACACTAGTACTCTGATTTTATATGTTTTTCTTACACTCCTTTAGTACATAAAAAGGGAGAGACAAAGAAGGAGAGCCAAGAATTTTGTAACAACTCAAAGTTCAGATCTTTAGCACACAACACAAACATCACAAGGTTGAATGCAAATTAATATTTTCACTGGGGCTCCAACTTTGAAAGAGGAAAGGCACCACTATAAATGAAGAGGCTCTCATCATTGTAAGGATGGTGTACTCCCTACTAGCACCTTCATAATTTTCCGAAGAGGTTGTCAAGTCAGCATTGGGGTTCAGACCAGCCAATTTGCATAATGGTCTCAAACTCTTTTACCACCTCGCCCATTGTAGGCCTTTTAGCTCCTTCTTCTTCAACACAACTCAGTGCCAGATCTACAAACTTCATCTAAACCTTCCAGTGTCGTGCCCAAATGACTGGGTCAAGAATCTTGTGAAGATTATATAGAACTTTTTCCTTATCAATTTGTGTCCCACCTCTCTTACAATGTATTTTGCCTTTCTCGATTGGTTGTCTTGCAGTTATTAGCTCTAGCATTAGCACATCAAAGCTGTAAACGTCACTCTCTCAGTCAACTACTGGGACATGTAATATTCAGGATCCAAATAGCCCTAACACCAACAACAAAATTCCACTTTTAGTCCAAATCCTAAGCAATATTATAGATCTTCAACCAATTCACACCATTAGCAAAAATAGAATGATTTTCTTCCTTTTCTTCTTGCCGTATATTCTATAAATTTATTTCAGTTTTAAATGTAATTAATAAATTCACTTTTAGGTTGATGCCTAATTTGTATAAAATGATTATGGTTAGAAATTTCATTATTGCAGTTTTGAAAAAATATAAAAATAGATATTATGAGAAGTGTGTATGTGGGAGCCAAATTGATAGAGGAACGAAATCTGGTATACCCGAGGAGCCGGGAACTGAACGGCTCCATTCGGCTCAACTGGACGCCGACTACGTACTTAAGGCCGAATAGACTTGAGAAGGCATATCAGGACAAAAGAAAGAATATTAAATAAAAAGTAGACTCTGGCCCCGAGGCCCAAAAATGGATATAAATACAAGAGCTTCAGATTGGAAGGTATGTAAGAATCACTTCTAAAAACTTAGTGAACAAGCTTTCTTGAGTAGAAGAACTGACTTGTCCGTCGGAGTGCTAATTCCGGCACCCCCGACCGGAGTATTTGTATCTTTGCAGGTGACTAGCTGAGGATCATTGGCGTCTTCCAGGATCGAAGAGTATTTCCAAACCACTTCCCCACAATTGGCGCCGTCTGTGGGAATACTCAAATACATCCATGGAAGACGTGACGAAGATCCTCCGATAGCCACCGACGAGACCACACAGAGAGACGACTTCACTCCGGCAAATACGCTCGGAAAGGAAACTGTCGCGCAGCGACGCGCCTCGAACTCTAACTCACCAACGACTTCAACGAAGGAAACGATGCAAGCGACCGTAGAACAAGCCAGACAGATCCAACAGAGTTTGGACAACATCATCGCTGAGAACGAACGCCTTCGCCGCGATTTGGCCTTAGAAAAAGCAAAGTCCGAGCGGGCAGGGCTCAAAGTTCCTGAGCGATTCCCAAGGGCAGGTCCTCAACGACCTCGAGGTCACCGCGCCTTAACCGATTACCTTGACACGGTGACAGAGGACTCACGTCGCCCAAAAGACGTCCCGCTTGACACCGTACATATGATATACAGCCTGCCGATAGCCCCGACTGTACATGCAATCCAGTCACTTCCGGCCCCCAGCATCAGCTCACACCAACAAAGCGACCCCGGCTCCGAGAAGCGCCAAGCATCACCTTCGACGACTCTGATTTGAGCGGCGTAACACTCCCCCACGTAGATCCTCTGGTTGTCGCGCTGCGCGTAAACAGATTCACCGTCGAACGCGTCCTTATCGACCAGGGAAGCACTTCGGAGGTTATGTACTATAAAACCTTCGTCAAACTCGGGTTCAACGATTCGGATCTGACTCCCGCTCCTTATCCACTATTCGGCTTCAACGCCAACCCGGAGTACCCATTGGGAAAGATCAGTCTACCCGTTCGAGCTGGCTCCAGAACGGTGGACGTGGAATTCTTGGTCGTCAGGTTACCGTCCCCGTACAATCTCATCATGGGGCGATCATGGTTGCATACCCTGCAGGCCGTCCCAAGCACCTACCACCAGCTGCTACGTTTCCCAACGGAATACGGCGTTGAGCAGATCCGTGGCTCTCAACAGTCAGCGAAAACATGTTATCTTCTCGCGCCAAGACGCCGAAGGAACTGCAAGTAAATTCCATCGAAGTGCCCAGTCGAGAGGTTCTGGATGACGTCGGGCGTCAACCAAACGAAAAGGCCACGGAAGGTTTAGACCGGGTTGACATTGATGGAAGCCCGGAAAAGTTTTTTATGATCGGCGCCTCTCTGAGCCAGGTCGACAGACAGCAGCTGATCACTTTCTTACTCGGCAACCTCGACGTCTTTGCGTGGACTCCATACGAGATGCCGGGAATAGACCCGTCAGTCTCACAACACCATCTAAATGTCGACCCCCGGTGCAAGCCGATCATTCAGAAAGGCCGGCGATCCTCCGCAACACACCGCCGCCGTTGTAGAAGAAGTTGACAAACTGCTTGACGCCGGGGCAATCAGAGAAGTCACCTACCCCACGTGGCTCTCCAACACAGTGGTGGTGAAAAAGAAAAATGGAACTTGGCGAGTGTGCGTCGATTTCACGGATCTGAACAAAGCTTGCCCCAAAGACTGCTTCCCCTTACCAAGAATTGACCAACTCGTCGATGCGACGGCACGCCACCGGCGCATGAGTTTCCTCGATGCCTACAGGGGCTACCATCAGATCGCCATGAATCCGGATGATCAGGACAAAACTGCATTCTCACTCCAAAGAACCTACTGCTACAGGTTATGCCTTTTGGACTGAAGAATGCAGGGGCAACTTACCAAAGACTGGTCACCACGATGTTCAAAGAACAGCTCGGACACACTATGGAAGTATACATCGATGACATGGTGGTCAAATCCAAAGAAGAGCAAAACCATATAGCCGATCTGGAAAAGACATTCAATACCCTACGCAAATACAGAATGAAGCTAAACGCTTCCAAATGCGCATTCGGATCGGCTCCGGCAAATTCCTGGGTTATATCGTCAACCACCGAGGAATCGAAGCCAACCCGAGGCAAGTCACAGCAATTTTGGAACTGAGTTCCCCCCGTTCTGTGAAAGAAGTCCAAAAGTTGATGGGAATGGCTGCTGCACTCAACAGGTTCATCAGCCGATCTACAGACCGCTGCAGACAATTCTTTCAAACACTACGTCTGGGCAGAGCTTTCGAATGGTCCGCCGAATGCGAAGCAGCTTTTAACGGGTTGAAGACCTACCTCCGGACAGTACCTCTTCTAACAACACCCGCCACCGGTGACCCCCTCATCTATATCTGGCAGTCTCCGACAGGGCTGTCAGCGCCGTATTATTAAAAGAGGAGGAAGGGCAGCAACAGCCAGTGTATTATGTGAGCAAGGCAATGGTGGACGCCGAAACACGCTACCTACCGCTGGAAAAACTCGTCCTAGCCTTGGTCATGGCAGCAAGAAAAACTGATGCATTACTTCAAGCGCACAGCATTAGGGTGCTAACAGCTATCCCCTTCGATCAGTACTACGAAATGCAGAAGCATCAGGGCATGTTTCGAAGTGGGCTCTCGAACTCGGCCAATACGACATTCAGTTTTTACCCAAAACTGCAAGCAAGAGGCAGGTGCTTGCCGACTTGTTGCCGAATTCACAGGAGGGCTTGCCGACCTCAAGCCTGATGACGTCCAGCCAAAGGCCGAAGATCGGTCAAAGCCAGATTGGAGGAATTTATGTTGGGGACATTTGGCAATTATACTGTGATGGATCATCCAACCAACGGGGCAGCGGCGCCGGCGTAGTAATTATGTCTCCAGACGGCGCAATAATTGAGCAGGCCGTCAAGCTCGGCTTCGAAGCATCAAATAACGAAGCCGAATACGAAGCCCTTTTAGCCGGACTGCGGAACGCGCATCTGCTCGGCGCGCGGCGGCTGTTGGTGTTTGCGACTCAAAATTGGTAATCAACCAGCTAAAGGGGGAGTACGCGGCAAGAGACGCGTATGGCGGCCTATATGAAAACGGCTAACTCCTTGCTGACAAAATTCGACCATCATGAACTAAACCAAATAACACGCGATCAAAATACACACGCGGATGCCCTTGGCCTGCTTAGCCTCCGCCATCAACTCCGAGCTCAAGCGTACCATCGAAGTAGGTTTCGTCCCGGAACCAAGTATCGGCCCTCCGGAGGAAACCCACATCAACATTATAGAATCCGCTCCAAGTTGGAAGGACCCCATTGCTGCATTCCTTTCTTCTGAGCAACTCCCAGAGGACAAAAAAGAAGCACACAAACTGCGAAACAAGGCCCTGCGGTACTACTTAGATCCACAAGGAGGGCTTTACAAAAAGTCCCTCTCTGGACCATACTTGGAATGCGTGCACCCGGACAGAGTAGAGGAGCTGCTCACTAGATACATGATGGTAGCTGTGGTGCCCATTTCGGGGGACGCTCCCTGGCCCATCGGGCGATAACACAGGGATATTATTGGCCGACGATGAGAGCCGACGCAGAAAATTATGTCAAGAAATGCGAACAATGCCAAAAGTTCTCCCCACTAACCCATCAGCCGGCAGAAGCTTTGAATTCTATCATAAGCCCCTGGCCGTTTGCTCAATGGGGACTCGATATCGTGGGACCATTGCCAAGGGCCCCAGGGAACAAGCGATTTCTAATCGTAGCAACCGATTACTTCACAAAAGTGGGTCGAAGCGGAGGCTCTAACCATATACGGGATTCCGACATTAAGCGTTTCGTGTGGAGGAACATCATTACACGATTCGGCATACCATGAGCATTGATCTCGGATAATGTACTCAGTTCGATTGTGGCGTATACCGAGAATTGTGCAACAAATATGGTATTGAGCCTTACTTCTCTACGCCAGCCTAACCCCCAAAGTAACGGTCAAGCGGAAGCCTCAAACAAATCCATCTTGAACGGCATCAAAAAAAGAGGCTGGAAAACGCCAAAGGCAGATGGGTTGAAGAGTTGCCGAGTGTACTGTGGGGCCCATCGAACAACCCAGACGATCTACCGGAGAAACGCCGTTTTGCCTTATGCTTCGGAACCCAGGCAATCTTACCCCTAGGGATCGGCTTGCCAACTTTGAGATCGCAGCCTTCGACACAGGGCCGAAATGACATGATGCTCGCTCTGGACCTGGTTTTGATGCGAAGACAGAGAGACCAGCGCTTTAGCATCCATGGCACGATATCACAGCAGCTCGCCAAGTCATACAATCTTCGAGTTCAGTTGCGCCGCTACAGTCCAGGAGAACTGGTCCTAAAGATAGGTACTGCCAAGCCGACCGGAGGCCAGCCGATGGAAAGCTTGGTCCGAACTGGGACGGCCCCTATCAGATAGCTTCCGTCGCAGGCGTAGGGGCATATCGGCTCTCCAACATGTCAGGAAGAAGCCTGCCACGGCCGTGGAATTCAACACATCTACGTAAATTTTATCAATGACCCGACCTGTGGGCTTGATACTTGTACACATATCGTTGTAATGCAAGGTTTCGTGTTTTTACATGTTTGCGCTCAACATTCAATGCCAAATAAGTCTCCGGATTCGGAGCGCCCTTCGTGGATGTCACGATTGGCCCAAATAAGTCTCCGGATTCGGAGCCCCCTTTGGTGCACGACACCTTAGGGCCGAATAAGTCTCCGGATTCGGAGCGCCCTTCGTGGATGTCACGATTGCCCAAATAAGTCTCCGGATTCGGAGCCCTTTGGTGCACGACACCTTAGGGCCGAATAAGTCTCCAGATTCGGAGCGCCCCTTCGTGGATGTCACGATTGGCCAAAATAAGTCTCCGGATTCGGAGCCCCTTTGGTGCACGACACCTTAGGGCCGAATAAGTCTCCGGATTCGGAGCCCCCTTTGGTGGCACGACACCTTAGGGCCGAATAAGTCTCCGGATTCGGAGCGCCCTTCGTGGATTGTCATGATTGGCCAAAATAAGTCTCCGGATTCGGAGTGCCCTTTGGTGCACAACACCTTAGGGCCGAATAAGTCTCCGGATTCGGAGCGCCCTTCGTGGATGTCACGATTGGCCAAAATAAGTCTCCGGATTCGGAGCGCCCTTTGGTGCACGACACCTTAAGGCCGAATAAGTCTCCGGATTCGGAGCGCCCTTCGTGGATTCACGATTGGCCAAAATAAGTATCCGGATTCGGAGCGCCCTTTGGTGCACGACACCTTAGGGCCGAATAGTTTCCGGATTCGGAGCGCCTTCGTGATGTCACGATTGGCCAAAATAAGTCTCCGGATTCGGAGCGCCCTTTGGTGCACGACACCTTAGGGCCGAATAAGTCTCCGGATTCGGAGCGCCCTTTGTGGATGTCACGATTGGCCCAAATAAAGTCTCCGGATTCGGAGCCCCTTTGGTGCACGACACCTTAGGGCCGAATAAGTCTCCGGATTCGGAGTGCCCTTCGTGGATGTCACGATTGGCCAAAATAAGTCTCCGGATTCGGAGCGCCCTTTGGTGCACGACACCTTAGGGCCGAATAAGTCTCCGGATTCGGAGCGCCCTTCGTGGATGTCACGTTGGGCCCAAATAAGTCTCTGGATTCGGAGCCCCCTTTGGTGCACGACACCTTAGGGCCGAATAAGTCTCCGATTCGGAGCGCCCTCTGGGGTATGACCCCTTAGGGCCGAATAAGTCTCCGAATTCGGAGCGCCCTTTGGTGCACGACATCTTAGGGTCGAATAAGTCTCCGGATTCGGAGCGCCCTTCGTGGATGTCACGATTGGCCCAAAAAATTCTCCGGATTCGGAGCCCCTTTGGTGCACGACACCTTAGGGCCGAATAAGTCTCCGGATTCGAGCGCCCTCTGGGGCATGACCCCTTAGGGCCGAATAAGTCTCCGGATTCGGAGCGCCCTTTGGTGCACGACACCTTAGGGCCGAAAAGTCTCCGGATTCGGAGCGCCCTTCGTGGATGTCACGATTGGCCCAAATAAGTCTCCGGATTCGGAGCGCCCTTCGTGGATGTCACGATTGGCCAAATAAGTCTCCGGATTCGGAGCGCCCTTTGGTGCACGACACCTTAGGCCGAATAAGTCTCCGGATTCGGAGCGCCCTTTGGTGCACGACACCTTAGGGCCGAATAAGTCTCCGGATTCGGAGCGCCTTCGTGGATGTCACGATTGGCCCAAATAAGTCTCCGGATTCGGAGCCCCCTTTGGTGCACGACACCTTAGGGCCGAATAAGTCTCCGGATTCCGAGCGCCCTCTGGGGCATGACCCCTTAGGGCCGAATAAGTCTCCGGATTCGGAGCGCCCTTTGGTGCACGACACCTTAGGGCCGAATAAGTCTCCGAATTCGGAGCGCCCTTCGTGGATGTCACGATTGGCCCAAATAAGTCTCCGGATTCGGAGCGCCCTTTGGTGCACGACACCTTAGGGCCGAATAAGTCTCCGGATTCGGAGCGCCCTTCGTGGAAGTCACGATTGGCCCAAATAAGTCTCCGGATTCGGAGCGCGCTCTGGGGCATGACCCCTTAGGGCCGAATAAGTCTCCGGATTCGGAGCGCCCTTTATGTCACGATTGGCCCTAGCCAAGGCAAGGGGAGATTTATCAATCTAGTCGGCCCAGTTTTACTCGGCCACCTTTTCAAAGAATGCCTTGGCCAGCCCACGAGTATGAACCAATTAGGCTCTTCACGCTCGCGCCCTGGCCAAGGCAAGAGCAGATTTATTAATCTAGTCGGCCTCGTTTTACTCGGCCACCTTTGCAAAGAATGCCTCGGCCAGCCCACGAGTATGAACCAATTAGGCTCTTCACGCTCGCACCCTGGCCAAGGCAAGGGGAGATTTATTAATCTAGTCGGCCTCGTTTTACTCGGCCATCTTTTCAAAGAATGCCTCGGCCAGCCCACGAATATAAACCAATTAGGCTCTTCACGCTCGCGCCCTGGCCAAGGCAAGGGCAGATTTATTAATCTAGTCGGCCTCGTTTTACTCGGCCACCTTTGCAAAGAATGCCTCGGCCAGCCCACGAGTATGAACCAATTAGGCTCTTCACGCTCGCGCCCTGGCCAAGGCAAGGGCAGATTTATTAATCTAGTCGGCCTCGTTTTACTCGGCCACCTTTGCAAAGAATGCCTCGGCCAGCCCACGAGTATGAACCAATTAGGCTCTTCACGCTCACGCCCTGGCCAAGGCAAGGGCAGATTTATTAATCTAGTTAGCCTCGTTTTACTCGGCCATCTTTTCAAAGAATGCCTCGGCCAGCCCACGAGTATGAACCAATTAGGCTCTTCACGCTCGTGCCCTGGCCAAGCAATGACAGATTTATTAATCTAGTCGGCCTCGTTTTACTCGGCCACCTTTGCAAAGAATGCCTCGGCCAGCCCACGAGTATGAACCAATTAGGCTCTTCACGCTCGCGCCCTGGCCAAGGCAAGGGCAGATTTATTAATCTAGTCGGCCTCGTTTTACTCGGCCATCTTTTCAAGAATGCCTCGGCCAGCCCACGAGTATGAACCAATTAGGCTCTTCACGCTCGCGCCCTGGCCAAGGCAAAGGCAGATTTATTAATCTATCGGCCTCGTTTTCTCGGCCATCTTTGCAAAGAAATGCCTCGGCCAGCCCACGAGTATGAACCAATTAGGCTCTTCACGCTCGCGCCTGGCCAAGGCAAGGGCAGATTTTTAGTCGGCCTCGTTTTACTCGGCCACCTTTGCAAAGAATGCCTCGGCCAGCCCACGAGTATGAACCAATTAGGCTCTTCACGCTCGCGCCTGGCCAAGGCAAGGGCAGATTTATTAATCTAGTCGGCCTCGTTTTAACTCGGCCACCTTTGCAAAGAATGCCTCGGCCAGCCCACGAGTATGAACCAATTAGGCTCTTCACGCTCGCGCCTGGCCAAGGCAAGGGCAGATTTATTAATCTAGTCGGCCTCGTTTTACTCAGCCATCTTTGCAAAGAATGCCTCGGCCAGCCCACGAGTATGAACCAATTAGGCTCTTCACGCTCGCACCTTGGCCAAGGCAAGGGCAGATTTATTAATCTAGTCGGCCTCGTTTTACTCGGCCATCTTTGCAAAGAATGCCTCGGCAGCCCACGAGTATGAACCAATTAGGCTTTCACGCTCGCCGCCCTGGCCAAGGCAAGGGCAGATTTTATAATCTATTAGAAAAAATATCACCATAAAATTACGGAAACATCAGCACATCGAGCAGAATTCATAACATCTTATAACTGCAAAAAAGTATCGACGTCCATTTCTGTATCATAACTTTTATAATGTCAACCCGCATGGAAAACATGGAAAATGTCCGATAAACAAATACAAAATAACAAAACAAACGAAAGAAAAAGTACTTTCTCGAAATCATAACAATTGTGTATAGTAAAGATCAACCCTCGGAATCAGTCTCCAACGGATCGATGTCCACTTGCTCATACGGTATTGGCATATTCAGCGAAACTCTAGCTGCAGCAAGGGCCTTGTCCCAACCATGTTTGAAGCCCCGATTCTCAAACCGAGAGACCTGGTCCCATACTCGGCGAGTCCAGCCTCTTTCCCGGCTTCGAAACCTTTTGAATCGGCAATCTCCTTTGCCGCTTTCATTTCAGCCAACTCAGCCTCCAGGCTGGCAACTGCCTTTTGGGACAAGCCAAGTGCAGCTTCCATATCGTCGGCCTTCTTCTCGGCCTCCGCTCTCAACTTATCCACTTGGACGAGCTCTCTCTAACCTCGTCCTCTGCCCGAGAAGCTTCCTGTTTCGCTCTTAAAAATTCGTCATCGGCCCTTTTCCTGTGGTCCTCAACTTGCTTTCGTAAATGACTAATCTGCTTGACGGCGTCGAGATGACGGCAGCCTACATCGGCTATCCTACCAACGGTCTGCAAAAGAAAAATTCAGAAAACATAACGCGCACAATTTTTGGATGAAGGAAAAGTCAGAATACGCACCAAAAGGGCCGACTGTGCGGCTAACATTGTCGCATTCAAATCCGGTTCCAATGGAAAGCCTCCATATCAGACGACAACGACAAAGACGTTGCCACGCCGAACGCGACCTCTGGGTCTTTACGCGCAGAGGGCATCCGAAGGAACCGGCATGTTTCTTACAATTGGTCGAATCACAAAGGGCACACCTCGCTCGATCCCCCTTCGAGGACGTTTGCCGCCGTGATCTTCTAAGCCGACCTCACGATCCCTAACGTGTTTCTCCGTCTTTCCCTCAACATCCTGAACGGCTTTCCCAACCAATGCGGATTCGGCATTCTTATCTGTTGCCGCCTCCTCAACAACTCCTAAGGACGTTGATTTTGGTAACTGGGAGGGAATGTTGAGATGTACTGGTGGGCGTTTTCGGTCGAAAGGCCCTCCGCTCTTCGCCGTGCAGCTAACCTCTCTGCATTCGCCTTCTTAGCGAGCTTTGTCAGGCTTAACCCAGCCATGTTAGTAGATCCCGATAGGAGAAGGTTGTTTGTACGTTGAGGAACGTCGTCAACAGAAAGGTTCCCCGCCCCGATGTAGAGGAAGGATCGGCAGAATCCAATACCTCTTCAGATTCGGCCTTGGACTGATCTGATTCGGCAGTATGGGATACTTCAGTATTGTCCGAATCGGACCCTTCAAAACCTACCTGTCTCAAGTTTTTGAAGTCGGAAAAAATACGAGCAACAAGAAAATCTTCCCCTCCGGAATCGGTATGTTTTCCGCAGCCGAAAGGTCGTATATGTAGGCTCGTAGCAAAGCAGAACGTGAGCCGCTCTTCCCTGCTTGTGAAGACTGCGACGGCCGAAATAACTAAGAGCAATCCTAATATCCGAAAGGACGGCGTCGTCAGTTGAAGTTCGGACCTTTTTTAAATCGCTCCTGCAAAAGACAAGCCGTAAGACTCAAGAAAACGGTATGGCAGATATGAGCATACAACACAAGCAAGAAAGCATTCGGCGACCTGGTTCGCCCCTACGTCTAGGAATAGGATCAACACGGTCCTCCCCTTCGCTGAACTCCCAGTTGCCGCGGACAACGACCATAACATCATCTCGTTTCCCAGAACTGGAAAGCATAGAGATTAACTGATGGTCTGTATCCTTGGCTCTGAGGAAGTAACGCCCGTGCCGACCAGAGGACTTGGCCAAAGCATAACAATGCCGAATGGCAGGGATGCCAAGGTTAATCCCAAGGCAACGGTTCAGCGCTACGACCCCCATTATAATTCTAAAGAAATCACATTGGGTTGGGAAGGGATCAAATCCCAATGGCGAAGAACAGCCCTCAGAAACGGGTGAAGAGGAAAGCAGACTCCACCCTCTGCGATGACAAGAGGGGAAAGACAATCGTGGTTTCGTCCTCCATCTCCATGTCAAGAGTGCCGTCCGCCACAAACGACAGGTGGACATCGTCAGGAACAGAAAAATGGTGTCTAAAGCCAACAATTTGATCTGACGAAAGGAGGTCTTTCAAATGTTTCTCCATAGCCTACTGTCTATGAGAACACGCAACGGAATAAACAAACTAGGAAAAGCTTCAGAGCAAGGGAGAAGAAAACTTACAAAAATGAAGAGAGTATCACATACGGAAGAATTGCGAGAACGATTCGAAGAGCAACCCAGCAATCAGCGTCATAGAACACGGATTCGAAAGGACATCAGATTTTAAAATCATAATAAATAGGCGTGTACGAAGGGTCGGGAAGTTGAGGCAATGATTAAAGGGGGAGTAATTAAACGTCCGCCGTGATAAGTCTGATCCCCGAACTTCGGTTCAGAGTTTTGAAAATTGGAACCAAGCATTTCACCCAACTGTCATTGACAGAACGCTTGGGGGGCAATTGTGGGAGCCGAATTGATAGAGGAACGAAATCTGGTATACCCGAGGAGCCGGGAAACTGAACGGCTCCATTCGGCTCAACTAGGACGCCGACTACGTACTTAAGGTCGAATAGACTTGAGAAGGCATATCAGGACAAAAGAAAGAATATTAAATAAAAAGTAGACTCTGGCCCCGAGACCCAAAAAATGGATATAAATACAAGAGCTTCAGATCTGTGAAGGTATGTAAGAATCACTTCTAAAAACTTAGTGAACAAGCTTTCTTGAGTAGAAGAACTGACTTGTCCGTCGGAGTGCTAATTCCGGCACCCCCGACCGGAGTATTTGTATCTTTGCAGGTGACTAGCTGAGGATCATTGGCGTATTCCAGGATCTGAAGAGTATTTCCAATCCACTTCCCCACAGTGTAAATTATTGAAGTCTATAACACTTTTATATAACCATAGACCGTTTAGTTATCTTTTGCTTTTTTTGGGTGGATAAGTTCTAAATTAAGACAATGAAATATACAACATATACAAGGGGTATACCCCAAGCCCTAACAACAACAGGACAAAGAGTAAAATGCTGCTAAAAAAATAAAAAAGCCTAAACCCTAGAACATGACTAGATCAGACCCCATACAGACAAAGAGGGGCCACAAAACAAGGAAATAAAGACAGCAAACAAAAACAAAAATAAACAACATAGGAGGAGCATCCAAAAAGCTCCAACAAAACAACCAAGTGTACAAGAAGTTATCTTCTGCTTGAAATGCAATAGAGGGATTTCATCAATAGGTTTTGATTTTGTGCTTACTAGATTGAGCTTTGACCATGACTACTTGAGAACTGTTTCACAATAATTTTTTCGATAGTTGATAACTTCTAAAATAGGTGGATGTTACATCCACTTGGATGCATGCATGTATACGTGTCAAATTCATCTTATTCTCATGTTCATGTCCAATGACATAAGGAGACATGACTAGATTTCATATTTTTAAAAAACTTCATATATTTTTTGGGTAAAAAGGTTTTTACAAACGAACATAGAGCATTTTAATCATAAAATGAGAGTATTATATATAGTTATAAAGCAAAATCAACTACTTAGGCATACTTGATGGGTGCATATTCAACTAAGCACGTTGAACACATATCCGACAGGCTTACTTGAGTGTTGAGTATACAACACGAGTACTTCACATCACGAACCTAGAAGAGTCTACGTAAGCTTTCCAAATCTTTATCCAACTCCAAATTTATAAATTACTGTTCTTTCAAAAATAGGTTATAGAGGAAAAATGCTGACCATTGTCCCCTTGACTTGAGTAGTAACATGACCTTTTTCTGCATCACCCATAGGCTTGGAGAGGCCAAAATCAGCAACTTTTGCATTCAAGCATTCATCCAATAAGATATTGTTTGATTTGATATCTCTATGTATGATTGGAGGGTCAGCAAGCTCATGGAGATATTGCAAACCCCTTGCTACTCCAACGGCCATTCGAAGCCTCCTCATCCAATCCAACTTGATTCCTGACTTCCCTACACATAATATGTATTTAGTTATTATTATTCCATTGGATGCACATTTCCCCTCAAGAATATCAATCATTCAAGTTTATTATTATGTTTCCCTTCTCTCTTGCTAGAGAAGACATGTGAAACATTTAAGTTTCTTCTGAGGTTTAAGAAAAATGAGTCTAGAGAAGCATTTCTTTTTTGATTTTCAAATATAGTGAATCCTGTAATCTACTCTGTCTTCATTTTCTTTATTGTTTCTTCAGCTACTATCTACTCATGCAAGGTATTCACTCGTTGAAATGACGAACATGAATACTTAAGCACCTAAGAATGAATAGAATCAATATACATGTTGGTGGAAAATATTAGGAATGTGTTAAGTACCTGAAAGACTGCTTCAGTGTACCGTTTGGAATATACTCGTACACCAACATTTGTTCGCCTTGGTCAAAACAAAAACCCAGAAGGCTAACAACATTCTTATGATGTACTCTCGATAGAAGCTCAATCTCAGTTTTGAATTCTACACCACCCTGCATCGATCCTTGTTGAAACCTTTTGATGGCAATCAGTTGCCAAGTGGGAAGAGTTCCTCTATATACCTATATATAAATAAAATGAAAAGTTGAGAATGTAAATGTTATTTAGTGAGGAAATAATTCTCAAAAATATTTTATGAGGGATGAGAAATGTGTCACGGTCTTACAGGGAAATTTTTTAAATGAAGGAATGATAATAAAACTAGGGTCTTACTAACAAGTGCCCTTAAAGCACAAGAAAATGCAAAAAAAAAAATGACGAGCACAACACACTTTTAACCAATCTAAAAATAGTTTTCAATGTATTTAAAACTTCTTCTAACTTTTTCACCATTTCCAAACCATTGTTTTACACAAATCTCAACATTAAACAGCCCTACGGGCACTACTAGCATTTGCCATAAAACTAATGCAACATATACTGGAAACAAATTTATTTTTTTTTTTTTAGATTGACTTGATTCATCAATGCTAAACTATCATCTACTTGATTTATCAATAGTCAAAACTCAGTCTGTAATAGCAACTGGTAATTTACGACATATCTATGTCGTTCCAAAGACAATAAAAAAATGAACAATATTTTTCTCCAGCGAATAAGATTATAAAAGTTGACCTTCCCGTATCCACCAGATCCAATATTGTTGGCTTCTGAAAAATTGTTCGTGCATTGCTTAAGCTCTTCAAATGAGAAAAACCTAGCTCCTTTTAATTGAGGAACACCACCACTGCTGCTACTTGGGCCCCAAGCTGCATTGGTGTGACATTAAAATAGTAAATTAAACCCAAGAATAAGATATAATTGGGGGAAATAAATTGTTAAGATTAACTCCTAATTTTACAAAAGGATGTTCACTTTATCACTCTTTGTGCTATTCTCTTTTGATGGAAAGCATAAATTTTGACAAGGAGGGACAATATCACAAGGACAGAACCACCAACTGTCGCTCCGATAATTATGCCAGTATTTGTTGACTTGTAAGTTCATACAGAAGCTTTTGGGAGAGGAGAGGAGAGAGAGAGAAAAGAGAGAGAGAGAAATGAGATACAACAGAATCCCTAACATATTGTTCTCACATTTATGTAAATAGTTAATACCTGCAAAAGAACTATACGGGTCACCCAAAAAAAGTAGGGTCCAAACATTTTGGGAGGCTTGAAAGTTTGATTGCTCAAGGCAAATGCAATCCCATAAACTCCTGTTCGATTGAAATGATCTTGGCCAGATGGAAAAACTTCTAGGCTTAGCACAAAGTAATCATCCGCATTTTATATGGGTTACTCAGAGAAACTGAATCCACGGGCAGTTGATGGGACTGAAAAGAATTCATCAGAGAATTTTGGAGAATCGTGTAAATACTTCCATTTCCGAGGCTTGAGAATGAAGGAGCCTGAAGAATATGGAGCCCGTGTATGGATATTCACATCTACAGTTGGGGCTGGAAATTTGGTCTAAACTACAGGTGGTTGTTTGGATACAATTTTTTGGTGTTGAAATGATGATTAGACTGTGAATTAATATGTTTTCGTCCCACCCGTTCCCATGCAAACTGGATTTCCTACAAGTCTGTAGAAAAATAAATATGTATTCCAATGAGTTTATAAAATGATAAAGCAAACATCACTAAATAAATTACATGTCCAAGATTATAACTCCCAAAAGGTTGTTTGGGATGCACCTAAAAAAGCTACATTTTTCCAAATAAACAGTAAACACAGCCCCAAAAAAAAAAAAAAAAACTTTTTTAACTACTTCCCAAACACATTATCTTTTTTAGCTTCTAAAAAACTAAAAGCCAATACCAGACCACCTCTAACCTTTACCGTTAAGTCTTTAATATCATACACAGAAAATGACCGAAAAATCAAATAATATAGCTTACTGCTCACATTAAATCAATATTGAATCCCGCTCTCTCTGTAAAGCCAACTATGGAATTGTTCTGCAGATCTATAAGTTGCAGTTCTGCACTGGTTCATGGCAGTAGTGCTTTGTCTGCTGGAAAATGAGTAGGTCTGCACTCTTCTGGGGGTTTTCTGATTGCTAGTGTTCATGGCATGGCAGTAATGTTCTGTCTTGGGTCTGTTTTTCTAGAAGCTCTGTTTCTTTTGTTTTTCTTGCTTTCTTTGCTCTGTTTCTTTGCTTTTCGTTCTTGTTGGCTTCTCACCAATTGGAGCTCGGAGCTTGTGTTAGCTCCAAGCTCCTCTTTATTGATGTATTTTGTCATACTTCGTATGTTTCATCAATAAAGATCTTTTGCTTTGCCGTTCAAAAAAAAAACATCCAAAGTGCCATTAAGCTGATTGTAGCTCAATACACTGCCACCACATACCAAAGCAAATTGTTTTTTGTTATAATATTCATGATACAAGTTATTTAAGCAGAATCAATTATGTTACGCCTAGGGAGGTTATATCTTACTTTGGATTCTGAAGCATTATATGAAATGTAATACCAAATGAGACTGAACTGAAACTTACAAAGTCTGTAACTGAGGAAGGCTGAAGAGAGTGACTGGAATTTGACCTTGAAGTCTGGTGTTTTCCATCACTCTACAAGTACAAAGTTAAAGTAATATATGCATAGTCAATCTCAATAATTCACAAACTTCTCCTTATAGTTCAACAGCAATAAATAGTTTGGTCCAAAAAACGATTCTTGATTGCCACTGCATCAAAACTGGAACTTTCGTATGAAAAAAAAGAGAATTTTACCTACCCATAAAGCTTCGATGGCAACTTGGATTAGTTGTTCATTCTACCTCACAGACTACAAGTTCAACTTTTGCATTTGATAAACAAACATTTTTGACTTCTTGCCCTCGATTGCATGTTGTTGGTACAGATCATTTTTGTACTTAGAAGCTCCCTTAGAAGATTGTATGTGTATTGAAAATGACGTTAATGGGTTTATGTACTAGAGATTGAAATTCTTTTTGCCTTGGGGAAATCAGAAATCACCAAAGACAAAGAAGGCAACTTAGGGTTGAAACATGCAAAATCAGTCAAATTTGTCTAAACTATATACTAATGCGAAGACAAAATCCAACGATGCATTTTTTACACTAACCCAATTTATCTGCTTGTGGATCTAAATTCAAAACCACAACAACAAGAATAAAGGATTGGCACGGAATAACATGGGATATGCTTACCATAGTTGGGAGTACATTGATGAAATAACAAAGGATGGAAATAGAATATCAAAAGTTGCAATAAGAGTTGGGAAATTAAGAAGATTTATGCAACTTGGAGTAAGAAGTGGAAAGGCTCAGTGTTGTGTTCAGCACATGTGAAAAGATAAGTTCTATAGATCGCAAGGCTAGCCATGTATTATGATATATAATGATAAGCTATTTGCAGCACATTTTTGTACTTTGATGAGCGGAAATAGGTATGCTTGATGAATGACTAGCAGATTTAAAGATAGGTTTGAAACAAATTAAAACCTCAAATTGAGAACAATATGTATGATGGCTCAGTTATACACAACAAGACCAAGAAAACACCCACAAAGGAATGAAATATTTCAGAATTGAAAAAAAAAAAAAAAACCAGCAAAGTCAAGGAGAAGGTCAAAAAAAAAAAGTGTATTGTTAGAAGAGGTATGAACATTATGAGAAAAAAAGAGGGGGGGGGGGGGGGTAAATTATGCAAATGGTTCATATAATTTATGCGGTATGTCAATTTGGTCCTTATTGTTTTAATTTACCCTATTTTGTCCTTTAATATAACTAATTATGTCATTTTGGACTAATAAATAATAGCTGTTAGGTTTGGTGGACGGAAACTCAAAAGATATGTTAATTTGATCCCTATAGTTTATACGACGTGTCAATTTAGTCATTATTGTTTTAATTTGCTCAATTTTAACAGGGACTAAATTGACACATCGTTTAAGTTTCCGTCCACCAAACCTAATGGCCGTTATTTATTGGCCCAATATAACACAATCTGTTAATTAAGGAGACAAATCAAGCAAATTAAAACAACATAGATCAAATTGACACATTGTGTAAAACTATAGTGACCATTTGTATAATTACCACAAAATAAATAAAAAAACAAGACCCCAGATAGAGCTGAAAGCCATGGAGGAAAATTTGATACATCGAAAGTATTATGCTCAAATCCCTGCAGCAACCATTTTGGTTAAAGAATGAAATTGGAAAGTATCGCGTATTAAGTTGATAGCAAGAAAATGCAATTTCTTTGGAAGGAAAAACAAGAATTAACACTCCATGAAGTTATTGCCTGCGTTAGCAAGATGGTTGTTACTTACCAATAGTTGAGAAAATCATGCCTGTAAGGCAAGGGGCCATTCATTTGATGTTAGACAAGAACCTGGAAGTGAAAAATTAAAAGGCTCTCATTAAAAGCTGATTTCATGGAAACAAATTTTTTTCCTCTTTGTTCTGCTTACAGTTCACTGATATTCATGAGATTGGTGATATTGGGCGAGACAGGTCCACTAAATGAGTTCCTATCAAGGCGTCTGTAGCCAACACAAAATACTCAAAAACCTTCAATGTAAAATTCACAGCTAGCAAGTAGTTGTAACAATTTTTTTAGTTGAAAATGTGATAGAGATACTCACAACACCTCCAAGGTGTAGACAAGTCCTAGCGTCGAAGGGATGCTTCCATTTAGCTGGTTGCTATCAAAAAGCCTGCTCATATAAATTCACATAAAGATGTTCTAATGTCCAGACTGAGTATTGTATGAGACTGGGACATCCAGAAAGTAAGACCAACATTTCTTATTATATATATAAAAAATCCTGCAAGATGAGAACATACAACTCTATTTGGGAATGAAAAAAAACAAAAAAAAATCAATCAGACTAACATTTCAAGCTCAGCATGCTGAAGGTACATCAAGCAAGAATTGTTGGAGGTGTAGGACATATCAAGAGATGCATTCCAACAAAACAAGGTCTCAACAGTTCAAGGCAAGATTGAGAGGGAGACGTCATATATACAAGTACATCCATATATATAGAAGCCTCATTTGCTATCACTTGTAAGTTAGCTTTTATGATTACAGCTTTTTAGTTTATTTACTTAAAAAGAATCAAAATAAGTTGTATATCTGTTTGCAGGGCTGGCCTGAGATTTGTGGGGGCTTAAGGCGAACTATGAAAATGGAGTCCCTCTAATATATTTTTTTTTAATAAAAAATTTATGATTAAAATGATAAGTATTCACAAATTTTTTATTTAAGTATACTTGCACATATAATCATTAAAATTATAAACTAAAATTTACTTTCATATATTAAGTGAACAATGTTGTATATTGTATGCATGGTTTGGGGCCAAACACTTTATTTGTTTTTTTTTTTGTTTTTTATATATTTTTATTTTAATAAATATGGCCAAACCACATAAATATGGATAACACCAACATGGGCCCAATAAAACATTTTGGGGCCTTTAAATTGATCCTAAAAAAAAAAAAAAAGTTGGGCCTAACAATTTATTAAATTTGGGGGCCCTTTTTTTGGGCCAAAATTGTGGGGCCTAAGCAAGCCTTATTGGCCTTAGGCCAGGGCTGGCCCTGTCTGTTTGGCATAGTTTTTGATAATTTATGAAAAAAGTTGAATTTGTTTGGTTAAATAAGTTGTCACATAGCTTTTTTGTTCTGCAGATATAAAAAAATGCTCTCAAAGGTTATAATGAAGACAAAACAGATGGAGCTTTTGTGAGAATCTGAATATAAAAATTAAGTAAATAATTAAATAATAATAATTTTACAATCTCAAATATTTTGAGGGTGAATCTTAAGGTACAAATTAAATTTTATTGGAGGATCTTTTAATTAATTTTAAAATAAAATAAATTTATGGTGAAAGTATTTAATTTAGAGGTAAGTTTTATTATTAAAAAAAATAGGTGACAAATTAGTAAGCATATTTTAATTTAATAATATTTGTAATTTATTTAAATTAATGGAGAGAGAAAATAAATTAAAACAAAGGATAATTATTTAGTGTCTTTTATGTTATGTATAACAAAGAAAAGAATAGAAAAACCCTAGCTCTTCCAACAGTTTCCCAACAGCAGCCGTGAGAGAGAAAAGAGAAACAAATGGATGCAAACAATGAAGGATTTTTGGGTGTGTCCTCTAACTTTCTTCTTTCTTTTGCTTTTGTTTTTTTTATCCTTATTCTATTATTATTTTATTCATTGATGGAGAGGTTGTGGGTGTATATTATATATATATATATACTGTTTAGAATCTGAGGAGCTAAATTTATGTGTGAAAGAATTGGTGTAATTCTTAGTTCAAAACTTCTGCACAGAATTACAAACTTTAAAAATCAAGAAACCATACCAAACGGATGAATTTTGAATTGAAATTTTTGCAGTAGATTAATTACATATTGAATTGCATATCAGAATTTTCTCATAATTTTTGGGAGTCAAAATCTATATAAACTGGTGCGTTCAAATCTGTCCAGAAAACTAATTTAAAACAGCAACTTCGAATGTGTTGTTCTCTTTGGGTATAAATCCGAAAATTATCAAATTAGTGTCATTAGAACCGGTTATGAGTCTAGTTTCTTAAATTTTTGACCTTGCATTGATTGCTCGTGTATACTAAGAGAACCATTAATTTCTTTAAAGTGCTGCAGAAAACAACCTATTTGGATACAATTAATTGTAAATAATTATTTTGATAAGAAAATCAAGTGAAACCAATTGGGTTTGAAACTTAGAATATATTAGTTGTTATCTGGAGGGTTTTGGAATTTTTCGAACAACGTGGAGTGGGTTTTGTAATTTTCAAAGTTAGCAAATAGATTAAGAAAGCTTGTTTAAAATTCTATTTTATCTTAAAGTTACTTTTAATTAAGTTTCGATTTGAACCCATGTCTTGGGTGATTTTAGACCTTGAAGAACATGAACTTAGGTAATATTTAAAAGTAACGGTGAGTTGGATTGAGCCGTGTTAGTGTGCTTTAGTTTGAGGTTACTTAGTTCCTATTCTTTAGTATTTTTAAATTAGTAGTGACGTGTAGTTTTGATACTTGGTTCAGGGCACTAGTTGGACTTTTATACTCTATTCGAGGATTACATTATTCCGTTTCCAGGTGAGTAGTTTCATGCTACATATTTTTATAAATGTTCCCCTACCCTGAACTGTTGGAAAATTAAATTGTTGTTTCAGGACTAAACTGTTTTGATAAATTATCATATTATCAATGGAATCAAATTATTTCTGAAACATATGTGAACTTGGCATACTGTAAACTATTTGCTTTGGTCTTATGTTTATAACGGTGAACTACCATGTTTTGCGAAACTGATGTGTATTGATTATTGGGACTATCTGTATATTTTAGTCCAGGGAAATTATTCCACTGTGTGTGGTGACTCTGGCCACTAGGAAACAGATCCGGGTTGGGCTGTGATTGTAAGGAAAAGACCTAGGTTAGGCTAGGTGACCTTCAATTGGATCATCTTAGAGAAAAGGCTCGGGTTGCCACCCTAAGGATGACTCTTAGTTCGGTATTGGATCCAACGGGCTTATAGCCTTGAGAACTGTGTGGCATGTTACTTGTTATTTCTTGGTACCCAGAAAATTATTGGTGTTCATGTTGTAATTTGTTTTAAGTGAAAAATGTCATTTGTCATGTTCTTGAGAGACGTGAATATTTTAACTGTTGAACTGTTGAACCTTCTTTTTTTGAAACAGATTATCTTTCTCAAAACTGTATGCCAATCTAGTTTCTATGATATATATCTTATTTTGGAATTAAACCCTGTTTTCAAAATTATATTTACTATCCATATTGCTACTCACTAAGCTATTAGTTGACTTAATTGTTTATGACTTCCAGGTGTTAGAAAGACTTAGAGTGGACTCATGGCGTAGTGTGGACTCAATCGCATAGACCTCTAGGACATTCATTTATTTTGTTTTAGATGGTTATGTCAAGTTTGTGCATATTTCTTTTTATTTTTATTGGGGTTCATTTAGGATTATTTTGATATGTGAGTTGTTTATATTTCATAAGTTTGGATGATATTGATTATGGTTGGTTTTTCCGTTTATACTTGTGGCGTGTCACTAGATTGAGTTTTAAATATTTTTTACTGGACTATTGTATAGTTATTCAATGTGTTTGTGGATTTGTGTTTTGGCTTACGTGTGCCTTGGACTAAGGCCCTGTGGGCCACGATCGGTCATACCCGGGTTTGGGGTGTGACAACTCTTTTGTTCATACATAATTAAGGTTTCAAATAAGATGAAGCTATAAATTGTAGTTTAAGAAAATCTCATTTTTTTGGGGCCAAATTAGTTGAAAAGCGAAATAAACATAGTTTTCAAATCGTGAATCAAAATAGATTTATATCAAATCTCGAATCGAATCGAATCGAATCGTAAAGATTTGATCACTTTTTCTAAATTATTTAGAAAAATATATTTACACATTTAGCTGTTGAATATATCTTATAAATATGAAATATTTAGGCTTAAATCAATGAAAATTATTATTTTGAATTATGATAACATGGTCAAATAGGTAACAAAGTTAACACAGGGTTGCATGTAAGATTGTCATCTTACCTTTTCTTTCTTTTAGATATTGCTTATCAACTATTCTTAATAAAGAAAGTAAATAAAGACAAACTTTCAGTTTTCAAATAACAATAACTTGAATAACGACGTTAATATTTCAAGTAACAATGATCTACTAATAAAGAATTGTAGAATTATTAGGTTTAACTGAGCTCACCTATGTAATATTAAAATATATTTATTTCAATAAAATAGTAATAAAAAATTCATATTGCAAGTTACTTTAATCTTAAACATTTTTAGATATATATTATAATTTTTTAAGAAAGAAAAATGAGAGAAATGATTAAAACATGTTAGATATGACTCAATATAATTGGATTCTATTAACAGTTTTTGATTCTCCAAAATAATAATAAATTATGTATCAAATCGTGAATATAAATTTTGATAACAGAGCAAATAAATTATACATTTAATATAGAAAGCAAACACCATTAATCAACTTTTTGCTTCCTCAACTTTTTTTAAGCAAATAAGTCAACTAAGTTGACTTATCATCAAACGAGCCTATCTTATCTCTTAACACTATGTTATCGTCTGTGTACATGCATGACCATTTCAAACATGGGAAGTAATTGAGACCTCCTCCAATTATCACCCCTACTATCTTTACACAAACGTGGCGGATGGTGATTGGAGGAGAAGGAAAAAACAAAAAGAATAAAAAAAAAAAAAGACCAATCAGATAGAGAAGGGATCAAATGAAGTGCCTCTTAAGAGGTCCACCTCATTTTCCTTCAAACATTTCTCTAGTCTTATCATTCAAAAAAATACTGCTGACTATTAAAATAATAGGTAGTTTTGGTACTTACGCATGTATCAGACTCATCTTTGAACTGAAGAGTTGAGATGGAATTTACCAGAGAGCTGATTCTTTCCAAAATGACTGTATGTAATAGGAAGAACCTAAGGTCCTTAGTATGTATAAATAAACATCAAATAGAGAGGACCAGTTACACACACATATAGAGAGATTAGACATACAAGTGTTTCGTATTAACCAGCATATGCAGACCAGGTGTAGTCGCACTAGAGACGGGGATAGTTCCAGAAAGCTTATTGTCAGCCAGATCCAGCCAATAAAGATTTGATAGATTACCAATTGAAGGTAGTATTGGTTCAATGAAGCTGTTTGAATTGAGAGACCTGCAGAAAATAAATAATAAAACAAAAAAAAAAATTTTGAAAGCATTGAAAATGGAGGCCAAGATATGGAACTGGCAACTGCACAATAAATAGTAAGTCAAACATTCAGTACATGTGCAATTCAGCTGAAATTTTCTAGAATGGAACTGTGGAAGAGCTTAAATGATTCAAAGAATGAAGCATCTGGTTCAGAATACAATAGTAAAAGGATCTTGAAATCAAAATTTCTCATTTTTGAAGCATGAAGCAGACATGTTTCTGGAAATAGGTTCTCCGCAGGAGGTGAAGACTGTGGGAGAGCAATTGTTCTTGGAAGGGACAAAAAATAGGAATTCAAAGGAAGCCCAAATAATACATAGGCATGTATGCAAGCGACCTAAATAATTTATTGAAAGAAATTTACATTTTGTAGTACTATCATTTTGTCAATGAAAAACTCATGGTCAAATTACTAAGAGAGCAGCAATTATTATGTGAAAAGTATGTGGAAGGTTGTAGTTGATGTCCTCTCTATTTTTCTGATCATGTCAATAACTTCAGGGGATGAAGCAATTTTGATAACTTGAACTTGTAAAGAGTTAGTTTAAGGTTGTGTCATTCCATCATTCCTTCACATCAGACTCATGTCACAAGGGAATATGAGGAGTGCACAGCTACGAGGGAATTTTCCTCCAATATGAAAGCCGCTAATACATTGAAACCATGTTGTTACAGTGCTTACTTAGACTTCCATAGAAGCCTTTCATGTTTTAAACACAGTAATCAGAACAAAAATAAAAATAAAGAATACAAATCCTTACAGAGTGTGCAGCAGCTGCAGAGACCTATTGTGTCTGGAATGGGACCACTGAAACTGCAACCAATCAGGATTCTGAAATGCAAGTAGAAGCAATTGGTTTGTAAAGGGTTATATTATATGTAACTTACAAATGCCCATGTTACTTATAAGCCTCCAAATTTTCTTACAGGTTCGTTAACTTCATCAAATTTCCAATTGCTGTAGGAAGAGGTCCGGTCAAACCCTTGTTGTATGAGAGATCACTATATGCAAAAGCTGATAATCAGACATTACTTTTAACAATTCTTTCGAAGTAGTAACAGACAAAAGCCAAAGAAGCACTGTTGCCAACTTGCCAGAGTGAACAATGGTAACTGAATCTACTTATGAGAGAAAAGGAATGGAAAAAATAAGAGACTTACAGAATCAGTAATTTGACAACTGCTGAATGTCTCCGGTCAACTGACCAGTCACACCCATGCTTGCTAATGTACTGGAATTAAAACTGACAGTTAATTAACCAAAATTCTTGAAAAGCAAAATGAGCAACTTTCCATAAGCAGTAAAAGTTTAACACAATGGGGACTTACATAGATGTCACACGGGAATTGGTGCAGTGAATTCCCTCCAACTGCACAAGGATCTAATCCATCCAAACTGGCCGGGTGTTCGTCCAGACAGTTTTGAGAGCCTTTAGAGCATCAGCTGCATAACAATGAGAATAATAAGTTTCTAATATTTGATTGAACAACTCAAATCTCAAACATAAACTCTCCAATCCATTCTTGATTTGGGTTTGGGGGGCTTGATAACGAAGGATCAAAATTAAAACGTAACACTTCTAAGAAGGTGTCATGTTTGCATTGCGCATGTGTCAAATATTGATACTCAATGGGCATTTCCCTACACGTGTATGCATTTTTGAATAACCCGAAAACTGTATGAAGGCTTAGAAATTGCTCCTAAACCAGATAAACATGGTAGCATATCTAGAACTTCCAGCTTTTGAATGAAATTAGAGCATAGTAGGTGTGCACTATGTATAGGTTTGTTCTGCAACCTTAGTTATAGAAATTATTCTCAGGAGAGTTATGTTTTCTGGAAAATGAAAATACAAACAAACTGAAAACTTAGAATAGCTACTAATTCAAACTCTGAATCACAAATCTTTAATCATTTTGGAAACAAGAAAAGACAACATCCACCGGTGGAGATCAATCTCACAATTGGAGACAACATAAGATTCTTAAGCTCATTTCCATTTCTTATCCTTTTATGAGAAACCAAACATAGAGCCGATGAAAGGTGTGAAGATAAAGCAACCAAAAGTGGTCTAGAGTATGCCATCTTAATATTAATGAACAAGTCATTTATATATATATTTATGGATGATGCATTAACTAATACGGAGGGGATGTATTCTTGTTTGTATTTATCAAGAAATGGAAAATCTAAAAACAGTTATCGGAGCTCTCTTACACACAATTCATCAAACACTTAAAAAATATCGAGAACAGAATAGAACTTACAGTCCTGAGGATTTGTCTGATCCGCTGTTGCAATGAAAATTTGGATGAAAGTAACCAGCAGATAGACATGAATTCTTGAACCCATTATTCAAGAAAGAATTTTATAGATTCTTAAACTAACTGAATTACAATGAAGGACTTCAAACACAATTCTTTCATTCAGTTCCTCTTGTTCACAATTAGAAATTTTCAGAAGCAAGTTTTTTCATGATATACCCATACAGACTTCATCCAAACATGGACATAGCTGCAACACCATGATATCCCTGGTCGCCAGCTCATCCTCAAAAATTTCAACTTATAGCCCAAAAACACAACCAAAGGCTATATATATACATACATAATTATATATTCTCATTAATTATAAATACCACCACTAGCACACAATCATCTAATTTCTATACATAAAAAGATAATAAATGATAAATATATATATATAATGTGAGGGGAGATTTGCATTGGACCGTACGGCCGAGCAATGATGACGGCAGACTTGACGGAGTGTGCAACGCCGAGCTAACCCTCACGACGGCGCAGCCGGCGAACTGACTTGCACGGTGGGGAAAACCGACCGGGCAAGCGCAACTGGCCCTAGCCGAGCTGTTACTCGCACGTGCAGGGAGAAGTGCAGAGTGGCGAATCGTGACCGAGCTCTACAATGG
Organism: Camellia japonica; assembly: GCA_030407325.1. Lineage (NCBI taxonomy): Eukaryota > Viridiplantae > Streptophyta > Magnoliopsida > Ericales > Theaceae > Camellia > Camellia japonica. The sequence goes on along the minus strand of JAPPVO010000029.1, from coordinate 128,732,101 downwards.
TCCGGGTTGGGCCGAATATGCAGCCAGACCGACATGCCTCTGACCGACCAGCCAAGGCGAATGGCTTCGTGCGACCGAGATTGGAGATAGGACGGTTGGAGGCCGGCATGCCTCGCAACCGGTCGGTCCTGGTGGGTCGGTTCGGAAGTAGCACGCCCGAGGTGGTCTGTCTTCCATGCGATGACAAGGGACAGCTCGGCAGTATGTAGCTCGGTTGGTGATCTTCCGCAAGCAATGGGCCGGTTGTGGTATCTCGGTCAAAGGTGCCAACTGGGCCAATGGTGTGAAGGAGAGGACATCTGCTCCACGAACGCCTCAATACCGTTAGACGATTTAGTGTGTACTGGTGAAAGGACGAAACCTTTACACGTGTGAGGTGGTGAGAGGCGCACACTGCCTCCTGTCCAGGGAAGGACAGCAGAGGTAGTGCGCGCACAATCTTGGGCTGCATGGCCAGCCTAGAAATATGGAAGAAGGCGAACGTTGGAGGTATGCGAACTCATTCCTACGAGCACCCTCTCTCTCTTCTCATTGTCTTCTTTCTCAGTGAACTGACTTGAGCGTCGGAGGGTTTTTCCGGCACACCACCGCCGGGCAGCTCACCGTTTTTTGTGTTGCAGAGATAGACGTCGTTACCAGAAGCTTGACGTTCAAGGCGTACGGAGAGCAAAGAATATTTCACCCCCGTACAATTGGCGCCGTCTGTGGGAACTCTTTGATTTTCAACCCTTGTTCTTCCAGCTTCTTCGATCATTTCCATGGCCAACAATGACGAAGTTCCGTTGTCCGTCGTCGATGGTGTGACTCCAGAGTATGTCCGAAGGAGAGACGGCCCCCCTAATGCTCCAACCGTGGCGGGCCTAGAAACCTCTTCGCGCGGAGCGCGCGACAAGCGTGGGAGGAGTTCAGATCGTTCACAGAGTCCTGAGGGCCGCCGGCGCCGGGGGGAGTCCCGTGAGGAGCGCCTGGAGCATAAGCTCAAGGACCAAGAAGCCCTCATTCGTAGGATGGCGGCGGAGATGGAGCTTCTGAAGCGCCAAGTGAAGGGAAAGGGTGTTGCTGGAGAGGGCAACCTCAGTGAGCGCACCCCCTCCCCTCGTTCTAGCAGTCGCCGCCAGAGGAGAACTCATTCAATCTCCATCACCAGGAACTATGGGGTTGGAGACTCTGACCAGCGAGAGGGCAGATCCATTACTCGCGACAGCACCTATCGCCCCTCGCGCCCGTCATCAACGTCGCAATACTCTGCCTCCTCTCGTTCCAGGGATCTCAGAGACGTGCTGAAGGAGAGAGCGCGCCGTCGGGAGGCTCAAAGGGTGCCGGCGCTCCAGAGGCTGAGTGCCCCAGTTCGTTACAGTGAAGAGGTGATGATGCCGGCGCCCAGAGACGTAGCCCTAGCACTGGTGGACAAAGAGCTGGCGAGGCTTACAGCCACCCCATTGTCCCCAGAGATTGAGAGCACCCCACTCCCTGCCGGATTCCACCAGCCAAAATTCACTCTGTACGACGGCAAGACGGATCCGTACATGCACGTGAGTCATTACCGGCAAGTAATGGCTGGCCACCGGCGTAACGATGCCTTGATGTGCCTCATATTCCCAGCAAGCTTGGGAGAGCTGGGCTTGAAGTGGTTCGAAAGGCTCCCGGAGGGGAGTATCGAGGGGTGGCAGCAACTAGCGGAAGCCTTCGTCACCAGATTCAAGACCAACACTCGAACGCCGAAGGAAGTCGACCACCTCCTGGGCGTCAAGATGGAGTCTGGGGGTTCGCTGAAGGCATACAATGCGAAGTACTGGGAGACTTACAATGAGATCCTCGATTGCCCTACCAATCTGGCGATCACTCAATACAAGAGGGGTCTCCCAGTCGGACATAGACTGCGAGATTCGCTCACGATGCATCAGCCCACCACCATGGAATCTTTGATGCAGCGGATCAACGAACACATTCGTGTGGAAGATGACGCTGCCTCTGCGACCGAGAAGAATAATCCGGTCGCGGTGGGCAGGACAGCGGGGAAAGTTAACTCGGTTGGGCAGGAGGATAACCGCCCAAGTGACCGACCAAAAGATCAGCGCCGAGGGACCGGCCAAAATGACAAAAACAGAGGTCGCAGAGATGATCGGGCTGATGCACCCCGCGACGCAGCAGAGGATGCCAAGAGAAAACTGAAGGCGCGGACAGGGATTACCACGGTCTTCAAAATTCCCATCTACCGCATTTTGAGCGAGATCCGCAGGGAGCCTTTTGTCCGTTGGCCGGCCAAGTTAGGGAGCGCGCAGCGCGGCTTCAATCCAAAATATCGCTGCACCTTCCATGAAGAACGGGGACACCGGACAGAAGACTGCTTGCCGCTCAAACAGCACCTGGAGGAGTTGGTGGCGGCGGGTCATCTTGACCAATACATAGATGGGGGAGTCAAGGCCGCGCCAACCGGGCAAACCGAGCCCAATGGCATAGCCGCCCTGGAGGCGCCCCCGCAAGGTGTGATCAACGTCATCCACGGCATCATTGAACCGGCAAGGGTTTGCGAACTTAGAGGGATGATAAAGAAGGCTGAGCACATGAGGGAAATGCTCTCTGTTCAGCCCACCGTGAAGAAGGGAAAAACCGAGGAGAAAGACATCCTTTCGTTTTCGACCAAAGACTTGGACAGGGTGCAGATGCCGCACAACGACGCCTTGGTAGTGACCCTTCGCGTCAAAGATTTTGATATCAAGAGGATATTGATCGACCAGGGGAGTTCGGTCGAAATAATGTATTATGACGCATTCAAACATATGAAGTTAGAAGACAGGGATTTGGCTCCTGCGACATCTCCTTTGGTCGGCTTCAACTCACAACCCGAATGGCCGATCGGAAAGATTATTTTGCCGATCAAAGCAGGTTCAGTAGTAAAGCAAGTGGAATTCTGGGTACTCAAGGTGCCATCGACTTACAACTTGATTCTGGGCAGGGGCTGGCTGCACGCCATGCAAGCAGTTGCTTCAACCTTCCACCAAGTGATGCGCTTTCCGGCGTCGAATGGGCAAATAGAGGAAGTTTGGGGAGACCAGGTGATGGCAAAACAATGCTTCGTTGCGGTAAATGGCAGCCGAGCAGCCAAAGGGTTTGTCCAGATGATCGAGGGGCCCGAGGGAAAGGAGGTCCTGGAAGACGTGGGAAGGAAGGCCGAGGAAAAATCAGTCGAAGATTTGGTGGAAGTACGCATTGACGAAAACGATCCAACTAAGTTCTTCCTCCTGGGATCATCTTTATCTAGTGCCGAGCGGACAGATTATGTCGACTTCTTGGTTTCCAACTTGGAGGCTTTTGCATGGACGCCTTACGATATGCCTGGCGTCGACCCAAGCTTCGTTTGCCACCAGCTGAATGTTTTCCCTAATGCGCGGCCGGTCATACAGAGAACGCGCCGTTCGGCCTTACACCATGCTGAAGTGGTTGCGGAAGAAGTGAAGAATTTGTTGGAGGCGGGGCCATAGAGGAGGTGCAATACCCTCGGTGGATATCTAACACGGTGGTGGTTCCTAAGAAGAACGGCAAATGGCGAGTTTGCGTTGACTACAAGACTGTCAACCGCGCTTGCCCGAAGGATAGCTTTCCCCTCCCTCGGATTGACCAGTTGGTGGATTTGACCGCTGGCCATCAGGGGTTTAGCTTCTTGGACGCATACCGCGGCTATCACCAGATAGCCATGTATGAGCCGGACAGAGAGATCACGTCGTTCACCACCCCCAGAGGCTTATACTGCTACAAGGTCATGCCGTTCGGATGAAGAACGCCGGAGCAACCTTTCAGCGATGGTCAAAAGATGTTCGCTCCTCTCTTGGGCCGAACTATGGAAGCCTATATCGACGATATGGTGTGAAGAGTAAGGAGAAGTCTCAGCATCTCACCGACCTAGCAGAAATGTTTGCCATACTAAAGCATCACAAGCTTCGTCTGAACGCCTCTAAATGCGCCTTCGGAGTTGGCACGGAAAGTTTCTGGGATTTTTGGTTACAAACCGAGGAATTGAAGCCGACCCATCCCAAATCAAAGCAATACAAGAGCTGGAGCGTCCGAATTCCACAAAGGACTGCAACATCTTGCCGGGATGGCAGCCGCGCTGAACAGATTTATCAGCCGGTCTTCGGATCGTTGCAGGCCCTTCTTCAAAACTTTGAAGTCCAAGTTCTTCTGGGACGAAGAGTGCGACCGTGCACTGGCAGACTTAAAAGCATATCTCTCCTCGGCCCCGATTCTGGTCACTCCTCAGCCAGGTGAAGAGCTGTACCTCTACGTGGCTGTTTCTCAACACGCTGTGAGCGCGGTGTTGGTTCGTGCTGAGGGCATCCAGCACCTACCAATTTTCTATGTAAGCAAGACCCTGCTCCCGGCCGAAACCAGATATCTTCCCTTGGAAAAATTGGCACTGGCCCTAATGATGGCGTCAAGAAAATTGGCGCACTATTTTCATGCCCATACAATAGTAGTGCTGACCGAATTTCCACTTAAAGTGCTCTTCGAAAAGGCAGACTTCACGGGGAGAATTCTGAAATGGGCCGTGGAATTGGGCCAGTATGACATTAAGTTCCAACCGCGCACCGCGATCAAAGCGCAAGCCCTTGCAGATTTTGTGGCGGAATTTGCCCCAGGAACACATCCAGTCTGTCCGGTTGATTTGGTTGGTGCGGAATTAGCACAACCCAGGATCCTGGCAACAGAGATATGTGATGGCTCGCGAGCGGGAGAAGAGCAAAGCTTGCTTGAAATAGCAAAGGCCGACGACTCAACAAAAGAAGCACCCAGCAAAGACGTGCAAGGAGACCAGATTGAGCCTACCAAAGACTTGGAATTGAGAAGCTCCCAAAATCCGTCTGATTGCTGGAAGCTTTCTTGGCGAGATGTGGAAGTTGTTGTTGTCGATGGGGCGTCCAACAGGCATGGGGCCGGGCTGGGAATTGTGCTGACTTCCAGATGGGCTGATTATTGAGCAAGCAATTACGCTCGGCTTCCCAGCGTCTAACAACGAGGCAGAGTATGAAGCCCTCCTCGCCGGTTTGAGAAGCGCATTGAGAATGAAAGCCACAGCCCTTATGGTTTTCAGCGACTCCAAGCTGGTGGTCAATCAGGTCTCAGGGGAGTATGAGGCAAGGGATGAAAGGATGCCAAGTATCAAGCGTTGGTGCGAGAAGAGATCAAGAAGTTCTCTGCGATAAGAGTGGAACAGATAAACCGCGAAGCAAACAACACGGCGACGAATTGGCTGGGCTCGCCTCCGCTCAGACAGCTTTTCCTAACCCCTTGATGATAGAGTTTTTGCCTCGGCCAAGCATTGAGGAACCAGAAGCAACCGAGATACACTGCGCCGACTTGGGTCCCTCTTGGATGGACCCCATCATTGCCTTCCTGAAAGATAGAGTCTTACCAGAAGAAAAGAAGGCGGCACACAAGATCCGAGCAAAATCAGAGCGGTTTTGGCTCTCCCCATCCGGAGCCTTATATAAGAGTCCTTCACCGGGCCGTATTTGAAGTGTGTCCACCCCGCCAGGGTGGAGGATTTTCTCTTTGAAATCCATGAGGGCATCTGCGGAAGCCATACAGGGGCAGGTCTCTGGCATACGAGCAATCTCTCAAGGTTACTGGTGGCCATGCATGCAGGCAGACGCGCAGAAATACGTCCGCCGATGTGAAAAGTGTCAGAAATTTGCTCACCAGATCCACCAGCCAGCAAGGGAGTTACTCTCGCTCACAAGTCCTTGGCCGTTCGCACTTTGGGGATTGGATATTGTTGGACCACTCCCAGTGGCACCGGGCAATCGCAAGTTTTTCATCGCCGCCACTGACTATTTCACCAAGTGGGTGGAGGCCGAGCCACTGGCAACCATTAAGGAAAAGGACGTTAAGAAATTTGTTTGGCAAAATGTGATCACTCGCTTCGGTATACCCAGGGCGCTCATCTCAGATAATGGCACTCAATTCGATGGGAAACTCTTTCGCGGATTTTGCGAAGAGTTGAAGATCGAGTTCTACAATTCAACCCCGGCTTATCCTCAGTCGAATGGCCAAGCAAGGCCTCAAACAAGACCATCCTAGATGGGCTGAAGAAGCGGCTCGAGAAGGCAAAGGGAAAGTGGGTTGAAGAGCTTCCTAATGTGTTATGGGCATACCGCACTACGCCAAGACGGTCGACCGGGGAAACACCGTTCGCTTTGGCTTATGGTATGGAGGCCGTCATCCCATTAGAGATTGGCATGCCAACCATCCGCTCAGAAAGTTTCCAGCCAGACTTGAACAATGAGACCGTGGCACTAGAGCTGGACCTCGCTGAAGAAAGACGAGAGCGCGCACTGATCCACATAGCGGCCTACCAGCAGGAACTGTCCAAAAAATACAACAAGGCAGTGCACCCTAGGCTATTCAAGATTGGGGATTGGGTCCTCAGGAAGGTGCTTGGCAACACAGTGATCCCCGGCGAAGGCAAGCTCGGAGCAAATTGGGAAGGACCATACAAGGTGGTTGGTCTTGCCGGCAAAGGGGCATACCATCTGGAAGACTTAGATGGCAAGGCTATCCCAAGACCGTGGAATGCTGCAAACCTTAAGGTCTTTTACTTTTAAGATGTAATTTGCTTTTGTTTAGCTTTCTTAGACCTTTAGCCGTCTGGCACTACATGTAAGAGAATAGCATTGCTTTTACAATGTTTATGTAATATAAGCTAGCTATATTGTTGTTGCTGTATTACATTGTTGTTTTTTGTATTACACCTTTGTACAATGGCACTGCACGGTCGCAAGGCATGCCAGGGGCAAGAACCGACCTACAGAGAACCGGACTGTTTTCCTCGGAATGGGAGCAGACCGCACTAGGGCCGAGCTGGTTTTGCTCGCCCAGTGGGAATGTTGGCGGCATGACCAACCGGACCGAAACATTGGTGAATTGCCCAATGTAGAGCCGAGCTGATTTTGCTCGGCCCATCAATCATATTGGTGAATTGCCCAATATGGGAAATGAGCTGATTTTGCTCGGAGGAATTAGCAATGTTGGTGTCTTGTCCAGCAATTGTAAGGCCGAGCTGAATTTGCTCGGCCGAAAGGAAAATACTGGCAAATTGAACAAACTTCAAAAAGGCGAGCTAGTTTTTGCTCGGCCAACAAATTATTGCCGACAGAGCAAGGCCGAGCGGATTTTGCTCGGCCAAATACAAAATGTCATCTTCTTGGCAATGCAAGGGGTTGCAAGGTCACTTGAAGGCTTATCGTTTGCGCGGTTTAGCCGACCTGCCAGTTCCACTACATTTGAAACAAGAAATTCAAATATACAGAAGCCGAACAAGAACAGCAGATGAACGAGCAAAAAGTTCGCATTTCATTAATAGAACAAGTTCAGTACAATAGGGGGGCATAGCCCGGTTTCATTGCAAAAAAAGAAAGAAAACAAAAACAAAGCAAATTGGAAAAGGAAATCTTCAATCAAGATCAAGTTGTTCGGTTTCCCAACGGCCACCTCGGCGTTTGGGAGCGGATTGCTCGGGCGGTCTCCTCGGCTTCGGCGTCAGTGCCGTCCACTGCGACAACCTCCCGATCAATCACTTCATCTTCGGCATTGGGGGATGCGTCGGATGGAGTTTGCTCGGTCGGTTTCTGACAATCTGCTCAGTCTGCTTCTGCGGCGCTTCTTCCTCAGCCTCCTTCCTGCCTCTGCAATGAGCCGGTTTTGGGGGCGTTGGCGTAGGCCTGCATGTAGTCCGGGATGTGCGCGGCAGGAAGGTTGTTGAACATGTCAGAATCGCGGCCAAGGCCAACTTTCTCCACGGCGGCTTTCCAGCCGCACTGGAAAAAGATGTCCTTGGTGGCCCGGACTTGACGTTCATATGTTTTCTCCCCCTGGGCATAACCCCGGTCTTCTGCATCGTCCACGGCCTTGTCCTTCTCGGCCTTGTGAGCGTCGCGCAGTTTGCGGAGCTCGGCCAAGTACCGCGCTTTGGC